>JBBGZY010002046.1:52500-625000 GCA_037952925.1 Lithobates clamitans
CTGCACAGGGGGTGTGTATAGTAGAAGTTGCAGGTGGGGATGTTATATCCTCCTATTTGGCTAAAGGGGTTTATTTGCAAAGGGATCTATAAATATAAAGAATGTATAAAAAGTATACTAGTAAAGCACTTTTGTAGAACTGCAGCCATATTTAAAAAAACAATACTGATAATAAAAGTGCTTTTTAGGCACTCGGAGTCTCAGAACGCTGAAACGCGTTGGTATTGGCTCGTGTAGCCCCTGTATGTGTATTGTAACCGTATCATTGGGCGTTTTTCGCCACAAGCAACTATGTACCCCATTTTTATATGCAATGCTTTTGAATAGTGACACTTTTTTTTTATACTGTACTAAAATTGTTTCATGAAGAAAATCATAACTTTTTTTTAATGCACTCTTTGAGCCTTTAAAGTCCCATGTTAAATGAAGGAACACCCAGTTTTCTATATTATTCTGGGCAGGGTGGATTTGATTTAAATCACTAATAAAATAGGTTGATTTAAATCCATTTTTAAAGAGCAACTGTCAATTCTGTCCCGCAGCGTCTCCTCCTCTGACCTGCTGTTGACTCCCCGACAGTTCCATTCACTTTAATGGGACAGCTGGTGATGCGGCAGTGACACAACAAGTTGAGGGATGTGGCGGTAGCGGGTAAGTGGATGCCCCGCTAACAGGCGCTGCCATAATGGATCTGAAATGACAGGTGCTCTTTAAATGTAAGGACTTATTCTTACTGGTAGTTAGGAAACCTTAATTTTGTTTGATTTCTATTTAGAATAATAAGCTGTCAGGTAAGTAAAACAGCAATATCCGAACTGATTCAATCATACAGTTTGTAGTGTACATAGATTTGCAAAACAATGGAATAAAGAAATATCCCTGAACTTTGTTTAGCTCATGGTTAGCCCCGGTTCACACAGGGGCGGCACGAGGCGACCTGCACACGACTTCCACGGCGACTTGCAAAACGACTTCTGTATAGAAGTCTATGCAAGTTGCCCCCAAAGTAGTACAGGAACCTTTTTCTAAGTCGGAGCGACTTGCGTCTCTCCAATTAGAACGGTTCCATTGTACAGAACGGGAGGCGACTTGTCAGGCGGCTAAGTCACCTGACAAGTCGCCCCTGTGTGAATCGGCACTTACTGTAAAATTTGTGTGAATGCATCAATGCAGTGCATGTTATCTCAGTTTGCGGAGCTTGGATTCATTGAATGAGTTTACTAAAAAAATGTAAATATTGCAGAATATACAGCTTCATGCTACATAACTAAGCTCCATTTCATGCCGAATAAACTAAATTATTAATGTATCTTAAATAGATGTTTACTCCAAAATCATTTTATTAAAATAAAATTTGATCTAAATCCCGAAAATCAGATTTTTATTATTTATTATTAGTTTTTAAAAATCATTGATTTACATCCACCCTGATTCTGGGATGTGGCAGCCTATCTAAAAGTCCAGCTTCTGTTGAACACACAGGGGGTACACACAGAGCAAAATTCATCCAGTTCCTGCTGGAGCATATTACACCCGTATTCAGGGCGCAACGTGTAACCTGCTCCATCACCTGCTCCATCACCTGCACCCGCAGCCCCCCAATCCACCCCCCCCCCTCCCCCGCACTCGCTGTCACAATTTAAAAACCAGCCAAGGCTGTGCAGGGCTCGGCCCACACAGCTGTGTCATTTATTCACAGGAATCTGTGCATGAAGAAACTACAAGTCCCCTCTGCCACCGCGGAAGGCGTCTTGTAGTTCCCAATGAACTGCGTCGGCGCTGGCGAGCTCTCTCTAAGGCTGCTTTCACACCGGTAGGGGGCATCGGCGGTAAAACAGCGCTATTTTTAGAGCTGTTTTACCGCGGTATTCGGCCGCTAGCGGTGCGGTTTTAACCCCCCGCTAGCGGCCGAAAAAGGGTTAAAACCACTCGTACAGCGCGGCTATAGCCGCGGTATTGCCGCGCTGTCCCATTGATTTCAATGGGCAGGAGCGGTTTAGGAGCGGTGAATACACCGCTCCTTCACCGCTCCAAAGATGCGGCTTGCAGGAGATTTTTTCTTCTCCTGCCAGCGCACCGCTTCAGTGTGAAAGCCCTCAGGCTTTCACACTGAACAAACAGCGGAGGCTGTTTTGGGGCGGTTTGCAGGCGCTATTTTTAGCGCAATAACGCCTGAAAACCGCCCCAGTGTGAAAGGGCTCTTATAGTTCAGTGACGCTTCCTGCAGCTTTCAAACAGCCCGCACACAGGCCATGCAATGGTGTAACCAATAGAAAGAATTAATTCTATCTTTTTTTTATTTCAGATATTCCTTCGGAAGATATTGAAGAGGTAGAGAAGGACCCGGGTGATAAGAAAGTGTCTGACAACGAAGATGAAAGCGAAGAAGAAGAAGACGACGATGACGAAGAAAAGGATGAGAAAGCGGAGGGCGATGAAGAAGCTGGAAGTTCTAACGCTGAGGGTTCTGGGGAGAATTCTGCAGCGGAGGGCTCTGGGACGGAAGAGGAAGGCGAGGTCGGCACGCATGTTCCACCTCAGAGCACACCCGAATCTGAAAGTGCCTTGAGACAACGCAGGAGTGAGGCAGCGGCCGAGAGCGGACATTAGTCATTTCTGTGTGCTTAGATGTTCACCTTTTTTTAAGGACCAAAGACGAGTCGTTTTGTTGCTGAAGGGTTTCTTTTATTTTTTATTTTTTAAGTTTTAGTAGTGCAAGTCAGTGTTTTGCATGCAAATGTCCTTCTTTTTTTTTTTTTTGTTTTGTTTTGTTTTTGTTTGTTTTTTTAAATGTGCTATTTTCGTTAAAAAAAAAGAAAATGGCACATTTAAAAAAAAAAAAAAATTCTGATTGTATTATGACTAGCTCTTGCCAATCAGAACTAGTTTTATATTCAATATTATTTGCATTTAGCTATTTTGCGAAATCTTGCGGCAAATCGATATTTAGCTAATATAGAACTTCAAGCAAATGGAAAGCTTGAAATACATAATCGTTTTACTGTTGTACCTACCAAAGGATTTTTTAAAGCGGAAGTAAACTGCCAACATAAAAAAAAAATAAAAAAATTTGGGCCACCTGCAGGTTTATTACATAATGTAGTATAGTATGCAGCACATACTAGCACATTATGACAGACTTACCTGTAAACGAAGCCCCTCCCCCTCCCCCCCAGCGCAGCGCTGTCACGGCTCACCCAGCGCCTTCCATCTTCACCCGGTCTTCCTTCTGGGTGGCTGCGGCTATTCGAATGTCTGGGGCCCGCGATGACGTCACTCCCGCACATACACACAGAGCTCTGCGTTCCATGGCATGCTGTATGCCCTGGAATGCAGAGCATCACTGCGCGTGCGTGGGTGAGGTCATCGGCTATTACCCATCTGAATATCTCCTAAACGGTGCTCGTTTTTTTTTAGAAGATATTCATCCTACCTACAGGTAAGCCTGTTTGTAAGCGTACCTGTAGGTGCAAGTTTAGAAAGACGCCTTTGCCACCGCTTTAATTCTGCACAGCCAGTTTTTCATTTGATCTGCACTTATCTCACACATCCAGGGGTGTCACTCATCTAATCTCTGCTTTAGGCCTCGTTGACATGAAGGTACTGTAGTGTATGGCCATGCGAGGTCCACATTTGCTGGCACGGGTGCTCTGTGCATCCCCATGACGGCAGTCCCATTCATGTGAGTTGGGACGCAAAGGTTGCACAGACACAGCTGCTGTTCTTAATTTCACAACTGTATAGGTTACATAGAAGGTGATGTTAAAAAAAAAAGACACAAGTCCATCCTATGAGGCTAATTTAATGCAGATACGACACAAAGTGAGTTGAATTACCACTTTAATCGGCCACAGAACCTGTGTTATTAATGTGTTCGGTTTTAAAGGGTGAGGTGGCAACCATACTCGCAGGCTGCACTCTAATTCATCCCAATGGTGTTCTATCAGGTTGAGGTCAGGGCTCTGTGCAGGCCAGTCAAGTTCCTCCACCACAAACTCGCTCATCCATGTCTTTATGGACCCTGCCACCTCATTCCTTTAAAACCCAAACACATAATAATAACAGGTTCTGGGGGTGATTTTTTTTAAATAAACATGTCATACTTGCCTCCACTGTGCAGCTCGTTTTGCACAGAGTGGCCCCAAACATCCTTTTCTAGGGTCCCCCGGCGGCTCCTCCCCGCATCAGAGAACCCCCTAGGAGAAACGCTCTCCTGAGTGGGTTACTTTGCGGGCGCGCTCCCGAGTCCAGCATTTGCGTCCGCAGACACGAATGCAGGACTCAGCCCCGGCGCCCGCGTCATTGGATTTGCCAATGGCTGCGCTGCTCTCAATCTATCCTATCACGAGCCCGGACCCCGTGGAGAAAGGGACAGCGCGCCCCAGCCGAAGAGATAAAGGGGCTCAGGTCAGTAAAACTGGGGGGGGGGGGGGCTGGGGGGTCGGTGACTGCCAGGTGTTGCATAAGATGCATTAAGGTGAAAAAACACGAGGGTTGACAACCCCTTTAACCACTTCAGCCTCGGAAGATTTTACCCAAATTCCTGACCAGAGCACTTTTTGCGATTCGGCACTGTGTCGCTTTAACTGACAATTGCGCGGTCGTGGGACGTTGCACCCCAACAAAATTGATGCTCGGCGTGCAGCAGTGGCGCGCCCCTAGTGGCCACAGGGCGAAGCGATGTAACATAACGTCGCTTCGCCCAGCAGTGGGCTGTGAACCTGGACTCGCACGGCTGTCTAATTGGGAGCAGCAACTGTGTCTGTTCATCCGCTGCATCGAAATTAAAATGATGAATCCGCCTGCACAGGGATGCATGGAACACCATATCCCCATTTGGGAAAACGTGCCATCCGCTATAGTATGCCTGTGTGAACAAGGCCTTTGGTTTTACTACATCCTGGATCACCAATCCCCCCCCCCCGCCTACGGGACAGAAGTACGGATGTACAGTGAAGTAACAAGCGTTTTGAAAGACTTGCAACTTTTTTTTTTTTTTAACTCTGATTCGGTGTTGTCTCTCAAAACGAACAGAATTCAGGCTAATGGGTGGTGCAGTACCGAATTTGGCCAGAAATGCGGGGGCGCCGGGGACACTCGGAACGGTTCAGGGCCGTTCGGAAATACTCGGAATCACTCAGAAATACTCCATTCTCGAGTGTTTCCGAGGCTTTCCGAGCTCAGCCGAGCTGTCCCCGAGTATTTCCGAGGCTCTCCAGCTCCCCCCCCCACCTCTGGCCACATACGGTAGTGCATGTAATAGAAGTCAATGCGGAACGAATTATCTTCGTTTCCATTGACTTCTATGGGGAAACTCGCTTTGATATGCGAGTCCTTTGGATTACAAACATTCTCCTGGAACGGATTATGCTCATAATCCAAGGTTCCACTGTAGTAATATTGGCTGGTTGTCCAGAGAGCAGGCTGGATGCAATGCATATTCGGAAGTGCAACTGGGAAACTTGTGTCAATCAGATGTCCCTTGGTAGGTAAAACGATAAACATACAGAATATGTATTTACACTGCGTAGTGAGAGTTCAGATTCAACAGATTTTCTTGTATTTCCTATACATGTTAAGGAACTCAAAAGAAAAAAATGTGCTGACCAGTCAGTGTAGGGCCAAGGATGCTACTGCATTTTAGTTTGTAAGCATTTATTTGGAATTGTGGAGGGCCAAACCCTGCCTTAGCCGGATAGCTACGCACTGTGACCTCCGGCCCCTTTACACACTGAAGCACTTTTTTTATTTATCTCACAAATCCACAATCCAGCTATCCGTAATATACTTTGTGATTTTTTTTTTTGCTTGATATTGCAGTTCCATCATATGCCTTTTCAAATGTTCTCTCACTGGATAGAAATTCGGCAAAGAATTGAAAGCAAGATATGGGACTTTTTAATGGTGATTTACATCTCAGGAATGAACAGACGTTTGTTGAAATACAAAAAGTTAAATGGTTTCCAATTGATACATGGGTAATCCAAATGTTAAAATATACCCGACACTCCCAGCCTTGGTCCCACTAAACCCATTCTTGTAAGATAAACCAATATTAGACCATTTTAGATAGAAAATTGTTGGTCGTATACAGTGGGACTTCAAAGGCTGTGAAATCACGACGTGTTTCGCTACTGCTTCTTCAGGAGCTGTCCTAGGTGCTGGTGATAACTAGGCTAGGAGTGCTTGATGTATTTTAACCACTTGCCGACCACAATACCTAATATATGTGTTGCAGTTTGCAAGTGGTTTACTGAGATTATAGCTGAAGATATCGATAACCCCATTATTTATTTATTTATTTTTTTTTTAGCCAGTGGCTGGGTTTCTCATGAGCCGCTGGAGCTTTTTCTGAAGTGGCCGGAGGGGACGTCTCCCTATGCTTGCTGGTGTTTTTCAGGCTTACCATTTCCGCCAGTTCGCCCAAGAAATGATCCAACGGTGCAGCCAGCTGCTCCCATAGGCGATCAAAGAGTAGATACTCTTTGATTGCCTCTATGGCCTTGGAGGACTGGAGCGACAGCCTTTTTTTTTTTTTTTCTTTTCTTTTTAAAGCAAAGATTTTTTTTGCTTTTAAGGACACTTTCACAATGGGCAGAAGCTGACTTTTTCTAAGGTCCTGCGAGCGCACCGCCCCAGTGTGAAAGCACTCAGGCTTTCACACTGGGGCTGCAGGGGAGGCGTTTTTCAGGCGCTTTACAGGCGCTATTTTTAGCCCAAAAGCGCCTGAAAACACCTCGGTGTGAAAGGGGTCTTAAGGTAAAGAAGAGATTTGGGGTCTTTTTGACCCCAGATCTCTCCATAAAGACGACCTGTCATCCTTATTTCTATTACATTCCTTGTTTCAGGAATAAAAGTGAGCAAAAAAATAAATAAATAGACAGTGTAAAAATAAAAAGTAAAATAAATGGGCAAAAAAAAAAAAAAGTAAAACTCCCCCATCCCTCTCGCGCAGAAACGGACGCATGCGTAAGTCGCACACCTATGTAATTGCGGCGATACCTCACGTGTGGTGTGAACATCAAACGTTAGAGCGAGAGCAATAATTCTATGGCTAGACCTCCTCTGACTCTAAACAGGTAACCTGTAAGGGGGTTTAGAACCTTGCCTATGGAGATTTTTTTTTTAAGTACTGTATTTCGTCGTCTTTCCACGCGTGTGCAGAATTTTAAAGCGTGACATATTGGGGATCTATTTACTTGGTGTAAGAATATGTTTTACAGTTTACAAAAAAATTGGGGTATATATTATCCTTTTTTTTTTTTTTTTTTTTTTTTTTCAAACAAAATTCCGTAATTAAAAAATTTCAATGCTCACCATTTTATTCCCTAGGGTCTCTGCTAAAAAAAAAGTGTAATGTATGGGGGTTATAAGTAATTTTGTAACAAGAAATACTGATTTAAACTTTAAAAAAAAAAAAGTGCCAGAAAAAGCCCGGTCTTCAAGTGGTTAACTATTAGATTACAATTGTTTCAATTGGGACAAGTTTTTTATTTTTTTCTTAATTTTTTGTATGTAATAAAATGTCTTAATTTTAACAAAGATCTGTTCATTCCTGAGATGTAAAGTGCTGTTGAAGTCCCATATCTTGCTCTCAATTCTTTCTGGTTTCATACATAGGGATGTGGTGCTTGAAATGCCCATGCATGCCATGTCTGTCTGTAGAAATTCAGCATATTTAATTCTTCTGTCCTTCTTCTTTTTTTTTTTTTTTTCTCCCTACAGTCAGTGCAGTGTGTTAGCACCAACCTGGTCAATGTGATGCATCTGGTGACCCCAGTGATAAAATGGGCAGCAATCTTGACCTCCTGGTGTCACAACATAGAAGTACAAAAAAAAAAGAAAAAAAAAAAAGCCCAGGACATTTGTGATGGAAGTGCTCAGCCCAGTAATAGGAGATTCAGAGAGGTGTATTTTGGGACTATTTTGGAAGCTGGTGGATGGATTTGTTGGTTTCCATTGTAATCCAAGATTTGTTGTACCTTTTTTGGGGTGCTGGAACTCTAGGCTGTCATTGGATCAGAGGTTGGGTACACCTACCTCCCCTTGGGAGGTGCATACAGTGCAGAAAACGATCCTGGATGTTCCAGCTTTTACTTATTTATGAACCTAGTTTGGGAATATATAGGGGGAATTATTTTTGAGTTTTTGTTGAAATTGCTTGAAAGAAATGTTTATAGTTTTGGTTTTTTTTTTGGTTTTTTTTTTTTCTTTCATGTAAGTGTTGCTTAAATGCAGCATAGTGGGCTGAGCTGTGTAGATCTCCTACCTGGATGGTCTGAAATACAATTATCTTTGAATGAATTTGATCTGTGTACGTTTGCCCACAGTTGTATTCTGATCGGTTTCCTGTATACAGTCCGTTAACAAAAGACAATAGATTCTGTAAAAGCTGAACATCAGGCAAACACACTGATCGAATACAATAAAGCAGAACTATGCTCACCTTGGATCCAGGGATGCGGAGTACTGAAGCTCCCTGACGGCTGCCAACCTCTTTTGGGCGTTTTTGGCTTCTGGGTCTCGATCTTCGGCTGCGTTCATTGGCTGGGCGGGGGTGACGACGTCCCTCCCGTACACGGGCTGGAGTGTATTTATCTTTTGGCATTGCCAAATTTCTACAGTGAGCTGCGTGTGCACCGTACAAGGGTGGACAGGCAGGGAAATGACTTTGAATGCAGCCTGATTTAAAAAGTGAACGAGCAGCAGGGGACTGATGAGGTCATCTCTCAGCTCATTTAGCTCTCTCCTCTCGTCCGCATGTTCCTTGTCTACACATTTACATGCAGCACACTTGATTGGCTCCCATTGTTGCCCCTCCCTGTACCAGTTTGAGTCCCCTTACCGTATATAGGCGATTGCTAGAGGCTCATTCCAAATCAACGTTCAGGTACTTGCTCTAGTTGTATTTAAAAAAAAAAAAAAAAGCTTGTAATTTATTAATGAATATAAAGCTGCATTCATTTTTTTGTTTTTTGTTTTTCATATCTGCTCCACAATCCAGTTTTAAAGATGAAGACCACCTTTTGCAAAAATAAAAATACAGGTCTTTTGCAAAAAAAAAACAATTTTTTTTTGCGAAAGAACCTCTATTTTTTTTTTTGCTAACAAGCCTGCAAAGCATTGCAACTCGGTAGATGGCGGGCACAGATCGAGCTCCCGCGGACTCTTCCTCCAGCCCTCTGTATGGGCTTTCAGTAAGGCCCCTTTCACACTGGGGCGGTTTGCAGGCGTTATTACGCTAAAAATACCGCCTGCAAACCGCCCCTAAACAGCCTCCGCTGTTTGTTCAGTGTGAAAGCCCGAGGGCTTTCACACTGAAGCGGTGCGCCGCTGGCAGGAGAAGAAAAAATCTCCTGCAAGCCGCATCTTTGGAGCGGGGAAGGAGCGGTGTATTCACCGCTCCTAAACCGCTTCTGCCCATCGAAATCAATGGGACAGCGCGGCTATACCGCGGCAATACCGCAGCTATAGCCGCGCTGTACGAGTGGTTTTAACCCTTTTTCGTCCGCCAGCGGGGGGTTAAAACCGCACCGCTAGCGGCCGAATACCGCGGTAAAACAGCGCTAAAAATAGCGCTGTTTTACCGCCGACGCCCCCTACCGCCCCAGTGTGAAAGGGGCCTTAGAGAGCTGAAGGAAGTGTCAGTGGATGCCAAGCTTGGTGAAAATTACAAGTCCTTCTGCCGCAGTGGTGAAGGACTTGTAGTTTATTCATTCACAGATCTGTCTACTTGGTATTATGTTATGCCCTAAATATGGATGTAGCATGGTCTTACCTACCGAACACTTCTCCCATCTCTCAACCTGTGCAAAGTGGTTTCAACGGGATCAAACTTTGACCTGTTGCCCCCAGAAACAAGTTTCCTTTGAAAGGTCACACACAGTGTTTGGAAGCTATTAACAATGCCTTTTTAATTTTGCTCCATTAAAAAAAAAAAGCTAATTTTGCTCCATTAAAAAAAAATGCTAATTTTGCTCCATTAAAAAATAAAAACACATCTTTTTTTTTTATCCAACAGTTTCTAAAGTTGAGGAATTTAGAAGAAAGGAGGCTGGTAATGTTTACATTTCATCATCATTTAGTTGGGGGGGGGAGGGTAGGCAACCTGGGGCCCTCCAGCTGTTGTGGAACTACATTTCCCATGAGGCATTGCAAGGCTGGCAGTTACAATTTACTTCCAGAGCCACGATGGGACTTGTAGTTCTGCAACAGCTGGAGGGGCCCCAGGTTGCCTTCCCCCTTCTTCTCCACCCACAGCCTTGGGTGGAGGACTTCTTTATGCAATGCTAAATTGTTACGCTGTTTTGACCATTTGTTGTGTAATATGCTTTTTTGTATTTGTGTCTTAAATTTTTGTTGAGTGAATGGTAAAAAAAAAAAAAAAAATGCCAAACTGGGAAAGTGAAGGAATTTTTTTTTTTTTATTGATTTTTAAATTTCTAAATACAGAATAACGTCTCTTCTTCGCTAAAGACGATGTATGTAGCACAATGTTGATTTTAAGGCTCACCTTTTGTGTCATTATGTACAGCTTGGACCTGAAGGTCTAATTTATTTGTTTGATACGCTCTTTTTGAGCATCTAGTACCTAATAATAGCTTAAAGCCAACTTGGTGAAAATGAAACATTAAAAAATGTTTACAGTGTTCCTGCGTGTGCGTGATTATCATTTGTTTGCACCAAAGTATACACTCACCGGTCACTTTATTAGGTACACCTGATCAATTGCTTGGTAACACAAATTGCTAAGCAGCCAATCAGATGGCAGCAACTCAATGCATTTGGGCATCTAGACATGGTGAAGATGACTTGCTGATGTTCAAACTGAGCTCCAAGCAAGATTTCGCCCAATGGGGTAAGGGTGAACATGAGAAAAGTGTGAGGGATCAGCCCAGAACTACACAGGAGGAGCTTGTGAAGGATCTCAAGGCAATTGGGACCACAGTCACCAAACAAACCATTGGTAACACAATACGCCACCATGAATTGAAATCCTGCAGCGCCCGCAAGGTCCCCCTCCTCAAGAAGGCACATGTACAGGACCATCTGAAGATTGCCAATGAACATCTAAATGATTCAGAGAAGGACTGAGAGAAAGTGCTGTGGTCAGACGAGACCAAAATTAAGCTCTTTGGCATTAACTCGAGTCACTGTGTTTGGAGGTGCTGACTATGACCCTAAGAACACCATCCCTACAGTCAAGCACGGTGGTGGAAACATGATGCTTTGGGGCTGTTTCTCTGCTAAAGGTCCAGGACGACTTTGCCACATTGAGGTGCCAATGGACGGGGCCATGTATTGTAAAATCTTGGATGAGAACCTCCTTCCCTCAGCCAGAACACTGAAGACGGGTCGGGGATGGGTCTTCCACCATGACAATGGCCCAAAACATACCGCCAAGATAACAAGAGTGGCTCAAGAAGAAGCACATTAAGGTCATGGAATGGCCTAGCCGGTGTCCAGACCTTTAATCCTATAGAAAATTTTATGGAGAGAGCTGAAACTTCGAGTTGCCAGTGTCAGCCAGGAAACCTTAAAGTGTTACTAAACTCACAACAATAAAATCATTATACTCACTGTGGAACCTAAGGGGTTAATCCTCCGCATTGTGTAAGAAAGCAGAGGATTTCTTACGGAAAATGGAGCTCCTAATAATTTCCTGCTAACACAGTCTATGGAGTCAGGCTGCACATGCTCAGTTTGCTCTGAATTGCTAGAGAGATTTTTTTTCTTGGGAGGGTACATGTGATCAGCACAGGGCCAATCGGCACTGTCCAGACAGAGGGTCAGGGGTCTTGCGGTTTTTTAGCACAGTCAGAGAACTCCTACAAGCTTTCCCCAGCTACTGATAGAAGTCACAAGACTGCTATATACTGCTGATGAGAAAAGGTGTTTAGCAGTTTATATTTACTAAAATAATTGCATTTCCATGTTCTGTGTACTGTGGGAGACCAGATACAGTGAATGCAGGCTCCTGGGTTTAGTAACACTTTAAGAATTTAGAGAAGATCTGTAAAGAAGATTCACAGAGCAACAGACATTTGATGGGATTTTAACGTTGCCAAGAGACAACATAAACTATGTAGTTTTATATTATAAATAGTTTTTTATTTCTATCTAGTTAAAATCAAACAAATTAAAATCCAATACATGTGAATTACATGATCAATGGTGTGTTTACATAATCAGTGATCACGTGGTATCTATTCCCGACCTGTTTCGCCGCTTGGGGCTTCTTCAGGGGATTGGAATACCACTACTGATATGAAGACTATACATACATATATATATACACACCCTGTTTCCCCGAAAATAAGACCTATCTTGATTGTCGGTGATGGCTGCAATATAAGCCCTACCCCCCAAATAAGCCCTAGTTAAAGTCCTTATAGGTCTTATTTTCGGGGAAACAGGGTAGGGCTTATTTGGGGGGTAGGGCTTATATTGCAGCCATCACTGCCAATCACGCTAGGTCTTATTTTTGGGGAAACAGGAGATAGAGATAGAGATATATATATATAAAATAATTCAATCACTGATATGGTAGACGAGCCTCTCCGCGGCAGCCGAGATTCGAACCGTGTATGGGCAGGCTGAATGTAGCAAGTTGATCGATTTTTGATCAAGTTGCGTACAACCAGCCTGCCGGATTTACTTTCCGATTATCGCTAGTGGCTGCTATAGCCACTAGCAATAATCACTTTCTTCTCTCAGCGGGGGCGGCTTCTTCTGTAAAGGTGGACTAACAACAATTTAAAGCCAAAGTGCAACCAAAATCACAAACCAGATAAATTGGCACAAAAAGGGACTAAACATGTGCAATTCGTTTTGTTCCGAATTCGTTTTTTGTCAAAATTCGGCATATTCGTTCACTCGGAAGCATCCGAATGAACTTTAAAGACTATTTAATTTTTATTTTTGATTTTTTTTTTTATTTTTTTTTAAACCAAATTTTTCTAAAAGAACGAAAATCCGAAAAATGGGAAAGAACTGAAAATTCGAAAGAACGAAAAACATTTGGATTTTTTTGTTTTTTCTATTATAATTAAATTATTAACCATTTATTTATAGTGTGTGTTTTTTACTATTCCTTTTTATTATTATTTATTAATTAAATAATAATAAACTATAATAATAGTTCTAAACTATTATAGGTATTGGAATTTCCTTTCAAATAGGGCTGTTAGTGAATGTAACGAATACGAATTTATCCGAAGTTACGAATTATCGAAATAACGAATGCCAATCGTAACAAATGATTAGATAAACGGGGAAAAAAAAAAAAAACAAATACAAGAAACGACAACGAAAAAAACTCATTTTTCGGCAGTGCACGTGTCTACAAGGGACATGACTTGTAGTCAGTAGAACGCGTCCCTTGTGCGGATTCCTCTTCTGTTGGTGAAAATCTTCCTCTGTCCTGCCCACCCCCCACCGCCATAATCTTCCAGTGGACCATGATTGTGCAATAATCACCAGCAAGACCAGTTGTCGTGGCCACTAGGAGAGTGTGGGGCGGGAGAACTTGGGGGGAACCTTGTCACACTTGAACAAGGACCTTCATGGCAGGATTACCAGATATTATTTCATTGATTTCTGGAATTTATTTTCTCATATGAGTCAATAAAAGGTTCTGCTTCTGATTTTTGGGTGCAATGCAAAATATTCTTTGACTTATTGAATAAGCCTGATTGTGTTTCACGAGTCATTTTAAAAAAAATGAAGTTTCTGGAACAGAACTGTGGCTGTTACATTGTTGCTGTTCTTACTGTTAGGAAATGACGTCATTGTGGTAGATGGCTTGTAGATTCCACCAAGGAAAAAAATGTCCTCCTTTTTCGGTTTCCTCCAGTGGAGGACTTCATAAAGAAAAGCTTTCTTGTTCTACATCATGCTGAGAAGCGCTAATGGGATGTTTCTTGAAGAAGGGCTGACTGCTCTAATGTCTTTCCATGTCTGCAATGTGTAAATGTGAAATTTTCAGCCTGATGGGGGTTACCGGAGTGATTGATAGACATCGAAATTCGGACAAATTTTTTGTTGTTTTGGAATTTTGGCTGTATCTGATTTTCTAAATGAGAATGGTAACAAATTTAAACAAATCCAAAAAGAACGAAACAATATTTCAGATGCAATTCAAATCGAATTTGAATTTCCGAATAGAATAAAATAGAATAGAAAATAAAGGAATAGAAAAAAAAACAAAAAAAGAATATAATGGGGAAATAGAACACAATACAAACAAAACTGAATAGAAGAAAATAGAAAAAAAAAATAAAGGGATGGAATAGAATAAAAAAGAGTAAAATGGAATAAAATAGAATCGAAAATAGAAGAATAGAAAAAAAAAATATATATATATATATATATATATATATATAAATTTAATTTTTTTTTTTGAGAAACGGAACACAATACAATAAACGAATAGAAGAAAATAGAATAAAAAATAAAGGGATGGAATAGAATAACAAAGAATAGAGTAAAACAGAATAAAATAGAATAGAAAATAAAGTAATAGAGAAAAAAAGAATAGAATAAAATAACTATATTCTGAAATTTAAATTTAGAATAGAAGAGAATAGAAAAAAATCTAATAAAATAGAATATAACCACCTTCCGAAATTCAAATTTCTAATAGAATAAATTCGGATTTGAATTGAATAAATTTGAATAGAACAAAAAAGAATAGTATTAAAAATAACAGAATATAATATAAAAAATAAAATCATTTTCTACAATTCAAATAGAATAGAAAAAATAGAATATAACCATCTTCCAAAATTTGAATTCCGAATAGAATAAATTTGGCTAGAATAGTAGAATAGAAAAAAACACAATAGAATATAACCATCCATCTACCTAAATTCAAATTTTGAATAAAATAAATTTGATTTCAAGTGGAAATTCGAATTGAGGAAAATTCTAATTGATTTGAATAAACTAAACCAAATTTTTTTTTGTTCTGCACATGTCTAAGTGATTATGATAATGTGCATGCATTGTGTGGGCCCTGGGCACTAGGAAGATCAGACGATGACAAATCAATCGACTGCAGATCAACCTCGTTTACAATGCTTAATTTCTGTCCTGATGACAAATATATTTGCTTGGCAAACATCGATTCTTTTATATTACAGGTACTTGTATAGCGCTGACATTTTACGCAGCGCTTTACAGACATATTGTACATTCAAACCAGTCCCTGCCCTGAAGGAGCTTACAATCTAAGGTTATTTGGGAAAACTGCAATAGACGTGCATGCACAGCAAAATTTATTTTCTAAAGGAGAATGAGAACAGGCAGGTAAGTTTTTGTTTTATTGCAAAATAAAAGACACATAGGGGTGGATTTACCAAAGGCAAATATACTGTGCACTCTGCAAGTGCAGTTGCTCAAGATCTTAGTAAATGAGCTAAAGCTTCACTTTGCAAAGAATACCCAATCACATGCAAGGAAAATAAAAAAACAGCATTTTTTTCTTGCACATGATTGGATGATGGAAGTCTGCAAAGATTCTGCTCATTTGCTAAGCTCTGGAGCAACTGCATATGCAGAGGGCAATGATGGGGCACTTTTTGTCCCACTGACTCCAATGGTGGGGCACTATTCCTCCCACGGACACCAATGATGGGGCACTATTCCTCCCACGGACACCAATGGTGGGGCACTATTCCTCCCACGGACACCAATGATGGGGCACTATTCCTCCCATGGACACCAATGATGGGGCACTATTCCTCCCACGGACACCAATGGTGGGGCACTATTCCTCCCACGGACACCAATGATGGGGCACTATTCCTCCCACGGACACCAATGGTGGGGCACTATTCCTCCCACGGACACCAATGGTGAGGCACTATTCCTCCCACGGACACCAATGATGGGGCACTATCCCTCCCACGGACTCCAATGGTGGGGCACTTTTCTTCCCACTGACACCAGTGATGGAGCACTATTCCTCCCAATGATGGGGCACCATTCCTCCCACTGACCAGTCTTTTTTCGTAATTCAACCCCAGAATGTCTTCTTTGCAGATAAAGGGCCCACTGATCACTTTTTTTGTTTTTTGTTTTTTGTTTTAATGGTATAGCTCCGCTTTAGATAACTTTTCTTCAAAATGATTGCCTTTCATAGGTTACAACATTGCCCTCTGCTGGCGGTCTGACAAAATACATGCAAGGCTCCTTTATTTCATCACAATATGGTTATTTGGACCCTAAAGGGTAACTCCACTTTTGTGGGGAAAAAATAGCAAATACAAAAGTAATATAGCATATAAAATTGCTACACAAGTCATATTGTAATTGATTTAAAAAAATTACCTTTCCCTCTCAATCTACAGTGCTGTCATTTTCTGTAAAATGCAATATGGCCACCACTTGGAGGCATTCTGTAATACATATGGTCCCCCCCTCTCCCCCAAAATGTCATTTCCTGCCTGTGTTATTGGCTCACTGATTTTCCCAGGAGGCCTGCACTTAGATACAAATCCAATTTTGGGCATCCCCTGCAATAAAACATTTCATTTTTTTGCTGAAATACTCCCAAAGGGAAATCATATCTAAAGGGTTGCAGACCCTGCCACTTTCCTCATTAGAACCCTGCAGGTTGCCACTCTACCCCATAGCCCACACCTATGAAGAATACGGGAGATTGTTGTCACATGTACCACACAGCCAGTACTTGCCAGATATTCCTGCAGCTCCTTTAATGTTGCTGTAGGCCTCTTGGCAGCCTCCCTGACCAGTTTTCGTCTCGTCTTTTCATCAATTTTGGGGGGACGTCCAGTTCTTGGTAATGTCACTGTAGTGCCATATTTTCTCCACTTGATGATACTCTTCACTGTGTTCCATGGTATATCTAATGCCTTGGAAATTCTTGTGTACCCTTCTCCTGACTGATATCTTTTAACAATGAGATCCCTCTGATGCTTTGGAAGCTCTCTGCGGGCCATGGCTTTGCTGTAGGTTGCGACTAAGAAAATGTCAGGAAAGACCTACTAGAACAGCTGACCTTTATTTGGGTTTAATCAGAGGCACTTTAAATGACGACAGTGTGAACTGACTCCTATTTAACATGAGTTTGAATGTGATTGCTTAATTCTGAACACGGCTACATCCCCAGTTATAAGATGGTGTGCACACTTATGCAACCGCATTATTTTAGTTTTTTATTTTTAACCCCCCCCCTTTAAAAGATTTCAGTTTGTTTTTCAACTGAGTTGTATAGTTTATAGGTCACAATGAAGGTGGAAAAAGTTGAGAAATTATTTATCTTTAGGGGTTATTTACTAAGGATGGAGAGTGCAAAATCTGGTGCAACTCTTCAAAGAAACCAATCGGCTTTCAGGTTTTATTGCCAAAACCGAACTGAAGAAGTTGAGTTTAGAAGCTGATTGGCTACCATACATAACCGCACCAGATTCTAAGTGCACCAGTTTTAGTAAATCAACCCCTTTGTCTCATTTTTTTACATCACAGAAGCCTTTTTAACAGAGATGTGTAGCCTTTTTATAACCACTGTAATTCAAAAAGATATGGCGCAAAAATACTGCACATCACCAAAAGAACACCATACTCACCGTGAAACATGGTGGTGGCAGCATCATGCTTTGGGGCGGTTTTTCTTCAGCTGGAACAGGGGCCTTAGTCAAAGTAGAGGGAATTATTAACAGTTCCAAATACCAGTCAACATTGGCAAAAAACCTTCAGGCTTCTGCTAGAACCGTGGTTCTCAACTCCAGTCCTCGGGACCCACCAACAGGCCAGATTTTAAGTATTACCTTGGGGAGATGCAGACTAGAATACTGCAATCACTGAACAGCAAGTGATATCACCTGTGATGTATTTCATTTATCTTGCAAACCTGGCCTGTTAGTGGGCCCTGAGGACTGGAGTTGAGAACCACTGTGCTAGAAAGCTGAACATGAAGAGGAACTTCATCTTTCAGCATGACAATGACCCAATGCATACATCCAATTCCTAAAGGAATGGCTTCACCAGAAGATGATTAAAGTTTTGGAATGGCCCAGCCAGAGCCCAGACCTGAATCCCATTGAAAATCTGTGGGGTGATGTGTAGAGGTCTGTGCACAGGAGATGCCCTCGCAATCTGACAGATTTGGAATGTTTTTAGCAAAGAAGATTGGGCAAATATTGCCAAGTCAAGATGTGCCAAGCTGACAGACTCACCCAAAAAGACTGAGTGCTGTAATAAAATCAAAAGTTGCTTCAACAAAGTATTAGTGTAAGGGGTGTGCACACTTATGCAACCATTTTATTAAATTTTTTATTTTTACTTCCCCCCACCTAAAAGATTTCAGTTTATAGGTCACATTAAAGGTGGAACAAGTTCTGAAATGATTTATCTTTGTCTCATATATTTTTTTTACATCACAGAAACCTGACATTTTTAACAGGGGTGTGTAGACTTTTTTATATCCACTGTATAACCTTCTTTTCAAAAAAGTGTGATCGGGAAAGGTGTGTTTTTTGTTGCAGAAGAGACTTAAGCCTCGTGCACACGATGTGATTGTTGAAAAAATATAACAAGGGTTTGCCTGGATCAACCAAAATTAATTACTAATAAATTTAAACAATAATAGCAAGTGAGTATATATCATTCATCCAAATGATCCCAGTTGGATGCAGTTCTGATTGCCCTAATAGCATACAAAAAAAACAAGAGAATAAAGTTCTCTTAAGAGGGTCGGAACAAAACACTGGGATAAATACAAACTGGCTTTATTAGTACAAAAAAAGTAAACCAAACAACAAATTAAACAAAAAATGTTTACAACGTGATTGTTGGCAGGGGATTGTCTGTTGACAGACTGTTGTCCTAAAATCTGACCGTTAGTACGCTCCTTTTGACAATTGTTGTCCAACTTTCCGCCAACAAATGTTGGATGGCAGGCTAGTAAATTTTCGGCGGACAGTGGCTTGAAGTGAGATTTTACGATGGTCAGTACAAAAATCGGTCACACAAGTCGAAAGTACAAACGCGCATGCTCGGGAATCAATGCTCACCAAACACGACATTAGCAGAAGGGGCCCAAAGGGTGGCGCTCAAGAACTGAAATTCCTCGTAGTACCTCACTACGTTCGTGTTTGTGGCATGACAATTGTGTACCGTTGGTATGCAAGACAAGATCCTGGCACTCGCCCTTTTCACAAAAATCAGACGCTCGGTTGGCCTACAATCGTACCGTGTGTACGAAGCTTTACTGTGTTTCATCTGCAATAAAGGATTCTTAATTTCGTGTTTGCAATCTTCTTGGGCATCGCAACTCGGAGTACATTCAATAGAAACAAGGAAAAAGAATGGGACTTTAAATGAGGCTTATTGCTGCAAAAATTAGTGTATGGAGTAAATATATGATAAAACCTTTGTGAATCGCGTTCACTCATCGGGAGTATGGATGCAAAAATTCATTCACTGTAAGTAGAGAAAAATTGCCCGCTGGGGGTCTTTGTTTTTCAGGCAAGTCTGTCATAATGTGCTAGTATGCAATGCGTACTAGCACATTATGACTTAACCTCCCTGGCGGTATGATTATTTCGGATTTTAGGTGCTGAAAGCGGTACAATTATTTTGCATGGAAATTTGGCGTTTTATATTGTAGGTCTGTAATTCTTAACAATAACACACTTAAATCTGTCCAAACCAGAGTCTAGTAGACATCCCGGGTGTGATAAAGTTTGAAACACAAAAACATAAATTATAATATAATAAATAAAAATAAATAATTAAAAAAATAAAAATAAAATAATAATAAAATAAATTTCCCCACGATTCACTATCGCTCAATTCTGCAAGTGTTCTAATTTATTATCGCTGTTTTCTAGCTGGTCTAAAACCATTTTTGACATAAAGGGACACTTTTTGGTTGCTATGGACAATCTCCAGTTTCCAGCCAGAAAGAACAGTATATATAACATAAAACTGCATGCAGGGCATTGGACAAAGCACTGGGGACAAATGGGATGTGAAATCATTTCATACAGTACTGTATTCTGTAAGATTACAGTACTGTATGTGTTATGCTTTTTACAGTTTTTTGAATTTGCCGCCAGGCTCCGCCCCCGTGCGTCGCGACGCTCGCAGGGAACGGAGCCTGGCACAGAGAGGCTTCGGGCAGAGGACGGAGCCAACGGACACTGCGGGGGACATCGCAGGATCCCGGGGACAAGGTAAGTAACGCTGCACCAGGATCCTGCGATGTAATCCCGAGTGTGGCTCGGGGTTACCGCTAATGGGACTGAATTTTAACCCCGAGCCACACTCGGGAAAACCGCCAGGGAGGCTACCAGCCCGGTGCCTATTTTGTTTGTTTTTATTTTTTTTATGCGGTTTAAAAAAAAACTCAAAATTATTAGCCAGTGGTATCTGCAGTCCTGGTGAAGGGGGGGACGTGTTTTCTAGCCCTTGAAACACCAAACTTGGAACACGGAACTCTTAAGGCGTCAGCATACCAAGGCATTTTGGACAATTTCATGCTCCCAACTTTTTGGGAACAACAGTTTGGGGATGGCCCCTTCCTGTTCCAACATGACTGCGCACCAGTGCACAAAGCAAGGTCCATAAAGACATGGATGAGCGAGTTTGGAGTGGAGGAACTTAACTGGCCTGCGCGTCAGATTTTTGGATGGTGCTATTGCTGTAGTGCTTAAATAAATATTTTCTATGGAGAAGCTGTCGAGTTTGCCGGCCTGTACTTTCTATGAGCCTTCCCAGAAGAGTTGAAGCTGTTATAGCTGCAAAGGTGGACCAACTCCATATTGAACCCTACGGACTAAGACTGGGATGCCATTAAAGTTCATGTGCGTGTAAAGGCAGGCGTCCCAATAATTTAGGTAATGTATAGTGTTCTTAATTTGCATTCTAAGGCTTTTACTGTAAGTATAAACTTTTTATTTTTATTTTTTTCTATTCTGCTTTTGGGACATGGCAGTTTTTGGAAAACTTTCCCGGTCTCACGAGGGTTGAGCCGCCCTGTCCCAGAACATAAGCTAACACAAGCAAAAAGCTTTAGGCCCCTTTCACACTTCTACGACTTCAAAGTCGCGCGATTTCGCGGGCACGATTTTGCCGCGATTTTGGAGCAGTACTCCTTTGTACAACTTTGCCACAACTTTGGCATTAACAAATGAAAACATACATGGTGTGAGGCTTGTGCTTACGAAGTCGTACTGAAATCATGTCTATATTATTCAGGTACGATTTGCATACTGCTTGAGGGTTTAACATTGAGGTCTATGGAGTACAACTCGCATGGAAGTTGGACCAAAGTAGTGCAGGGACTACTTTGAAGTCGGCACGACTTAAAGTCGTGCCAATATGAATGGTAGTCATTGAAAATCATGGAGAGTGACTTGTCATACGATTTTTCAGTACAAAATCGCGGGACAAGTCGTATAAGTGTGAAAGGGGCCTTAGACCGGTAAGATGAAGGCACAGCGCAGCCTCCGGCACGGTGACTATTTTTGTACTTTGCCCTGAGAACTCACAAAACCGCAATGTTCCTCTGGGCTTTTAGTACATGAAATAAACTGTAGCAGGGAGGGGATGTGGGATGGCTGTTGTGTATTAGCCAGGTCACAACTTCTAATATAACACACCATAAACCTCTCCCTCCGTCCTGCCGTGTGACTTCCATGCATGCTCAAGAAGCTTGCAAAACAAAATAATTAAAAATAGTTTTTGTTTTCTGTGATGATATTCCGTGCTGAATCTTACAAGCCTCCAAGAAATATTTCATCGAGCCCAAAGAGCGTTTCCAGTTTGCAAGACCTTCTTGTCTGCGCCACTGGTTAATGTCAGCATGCATCTGTGCCTGTAAACAGAAGGCACATTTAGGCTTCCCCAAATTTTTTTTTTTTTTTAACTCCCTAACTACTATTGACTTCCTATTCCAACAGCTGTGGTCACAGGGAACTGTTTTGCCATGCCAGCTTCTGCTCGGCGGTAATGTATGCCAGATGAGGTTCATATTAAACAGTAATAATATAACCTCTGAAACCGCTCACTTATCCTGCTTGCTTTAATTTCATGAGAAAAATTGTTTTGACTTGAATATATTTTCTGTCTAAAGAAGCAAAAGCCTGATCTGAAGGACTTTAATCACTTCACATTTCCTTGCTGAATTTTTATTTATTTTTTAAAACCAACCAGGTTGGGGTCACAGACAGATCTTTTATTGTGCTGGCATTCATGGCTCTCCAAGCCGGAGTGGTAGACGTTGGGCTCGTGTTACAGGTCCTCAAAATGTCCCTCACAATTCCGAATGTATTTACAGTGCTGGGAATGTAGTCTGACTTCATCTGAGTGCCCTCATGTCATCAGAATTGGGGGGGGGGGGGGGGAATATGATGTCAGTTATATATTTGGATAAGTCAGGAAGTCCAAGACTTTTCCAAAGTATCCTCGTGCCCTTTGCACAGAGGAAAACAAAATATCTCAAGTCAAACATAAAAGGGAAACTACAGCTTTTTTTTAATAGTGTCCTTCCTCCCTGAATTTAAATTTTACATTTTAATAAAGGCTGGAGGAGTTTCTTACATCTCCTTGGAACTAATTTGGTGATCTTGGCTCTGGAGTTTCTGGGTCCACAAACCGCCCCTGGTCATTATGAGAGGTATCCAATCTCCCCGATGGATCCCGATGAAATCCCGATAAAGGGGGGAGTGTTGTCTAGCCCTTGAAACACGTTGGCGTTTTTTAGTGCAAACCCATAAATGAATTTGGTCTCTTTATCAATTGGTCTGGCACTCCTTTCATTGGTGCGTGTGTTTTTGTTTTTTTGTTTTTTCTTTGTTTTTTTTTGGTAGATGACGGCACCTGTAAGGGAGGTCATGGACGTCGCATTGCTGGAGCAGAGGCAAGGATAGTTTTACTTTTAAATCATTTTTATCATTGAGTCTATTTAAATTATAATAACTATTTTATTGTGCTGGCATCCATGGCTCTCCAAACCAAAGTGGCTTGTGTTTATAGATCCTCAAAATGTTTCACTTTTCTAAATTTTATGTCCCTTTTTAACCTACAATTTTCAAGGTTTTTCTGAATGTATTTACAGTGCTGGGAATATAGTCTGACTTCATCTGAGTGCCTTAATGCCATCAGAAAGGGGGGGATATGATGTTGGGTATAACTTTTTGGGATAAGTCAGGGAGTGCAAGTCTTTCCAAAGTATCTTCATGCACTTTGCACAGAGGAAAACACAATTCTTTAAGTCAAACATAAAAGGAAAATACGATCTTCTAATAGTTCTAATAGTTGACTTCAACATCCCTGTTAATAACTCCTGCTACTTCTAAACTTCTTAGTCTAACCTCCTCATTTGACCTGAAGCAATGGGTACAGGCTTCTACTCACTCTGATGCCAACACCCTCAACCCTGTATTCTCCTACCTATGCACCCCATAACCCTTTTCTTCTTTCTGATCACCACAACAATCCTTTTCCACTTCAAGCCTTATCTTCTCTATTCTGCTACTGACCACCTCCTATGACAAAATCTCACCCCTGTCTTGTCCCAATCTAGCCACTTCTGTCTACAATAGATCCCTGTCCTCCGCCCAGGACAAACTTGCACCCTCACTACACACAGAATCGGGCCCCGACCTCTACAACTCTGACAAATAGATGACACCAGAAGTCTCAAAAACTCACTCTTGAGCGTCTGTGGTGTAAGACTAGTCTCACAAAGACTTCAACCAATATAAATATGCCCTCCAAAAATACAATTCTTGTCTCCACACTGACAAGCAAACCTATTTTATCACTCTCATTAACACCTTTTCATCCAGTCCCCATCAACACTTTCTTTATCTTTAACTCTCTACTTTGTCCTCCACTCACTAACTCACTCACTCACCCAGGAGATCACCAATGATGTCAAAAATAAGATTGATACAATTTGTGATTAAATTTCTACTCTACAGATATCCCCCCAACTTAACACCCCATGTCCACAGGTGCATCCATCTGATTAAGAATAACCTTCTTGGTTCCCTTTAGTCCCTTTAGTCTGGATTTCATCCTCAACACTCCATAGAAACTGCTCTCCTAAAACTCACAAATGACTTACTAACAGCAAAAAACCAATGGACACTGTTCTGTACTCCTACTCCTGGACCTCTCTGTTATCTTTGATACAGTTGGCCACCCACTTCTCAAAAAACTTTTCATCTTTGGTCTCCATGACTATGCTCTTCGTTGGCTCTCATCCTACCTATCCCACCACACCTTCAGTGGCACTTACAATTCTACTTTCTCCTCTCCCCTTTTTCTTTTGTCTGGGTCCCCCGAGGTTCTTTTTCCTATTCTCAATTTACACATCCTCCCTTGGTCAGCTGAGATCCTCCAATGGCTTTCAATATAATTTCTATGCTGACGACACCCAAAGCTATCTCTTTACATCTCAGCTCACTCCATCAGTCTCCCCACTCCATCAGTCTCCCCACTCCATCAGTCTCCCCACTCCATCAGTCTCCCCACTCCATCAGTCTCCCCACTCCATCAGTTTCCCCACTCCATCAGTCTCCTCACGCATCACTAACTTACTGACAGACCTTTCTGCCTGGATCATCACTTCCTCAAACTCAGTTTATCCAAAACCAAGCTGATAATATTTCCTCGCCCACGTGCCCCTTTCCCTGGCTTCCCTGTCAAAAGCAATGGTACAAATAACCCATCCCCACATGCCAGGGTGCTAGGTGTTATCCTGGACTAGACCGCATCTCCAAAATACACCCCTTCCTAACCGATGAAACCAAATAGCTTCTAATTCACTCCCTGGTTATCTCTCACTTAGACTACTGCAACTCCCTCCTCATAGGCGTACCTTTACATGGGCTATCCCCTATTCTGTCCATCGTAATGCTGCTGCCAGAATCATCCACCTTCCCAACTGTTCAGCGTCTGCTACTTCCCTCTGCCAATCCCTCCATTGGCTGCCAGTCACCCAGAATTAAATTCAAAATTCTAACAACAACTTACAAAGCCATCCACAACTCGGCCGCCACCTACATCAATAACCTGATCTCAAAATATCAACCAAAACGTTCTCTTCGTTCCTCCCAAGACCTTCTGCTCTCTAGCTGTCTCGTCACCTCCTCCCATGGTTGCCTCCAGGACTTCACCAGAGCCTCTCCCTTCTTTTGGAATTCCCTACCCCAATCTTTCCAACTATCTCCTACTCTGTCCACTTGTAGGCAATCCCTGAAAACTTTTCTCTGCAGGGAAGCCTATCCTGCCTCCACCTAACAACTGTACTTTCACGTTCTCCATCAACTCATCCCCCGCAGTTATTACCTTTTTGTATCACTTGACCCTCCTTTTTAGATTGTAAGCTCTAACGAGCAGGGCCCTCTGATTCCTCCTGTATTGAATTGTATTGTAACTGTACTGTTTGCCCAATCATTGTAAAACGATGCACAAACTGTTGGCGCCATATAAATCCTGTATAATAATAATAGTATAATTTCTTCCTCCCAAAATTGAAATTTTACTTTTAATAGAAATTAGAGGAGTTTAACATCTCCTGGGAATTCTATTGCTGATCTTGGCTCTGGAGTTTTTATTTTTTATTTTTTTATTTATGGAAAATGCAACAGGAAAAGCTGAAAACATTGAAAAGAGTAACGCTCGAATGCCCCATAAACCTAAATCAGTATGTGAACAGACTGGAGCAAGAAGACAGGATTGGCTTGTCAGGCTCTAGATGACTTCAACAAAAACGGTGGCCAACTGCACACAGACACCGACTCCCTGTTGCATACATGTGAATGAGATGGGTAAAAGTGACTTCAGCTCCTGTTCTCCACCTGTAGAGAATTCCTCAGACGGGTTTCGCCCCTTAAGTCCTGAAAAGGGCAAAACTCATCTAAAGAATTCGCTACAGTTGGAGAACAGGAGCTGAAGCCATCTTTTACCCATCTCATTCACATGTATGCAACAGGGAGTTGGTGTCTGTGCGCAGACAGCCACCATTTTGTTGGAGGGAAAACACATTTCTATTTTTTGCTCGGATGGGGACAGTATTGTGAATAGGGACAGAAAGATAATTATCTAAAATAGAATTCCAGGTATGGATATTTTTACATAGTTACATTGGTCCAGCTTGGCCCAATGTAACTATGTATATACTATATATGACTGATGTCCCTGGAAGCTGGAAATCACTGAAGTACACTGCCGTTACTGTGATCTCCTCTTGGTTCTGGGTCCCAGGCAGCACATTTTCTGAATGACTGCAAAGAATTCTCTGATTGGGGCGAGTTGGAGAGCGTGACATCACCGCCCCACCACTCCACCGCCCCACCTCATTCAATCAGAGAACCCTTTGCATTCATTGAAAAAGTGCAAAGCATTCTCTAAATGGTGCCCATTCTGAGTGGCCGACCTCCTGCATTCACAATATACAGCGTGTAAAAGAAGTATTGAACACGTCACCATTTTTCTAGGTGAATATATTTCTAAAGGTGCTACTGACATGAGATTTTCACCACATCTCAGTAACCACCCGTGCAATCCATACATACAAAGAAACAAAAACAAATACGTTCAGAAAGGAAGTTCTGTGTAATAAAATGAGATGACACAGGGAAAAAGTATTGAACACGCTAACTGAAATTTATATAATACTTGGTACAAAATCCTTTGTTGGTAATGAGAGCTTCAAGACGCAGGCTCCTGTATAGAGAAACTAGTGGCATGCATTGCTCAGGTGAGATTTTGGCCCACTCTTCCACACAAACAGTCTTCATATCTTGAAGGTTCCCTGGGCCTCTTCTATGAACTCTGATCTTTAGTTCTTTTCATAGATTTTCTGTTGGATTCATGTCAGGCGATTGGCTGGGCCATTCTAGCAGCTTTATTTTCTCTCTTTAAAACCAATGGAGAGTTTCCTTGGCTTTGTGTTTGGGATCATTGTCTTGCTGAAATGTCCTCCCTCATTTCATCTTCATCATCCTGGTAGATGGCAGCAGATTTTTATCAAGAATGACTTGGTACATTTCTCCATGCATCCTTTCTTCAATGACATGAAGTTTGCCAGTACCGTATGCTGAAAAACAGCCTCACACCATGACGTTCCCACCTCCAAACCTCACTGTTGGTATGGGGGGTGTTTTTTGGGGTGATGTGCCATGTGACCTCCAAACATGGTGTGTATTATGGCATCCAACGAGTTGAATTCTGGTCTCATCTGACCAGACTATATTCTCCCAGTATTTCACTGGGATTTTCCAGTAGTTTCCCAGTATTGCTTGTCGAAATGTTGTGCAGCAAACTTTAAACAAGCTTCAACATGCTTTTTCTTCAGCAATAAATTCTTGCGTGGTGAGCGTGCATACAGGCCATGGCGGGTGAGTGCATTACTTATTGTTTTTTTTAAAACAATTGTACCTGCTGTTTCCATGTATTTCTGAAGCTCTCCACAAGTAGCCCTTGGCTCTTGGCCAACTCTTCTGATAATTCTTTTCACTCCTCTGTCAGAAATCTTGCGAGGAGCACCTAGTCGTGGTCGGTTTATGGTGAAATAATGTTCTTTCCACTTCTGGATTATGGCCCCAACAGTGGTCACTGGAACATTCAGATATTTAGACATCCTTCTGTAACCAATGCCATCAGTAGATTTTGCAACAATAAGGTTGCGAAGGTCTTGAGAGAGCTCTTTGCTTTTACCCATCATGACATGTTTCTTGTGTGACACCTTGGTAATGAGACACCTTTTTATAGGCCATCAGTTGAGACCAAACCAGCTGATATATTAATTTGCACTGACAAGGGGCAGGATTACTTTCTACTTGCTGATAAATTTCAGCTGGTGTCTTGGCATGCCTTTTTTGCACCTCCCTTACCTCGTGTGTTCAATACTTTTTCCCTGTGTTATTCCATTTTATTACACAGAACTTAATTTCTGAACTTATTTGTTTTGGTGTCTTTGTATGTAAAGATTGCATGGGTTGTTACAGACACGTGGTGAAAATGTCATGTCAATAGCACCTTTAGAAATATATTTACCTAGAAAAATGATGACGTGTTTAATACTTATTTTACCCACTGTATCAGGCCAGCTTCTCAGCATGGGACCCAGAGGCAAGTGGAGATCACTGGAGTATTGGTGTTTAACTACAGAGATTTCCAGCTTCCAGGGAGATCCACCAGATACGGTTTATACACAGTTACATTTGTCAATGCTATCTGCTCTGGAATACTTATCAGGTGTAGCGCCCTCTAGTGTGTGCTACTAGTAGTGAGAGTAGGAAAAACAGCTGGCTCTGGGTTAAACCGGAGTCATTTAATCTGGGTCCGGGTTACTAGAGTCAGGGTTGGATGACTCACCCTGGCAGCTCTTTAGTGCCTCCCCCTGTTTCTAGGGTATTGGAGAACATTCTGGAACTAGTGGGTGGAGGTGAGGCGGAGCTGCCTTGAATATCTATAGGCTCTTAGCCAATCCTCAGGAGTGGGCCTGGCAGCGAACCCCATAAATCGACATGAGCCATGCCAGCAGGGGAGTCAGGTGGAAGATGGAAAAGCAGTACTGAGGAGAGGCTGTTGGTGGCCCTTGAGGAACCTCTGCCGGGGAGGGGTTTTACCTCGGGCTGGAGCTTGGGAAAGCTGGCCAAGAAGGATCCCACCACAGGAGGCAACTGGAGGGATTCATACCGGAGAGGCAGTGGGAGAGAGAAAGCAGAGACAGTGAGTAGATCAGCAAGGAGAGAGGCTGACAGCTGTAGCAGTGCTGTCTTGAAGACAACGGTGTGCCAAGTCTTCATCCAACCTTGCCTCCATGTGTGTGCCAGTCAGGAGGACTGGGGGAAACAAGCAGCCAGGTGGGCTGGTGGCAGCCAAGTGGGCTGGAAGTCTTCTGCAATGGTAGAACTGGGCTCAGTGTCTACAGGAAGGCAGAAGGAGATGTAGTTCACTCCACAATGTGCTAACGTATCCACAAAAGGACAGGGTGCTCCTAGCCTGTAATGGGCTGATGCTGAATTGACAAGAGACTGTTGATTCCTACTGGAGTGATCAGCAGGTGCTGTGAACCAACTTTGTGCGGGAGGAAGGAAGAAGAGGATTTCTTTGTAAATGGGGAGGAAGTTGTCCACTTTTGTTCTGTACATTTTCAAGTTGGGCATCCCATAATTTCCTATCCCATCCAAGTTATCATCCCCTAATAAAACAACAAAAACAAGCAAGGATTGTTTACTGTATTTGAATGCATGAAGGAAATGCTATGTGACTGGCTGTGCAGCAGTGGGGATCCAGACATCAGCAACTCCTACAGTGCTACAAGTAGTGCTACACATGTATCCATCACTGTTGAAGCAGTGACTGGTCTTGTTGCAATCGGACTGATGCGTTTGTGTCGGAATACCTATCCCTGACACATCCTTTAGATTGCAGACCTGTCCTCCGGGGTGAGGAGGGAACACCCCCATGGTTGATTGGCCAAGGGCTAGAGTCTGGCCCACATCCATATATCAATAAATTGATGAGACGCTGGACGATGTAAGTCACATGGGGGCGGCCTAAACTGGTGGATTGCGAATGTTTGACATGCTCCTTCCTGTCAGGATGAACCTCGGTAAAAAATTTTTCTGTTTTTTATTTTCAAAGCTAATATCCAAACTTTGTATGTCCTTTTTGTGATTCCTTTCTTTGTACATATTTTATGCACTGCCCACCTTTTGGCATATTAAATTCTAAAATAATAAGTGGCTTCTGTGTACTAAGCTAGGACAAGAGCAGGGGTGTCAAACTCAAGTTCATTGTGGGCTACATCAGGATTATGGTTGCCCTCAAAGGGGCGGTTGAATTTGTAAGACTAGTTGTCCATGGCACCCCACCGACTCTTAGATCAGATGTCAAGACCCCCCCACCACCATAAGTCAAGAGTCCCCCACCCTCCCTTACAGCAAAGTGCACCCCCTTACCTTGTGCTGCTGCTGGGAAGAATCTGGGGGAGGAGCTGGAAAGTAGTAAGTGTGGGGTCTGGAGGAGGATCAGTGGAGGGCTGGAGTCTCTGAATGCTGAGACTAGGGGAGGCGGAGATAAGGGGGTGCTATGGCTGCACAGAGAGACGCAGGTTCAGTAGGAGTTCTGTCCTCCCCTCTGCTGTCAACTACTAAGACGGGAGAGGGCAGAAAATATCCTCTCTGTGGCTGCATGGAGAAGCACAGGATCTGATAGAGGAGTTTTGTCCTCTCTGCAGCCGACTACTGAGGCGAGGTGGGGATGAGGAGCGCGCCACAGCTGCAGGAGAGTTACCACGGCCACACAAAATGGTCTTGCGGGCAGGATTTGGCTCACAGGCCTTGTGTTTAACACATATGTCCTAGAGAGATTGTTGTAGTGTCTATATGCTTGATCTATATTCTCTGCTAATCTGTATGAAGATGCACTGAGTGATGGCAGATTGCATGCAGTTTGTAAACTAGCAGATCTGCCAGATGGAGATCTGTGTGTGTGTGTGTGGTTGTCTAGCAGAGTAGTCAGCAGACAATCTGTTAGGTGGTGGCAATTTACCGTGAGTTGAGTGTCTGGTGTGTGGGTGTGCGTGGATAGTGGGAAGAGTGATTAACATAAGGGTGCTAGCTTGTAGGATAGCTTGAGGAATCCTCGAAGTGCATGCTAATTGCTAGACTGTTTCTCAACCCTTAGAATGGACCAGATATATGTAAGATTTATATCTACCTGTGTGTAGTCAGCCAGCTAGACTAGAGGGCAGTCTTCCTCTAGTTGTGGACAGAGGTATTGCAGACTGTAAAACGTTTATCAGCCAGTCTTACTTGCTCAACATAAGCTCCCTCTAACTCCCTCCACTCCAAAGTTCTCGCCTTGGTTAGCTAGTCGCCGTGGGTTTGTGCCCTTGACTCCGGGGTTCCTGGTTTATCCTCAAAACACATACTCACATGACTAGCAAATCTAGTTTTGTAATTTGCCTCTCCCCTACTGCACATCGAGTCCCATGCTGCCATCTTTGCTTGTCTCATCGGGAGCCAACTGTCTTTGTCACGGTTCTTGCAGCCGTTCCCCTAATGAGACTCTATGGTGCAAGCACAGTTTTCTAGTTTACCTCAAAGCTTCCTGAGATGTGTGAAGTGAGCATGGCAGGAAGCTTCAGGTAGCAGGGAATGTCCTTGTCGCCTATGTGATGAAGGCGGAAGTGCGGGCTGCATTCCAAAGCAGAGGTATTTTGCAAAAAAACCCAAAAAACTGGACTACTCACACTCATATTTACTGAAGAGAAGTCCACCTTCATGGGTATGTAGCACCCTGCAGTTTAGGCAGGGAGTTCCTCACAAATTTACTTGCCACGAGTAGTTATCCTGGTTAATTGATAGAGATCCATTGATTTCTCGGTCTAAGTTTGATCTTGTTGTACTTTTCTTTTCTACCACTAGGTGGCCGGGTACTTGGTGGTTTTAGATATGAGAAGGGCAACCCAAGGTCAGGTTATGGGTATATGGCGTGTCTCGGCCAAAGGGCAGGGGTTTTCTTGGATCCGTTGGCCTGCTGGAAGAACCTATATATTCCAGTGGAGTCAGGTGGTCTGTGTTCTGTGCCACCTTGACGGCTGTCTCGGTGGACGTGTGTACGTACGTCCCAGGCTGCTAGGCCAGAGATTGGGCCTATCCCGGGGGCATCTGGCTGCCAGGCTGTGTGAGGGCCTATCCAGATGTAAGAGAGGAGCGCAGGGTTGGGACTGCGGTTTGCAGTCCAACCAGAAGTGATGGTTCTGCCGCCTGGAGAACCTGTCAGTGGTCGGAGGTAGAGGGAAAGCTGTCGCTACAAAGGGACCAACCACCTTTATTACCAGAGACCACAGTGAGTAACTGAAGCAAGTACCAGGGCAGCATTCTCATCAAACGGGCACGGTGGAGAATCGGGAAACTTCAGGCGGTGATCAAGTCAGGGATCCAACCAGCAGAGATGACGCTTGCAGAGCAGCCTTGTGTGTCAAGCCAGGGACTGAGCCAGTCAGCAGGGGTGAAGCTTGAGACGTATCTGGAGTGCCAAGCTAGGGACCCAGCAGGGAAACATGGGTGAAGCTTGAGGGAGATACCACTGCAAAGCTTTGAGGAGCTCCAGGGATTCAGAGTTGGTGAATCAGAGGGTCCAGTGAGAGACCAGGAGCTCAGTGGGCTGAAGAACTACAAGTAGAAGTTGTAGTAAAGCTGAGAGAACTGTTACGATTTGTGTTAGGAACTGTTGCCATAAGAGAGAGCGATCCTGCACGTGCAGATGTGGTGCCTTGCTGGGGCTTTTTCCTGTACGGCTGTCCTCCTATTGAAGTCTCTGAGTCTGCCTATTGAAATTGCACCTGATTAAGGGTGTCCTGGCCCTAACCCTCTTTCCCTCATAAAAGAGACTTAAAAAGAAATAAACCTCTCTTTTGCATTCAAGAAGTGTCTGGCGCCCAATAACTTACACCTTGCACCCACTATGCCTCACAACCCACTACTTGCAGAAGGATCTCAGCTATCTTTGGCCTTAGAGGACCTCATTAGATTGGAAGAGGCTAAAGACTTTGCTACAGGTATAATATATTTCTGAGCATATGTCTTCTTGATTCAGTCAAGGATTTAAATTTCATCATGGGCCACAGGCTACACAAACTTTTTGGCCCTTCACAGACTAATATTGCCAAGTGTGGTAGAGCCAATGAGGGGTACAAAGCTGCCCACAGCTCCATAAAACTTGCATTAGGAGTTAGGCCCACCCAGATACTAAATACACTTTATTGTCAAAAGTAGTACGACGCCTGCCTTTACATGCACATGAACTTTAATGGCATCCCAGTCTTAGTCAGTAGGGTTCAATATTGAGTTGGTCCTCCCTTTGCAGCTATAACAGCTTCAGCTCTTCTGGGAAGGCTGTCCACTCTAATTCATCCCAAAGGTGTTCTTTGGGGTTGAGGTCAGGACTCTGTGCAGGCCAGTCAAGTTCCTCCACCCCAAACTCGCTCATTCACGTCTCTATGGACCTTGCTTTGTGCACTGGTCCAAAGCATATGGTGGAGGGGGGTTTTATAATGTGGGGTTGTTTTTTTAGGGGTTGGGCTTGGCCCTTTAGTTCCAGTGAAGGGAACTCTTAAGGCGTCAGCATACCAAGACATTTCAAATAGAGAAAAAAAAAACTTGCCCCCAAACCCCAGAAAATACCGTATAAGTCGAGTATAAGTTGAGTTTTTCAGGCTGAAAAACCCCGCCTCAGCTTATACTCGAGTGAATGTCAAAAATGTCCTGCAATGGAGGCGAAAAAGAGGCGGGGCCCTCCTGCTGGGCGCTGCTCTTGAATCGGCCCGGCGCCCCTGTTAGTTTCCCCTCCCTCCCGTGCTGTGTGTCAATGTGTGTGCAGCCGCATAACAAGGTCCCGCCTCCTAGACCGCCTCTTGTGATAGACGGCACAGTGATCCAATGCTAGTAATCATTGTGCCGTGTGTCATAGGAGGCGGGACATCTCATTACCAGGAACTGGCAGGCTGTATTTTTTTAATGGGCACTGATAGGCTGTATATGATGGGCACTGGCAGGCTGTATTTTTTAATGAGCACTAATAGGCTGTATATGATGGGCAGTGGCAGGCTGTATTTTTTTAATGGGCACTGGCAGGCTGTAGTTTTTGAATGGGCACTGATAGGCTGTATATGATGGACACTGGCAGGCTGTATTTCATGAGCACTGATAGGCTGTATATGATGGGCACTGGCAGGCTGCATTTCATGGGCACTGATAGGCTGTATATGATGGACACTGGCAGGCTGTATTTGATGGGCACTGATAGGCTGTATATGATGGGCACTGGCAGGCTGCATTTCATGGGCACTGATAGGCTGTATATGATGGGCACTGGCAGGCTGCATTTCATGGGCACTGGCAGGCTGCATTTCATGGGCACTGGCAGGCTGCATTTCATGGGCACTGGCAGGCTGTATATGATGGGCACTGGCAGGCTGCATTTCATGGGCACTGAGATGGGCTGTATATGATGAAATTTACCGGTAGCTGCTTCCTTTTCAACCCTAGGCTTATACTCGAGTCAATATGTTTTTCCCGTTTTTTGTGGTAAAATTAGGTGCCTCTGCTTATATTCGGGTCGGCCTATACTCGAGTATATACGGTACATTAAGTCTCAAAAGAAACATGCTGATACCATGCCCAGGGTTCCCATGTCTTTTCAAACTTCATAGCAAAACAAGAAACCAATGGCCTGTGGGACTTTAGAGAGAGTTGCGCTTATAGAAGGATACAAAAAGGTTTATAAAAATACAACATTTTATTAATGTTTTTCAAAATATACATAAAAATGGCATATATATAGTTGCGCTCATAAGTTTACACACCCTGGCAGAATTAAGGATTTCTTGGCCATTTTTCAGAGAATATGAATAACACCACAAAAATGTGTCTTTCACTCATGGTTAGTGTTTGGCTGAAGCCATTTTTATCAATCAACTGCCTTTACTCCTTTTAAATCATAATGGCAACACAAACTACCCAAAAGACCCTGATCAAAAGTTTACATACCCTGGTGGTTTTGGCCTGATAACATCCACACAAGTTACATAGTTACATAGAAGGTGAGGTTGAAAAAAGACACAAGTCCATCAAGTCCAACCTATGTGTGTGATTATATGTCAGTATTACATTGTATGTTGCGGTCATTCTGGTGCTTAACGAATAGTTTCTTGAAGCTATCGATGCCCCCCGCTGAGACCACCGCTTGTGGAAGGGAATTCCACATCCTCGCCGCTCTTACAGTAAAGAACCCTCTACGTAGTTTAAGGTTAAACCTCTTTTCTTCTAATTTCAATGAGTGGCCACGAGTCTTGTTAAACTCTCTTCTGTGAAAAGGTTTTATTTCTATTGTGGGGTCACCAGTACGGTATTTGTATATTGAAATCATATCCCCTCTCAAGCGTCTCCAGAGAGAATAAGTTCAGTGCTCGCAACCTTTGTTGCCCTTCTTTGTACTCGCTCCATTTCCAGTACATCCTTCCTGAGGACTGGTGCCCAGAACTGGACAGCACACTCTAGGTGCGGCCGGACCAGAGTCTCGTAGAGTGGGAGAATTATCGTTTTATCTCTGGCGTTGATCCCCTTTTTAATATTATTATTATTATTATTATACAGGATTTATATAGCGCCAACAGTTTATGCAGCGCTTTACAATATTAAAGGGAGACAATACAGTTATAATACAATAAAATACAAGAGGATTAAGAAGGCCCTGCTCAGAAGAGCTTACAATCTAATAGGATGGGGCAGGTGGTACAAAAGGTTGTAACTGTGGGGAATGAGCTGATGGAAGTGGTAGGAGATTAGTTGGAGACATGCTCGGCTTTCCTGAAGAGATGAGTTTTCAGGGATCGCCTGAAGGTAGCAAGAGTAGGGGATAGCCGGATAGATGGAGGTAGCGAGTTCCAGAGAATGGAAGAGGCTCTGGAGAAATCCTGGAGATGAGCATGGGAGGAGGAGACGAGAGAGCTTGAAAGCAGGAGGTCTTGAGAAGAGCGGAGAGGTCGATTTGGGTGATATTTGGAGACAAGATTAGTGATGTAGCTCGGGGCAGAGTTGTGAATGGCTTTGTATGTTGTGGTTAGTATTTTAAATTTAATTTGCTGGGTGATTGGGAGCCAGTGTAGGGATTGGAGGAGAGGGTTGGCCGACACTGAGCGGTTGGTAAGGTGGGTAAGTCTGACAGCAGCATTCATGATAGACTGAAGAGGGGATAGCCTATGGAGAGGTAGGCCAATGAGAAGGGAGTTGCAATAGTCAAGGTGAGAGATAACGAGGGAGTGAATGAGGAGCTTGGTGGTTTCATTTGTTAAAAAGGGGCAAATTTTAGAGATGTTACAGAGGTGAATTCTACAAACTTTTGACAACGATTGGATTTGAGGCTGAAATGACAAGCCAGAGTCTAGGATTACACCTAGTACCCTGACGTGAGGGGAGGAACTGATGGTTGCATTGTTGATTTTGATGGAAAAGTCATGCCAATATTGTTTGCTTTGTTAGCAGCAGCTTGGCATTGCATGCCATTGCTGAGCCTATCATTTACTCGGACCCCCAGGTCCTTTTCCATCCTAGATTTCCCCAGAGGTTCTCCCCCCAGTGTATAGATTGCATTCATATTTTTGCCACCCAAATGCATTATTTTACAGTTTTCTACATTGAACCTCATTTGCCATGCAGTTGCCCACCCCATTAATTTGTTCAGATCTTTTTGCAAGGTTTCCACATCTTGCGGAGAAGTTATTGCCCTGCTTAGCTTAGTATTGTCTGCAAATACAGAGATTGAACTGTTTACCCCATCCTCCAGGTCATTTATGAACAAATTACATAGGATTGGTCACAGCACAGAACTCCGGGGAACCCCACTACCCACCCCTGACCATTCCGAGTACTCCCCATTTATCACCACCCTCTGAACTCACCCTTGTAGCCAGTTTTCAATCCATGTACTCACCCTATGGTCCATGCCAACGGACCTTATCTTGTACAGTAAACGTTTATGGGGAATTGTGTCAAATGCTTTTGCAAAATCCAGATACACCACGTCTACGAGCCTTCCTTTATCTAGATGGCAACTCACCTCCTCATAGAAGGTTAGTAGATTGGTTTGGCAAGAATGATTCTTCATGAATCCATGCTGATTACTGCTAATGATACCGTTCTCATTACTAAAATCTTGAATATAGTCCCTTATCATCCCCTCCAAGAGTTTACATACTATTGATGTTAGGCTAACTGGTCTGTAATTCCCAGGGATGTATTTTGGGCCCTTTTTAAATATTGGTGCTACATTGGCTTTTCTCCAATCAGCTGGTACCATTCCAGTCAGTAGACTGTCTGTAAAAATTAGGAACAACGGTCTGGCAATCACTTGACTGAGTTCCCCAAGTACCCTCGGGTGCAAGCCATCTGGTCCCGGTGATTTATTAATGTTAAGTTTCTCAAGTCTAATTTTAATTCTGTCTTCTGTAAACCATGGAGGTGCTTCCTGTGTCGTGTCATGAGGATAAACACTGCAGTTTTGGTTACTGAAGCCCCCCGATTCACTCGTGAAGACTGAGGAGAAGAATAAATTAAATTTCTTTGCCATCTCCCCATCCTTTGTAACCAGATGTCCTTCCTCATTCTTTATGGGGCCAATATGGTCTGTCCTCCCTTTTTTACTGTTTACATACTTAAAGAATTTCTTGGGATTTTTTTTTCTCCCCTCCGCTATGTGTCTTTTATGTTCTATCTTAGCCGTCCTAATTGCACCCGTACATTTCTTGTTGCATTCTTTATAAAGTCTGAATGCTGAGGAAGTTCCCTCAACCTTGTATTTTTTGAAGGCCTTCTCCTTTGCTTTTATATGCATTTTTACATTGGAGTTAAGCCATCCAGGACTTTTATTCACTCTTTTAAATTTATTACACAATGGGATGCATTGGCTAATGCCCTTATTTAATATGCTCTTGAAGAAAACCCATCTCTCCTCCGTTGACACAAATGGGTTTGGCTATGGCTATTAAAGGTAATAATTATGGTCGCACCGATAGCAGTTCTTTAACACCGGGTACCGATACTTTTTACACTTACTCGCCAATACCAATTACCGATACCTATCGCATAGGTAGGGGGTGGTTTGGGGGGTGAGGGGTTGTTAGGGAGTTGGTGAGGCTGGGGTGAGGACAGGGTGGGAGGGGTAAGTGAGGGCAGGGTAGTTGAGGGTGGGGTGAAATAGGAAATAGGGATTGTGGGGTGGGAGAGTTGAGAACAAAAAGGCAGTGATCACTGGGGGGAAGAGGATTGGGATGGGAGGGTCATTGGGAGACTTGGGGGCAGTGGTGACAGCTGGTGGGGGAAGGAGGGCGCAGTACTAGGGTGTTAGGAGGGCACAGTACCAGGGCGTTAAGTACAGACCACTCTGTTGTCCACTGACACAGTACTGTACATTACATACAGACTGGTGTGTGTATAACATATACAGTACAGTGTCAGTGGACAGACTGGTCTGTATATACTGTATGGTGCTAGTGTATAAGACCTGTCTGTACCCTGCTGACACTGTACTGTACATACTACACTAACCTGTTTGTAGGACTTGCTCCCCTCAATACTCGGTTCTGCTTCCAGGGATGCTTCCACAGCTGCCTCACACTATAGAAACACACGTGCTGATGTTTTCCAGCCCCTTGTCCTTGGTGACCCACTCACTCTCTGTCATTGGGTAGTAACCAGCCAGCCATCCAGCCTAGCAGCCAGCTCTCTCTCTGTGCAGGAACAGGAAGGGAGGAGTTATGACATCTTCTTGTTTACAGAGGCAGGCGAGGATCGTGGCGGAGCTGCATAATGATAAAAGACAGCCAGGAGCAGGAGTGTTAGTGTGGACAGCTGTCAGACTGTTCCCACTGTGCTGAGTAGTTTCTACGTTCCCCTGTCCTGGCACCGTAAGGCGCATACTGCTTTGAACATCACTGCCGGAAGGGGGTCCCGCCCCAGCTGACGTCACTTCCAGTATTGGTTTTCGGTATTGGAGCATTTTCGCGAGTACCGATACTCGCAAAAATGCCTAGTATAGGCATCGGTGCATCACTAGTAACCATCCTCACCTGTGATCTGTTTGCTTGTAATTAGTGTGTGTAGAAAAGGTCAATGAGTTTCTGGACTCCTGACCGGGCCATGCATCTTTCATCCAGTGCTGCATTGACGTTTCTGGATTCTGAGTTTTGGGGAAAGCAAAAGAATTCTCAAAGGATCTGCGGGGCAGGGGGCGTGGCCAAGCGATGGCAGAGTGAGGACGCACACCTCGGAGCTCTGTGTGGGGAAGCCCTGAGAACGGACAGTAATCTTGTTCAGAGAGAGCCGGAATTCATGCCAGGGGACCGCAAACACCCGCTGGACTTGGGGGTACAGAAGGGTTCGGAAATAACCCATTACTTCCTTAGGCAACACGCTGCCTCTTTCCCCGCCACCTCGGCCAAGATGGCGCCGCCTCGAGTGCCTCCGACGAGCGCTGCCGCCTCAGCTAAGAAAAGCACTCAGCCGGGAACGAATGCAGGAGGAGACCGTCCAGCTTCAGATGACAGGTCAGCATCTCCTATTCTATCCCCTGTGATCCCAATCACTGACACTCAACCTAGCTGCAGCCATACAAGGGAGACAGGTGGTAACATGGAGGGATCTCTCAGAGACATTGTGTCCGGTTTGCCCACAAGACAGGATCTGCAGGAAATGGCGACATCCATTGTCAATGCACTCTCCAGGGAGCTACATGACTTGCGCCAGCAGGTAGATACAGTGGATGAAAGGGTCACTGTACTAGAGTCCTCTGCATCCACCTCGGATGCCCGGATTGCCGCCATGGAGCAGGAGCAGCGTGGCTTTCGCCGCCATCTGGTGGCCATACAACTAAAGTTGGATGACGGCGAGAACAGGCGTAGACGCAATAACTTGCGCCTCTGCGGCATTCCTGAAGCTACCATGGGATCAGATCTCCGTGCAACGGTGGTGGCTATCCTGAACCAGGTCCTTGGAAAACCACCAGCAGCGGAGTTAGAGCTGGACAGTGTCCACCGTATCCCAGGACCCAGGACTCCCCCCGCAGCATCCCAGGATCCTGATGCCACAGACCTCCCACGAGATGTTCTGTGTAGGGTACACTTTTTCACCGTAAAGGAGGAAATCATGCGGTTGGCCTGGGAGCGCGGCCCCATAGACTTTGATGGTGCATTGATCCGGATCTACCCGGATATCTCCAGGCAAACAAGAGCAATGCGAGACCTTATGAGACCACTGTTGGAGGTCGTACGGGCGGCAGAGGCGACGTATCGCTGGGGTCACCCCTTCCACCTAATCGTGCGGAGGCAGGGAGCAGAATTCTACTTACGTTCTCCAGACCAACTTCCAGACCTATTCAGCTTCCTAGCCAAACCTCCTGTGAGTGTCCCCAACTGGTTTGACTACCTGTTGTCACTGGAGGCCTTGGGCCCACCTCTGCCCAGGCCGCAACGTACCCGTAGACCGCGCTCACAAGCCACTAGTCGAGAGACTGCTAGACCTCACCCGAGGTCCGCCGAAGCGTAACTTCCCATCTTCTCCCAAGACCCGGTAAGACCAGATGAGCGCTTATGTTACATTACCCCACTGGGCTTCCAAGAACATTAGAACCTACTCCCCAAGAGGCCTGGGAAACAGGGTTACTGGGCGACTTCTTGGGCCTGTTTAGATTGCCGTACCTAGTGTAACCTAGGGAATAATGACCCATGGATATACATAAAACCCACACCCAGGAATTACGGGATGTCAGCTATCACCCACCAGCTAAATTAATGAGGGGCCGGACTGTCCCAGATTCGTACTAAGCCTTGTCCTGCACGTCGCCTCCCTCGCACAGGCTCACCATCAGTGGCGGATGGGGGAGACGGATGCAATAGGGAAACCAGTGACTTGGAGCTAAGCCCTGACACCTCAAGATGGTTATGCAGAACCTTGTCACCGTCTGGAAAAATTGGCCCTTCAATCCCAGATAAGTGTCCTGTCTATCTGTTTCCCCTTCATTTGCCCATTTGTTTTGTTATGTCCCCCCTATTTGCTAGACACCTTACTAGTCATACGGGGCACCTCCAGGACCCCTCACTCCCCTTAGCCTCTTTCTGAAAGATGTGCAGGTTGTTATGCATTAGGAGGGGGAGGGAGGCGCAGGGCCATAGCGGGTAACAATCCCAGGGACGTGACAATAGTTGGTGACGTGTTTTATATGTTATGTTTTGTTGTGTAATTTCATACCGCTTTACTACATTATTTTATTACTTCATTGTTTTATATTTGCACTGTTGGTATTGACCTCGCCCTTCATGATTCGCCCTGGTACTCCCTGGTGAGAAGGTGAAAGACCCTTGGTGCTGGTGTTGAGGGCCTTGCCGTGAGGCATCGGGGCGGACCCCACTGGTAATGTCTATCGCCTGTATTGGCAGGGGGGATCGTTTTGACGTCCATGACCCTCCTGGGGACACCTTCACCTAATGGTCATGGCAGAGGGTGTTTGTCAGCTATGATGCAGGTACCAATCATCAAAGGGTATTTTCAGATGTTATAGTTCTCATGTTAGACACTCCATAATTCTCAGAGGCGTTACTCCCCCACATCTCCACATATTTTGTCTACTTGAATCACTGCCTAAACTCTACTTACCTTAGAGTAGATTTCAACGCTCTTTTCACCCCCACATTAGGGCGGACTCCTGTGTGAACACTTTAAGTGTGCATCAGGGGCCCATAGTTAGTCTACGACAGAAACCAATCACTCCCCTTACCCCATCCTTCCTCCCCTCCTCTTTCTCCCTCTCACCATCCTTTCCCCTCTGGTCTATTTTTTCATATTCTTGCCCTCTGCCTGTAGGGGTTTCTGCTTTTGGGACCCTCCCACATGCATATTGACTTCCATTTCCCTGCCAGTAGGCATAATGGGTCACCTAAAGATCACCTCTCTAAACGTGCGTGGCCTTAATATACCAGGCTGACCTGCGCAAATCAAAAAACATGTCGCTTTTCTGCAGGAAACGCACTTCCGTGCAGACTCTATACCCAGGTTGACAAATGGGGCCTTTCCTGTGGCATACCATAGTGTCTCTCCGGTCTCCAAATCGAAGGGGGTCAGCATTATTCTGGCCGGGTCGGTTCCATGGGTGTTTGAGGCACAGCGAGCAGACGAGCAGGGTCGTTTTCTTCTCCTAAAGGGAAGAGTGTTCGATCTGCGGGTTACCTTCGCAAATGTTTACTTCCCCAATGTAAATCACCCCCAATTCTTACGTAAGCTTCTTTCTGAGCTTCTGGAATTCTCGGAGGGGATGCTTATTTTTGGCGGAGACCTTAACTTCGCCATGGATCCAACCATGGACGTCTCGCGGGGAGCCTCACATCTGTCCTACTCTTGCCTGAGGCGCCTCAAGGCAGACCTACATACCCTACACCTTGTTGACCCTTGGCGGTTGCTCCACAATCAAGACAGAGATTATACATTTTACTCTCAAGTGCACCACACCTACTCGCGGTTAGACTACATACTGCTGTCACATAAAGATCTAGCCAAGGTAGTCTCTACGTCCATTGATGTCATATTTTTCTCCGACCATGCACCAATTCACTTGACCCTCCAGTTGGGGCCAATGATTCGGTCCCCTCCATCATGGCGATTAAATGAAGCATTGCTTCAATCGGAGGAAACTCGTGCGGAGCTGCTGAAAGCGCTACGGGAGTACTTCTCCGTCAACGAGGGATCAGTCCCCAACCCCCTTGTGATTTGGGAAGCCCACAAGACGGTAGTGAGAGGGATTTTGATCAAAATAGGGGCCCGACTCAAACGGGACAGATTGAAACGCATGGAGGAACTACTTGCACTGATTCGTTAGCTAGAAAGTGTACATAAGGCTAGCCTTGCCCGTACAACCTTTCGGGATCTACAGAAGGCCCGTGAGGAACTTTGCACTAGCATGGGCACGTCGTACTATGTTTGAGTACTCAAACAAACCGGGATCACTCCTGGCCAGAGCCCTGCAGGGCCCTCATACGAAAACATACATCCCACACATACAATCATCCACGGGACAGAAGCTAAACACCTCCTCGGACATGGTGGAGGATTTCCGCTCCTTCTATACAGGCCTCTATAACCTAGACAGACCGCAATCCACGGGCTCCCCTATGGAGGGCAGGCATACCCCTCAATCTTACGTAGCTGCCTCAGGCATGCCATCACTACCTTACGAGGTAAGGGAAGAATTGGAAGAACCCTTGACTGTTGAAGAACTGGGAGCCGCTCTGGCCTCTTCAAAACCAAAAAAGGCCCCTGGCCCTGACGGTCTAACCCCAGTGTACTACAAAACCTTTTTTGACTTACTGGCGAAGCCCTTAGTCTCTGCCCTCAACACCCTTACGGAGGGGAACTCATTCCCCATAGACACCCTTAGGGCCTATATTTCTCTCATCCCGAAAGAGGGTAAAGACCCACAACTTTGTGGGAGCTATCGCCCAATAGCTCTTCTGAATTCGGATCTCAAGCTTTTTGCAAAAATCTTAGACAATAGACTGCTCCCCCACGTACCGAGTCTGATTCATAGAGACCAGGCTGGTTTTGTACCGCTACGAGAACCAAGGGACAACACTATACGAGTCATCAACCTGATACATTTGGCAAGGGCAACCAAACGGGCCCTTCTCCTGCTGTCAACCGATGCGGAGAAGGCCTTTGATCGCGTCGATTGGTCCTTCATCCGGGCAACTCTAGAGCACATAGGCCTTCGTTCCTCCATGCTACAGTGGATCCTTTCCCTATACACGCACCCCACCGCTTCGGTTAGGGTAAACGAGACGAGATCGGACTTTTTCGACATCCGAAATGGCACGCGTCAGGGATGCCCCCTCTCCCCTCTGATCTTTATCCTGTCCCTAGAACCTCTTTTGTGCACGATAAGGGCGAATTCAGACATTCTGGGCTACCCGAAGCCCTCGGGATCCCACAAGGTGGCTGCTTTTGCAGATGACCTTATTTTCATTCTAACAGAACCTCTTACCTCTCTCCCTAACCTGCTTCGATCCCTTCAAGAATATGGCGATCTCTCATCGTTTCAGATCAATCTAACTAACAAAATCCTCCATTCTTAACATAACGGTAGATAAGGGAAATGTCCAACGTTTACGCTCATCCTTTCCATTGAGATGGGCAACCAAGCATATACGTTATCTAGGAGTCGACATCACATCAGATCCAGCTGAATTGTACTCGGCTAATTTTGCCCCATTACTCCTATGCCTTAAAACTGACCTCTTACACTGGCACTCTTTGACACTGACGTGGTTCGGCAGATGTAGTGCCCTCAAGATGACTCTGCTACCTAGGGTGTTATACCTGCTACAGGCGCTTCCCATCCGATTACCTCCAGCGTTCTTTAAACAAATCGACTCCATGTTCCGGGCTTTTGTCTGGTCCCACCGCAAACCTCGAGTTAGACTCCAACTCCTTTACCTAGCAAAAAGTAGGGGTGGGGTTGGTCTGCCGGACATTAAGGCCTATTACAGAGCAGTCCACCTAACTAGGTTGGTGGACTGGCACTGTCACGCAGAGGCGAAGCACTGGGTCGCCATGGAGGAGGAGGACTCCGGGGGGTCGGCCAAGAGTTGGCCCTGGATTACTTCACCACTGCCAAAAGAACCTTATAGAACACCCTACCCTGGGCAACACCCTAACAGTAGTTAGAGATGCTTTCCGGCGCTCTTCGGTGTCCCCGCAGCCATCCCCCATGGTTCCGATTATAGGTAATCCGGAATTCCCACCTGGAGTACAGAGTCCACAACTTAAGCGACTGGCAATGGGCACTAAATTTCGCCTACACGATTTTCTGGGACCCAATGGTCAACTTTCCTTAGAAGCTGGAGCATTGGTGACAGACCCCCCCCCTAGATTTTTGGAGTGGCCTGCAGCTGCGAAACTTTTTACGTAGCTGTCTGAGGAAATCGGGCATTACCCGTAATCTTACTGAACTGGAACTCATTTGCCATCGTGGGGAACCGATTCGACATTGTCTCTCACTGATGTATTCATCCTTAACCCAACCAGAGGAAGGGTATGTCCCCCAGTTCCTCTCCAAATGGGAGGCGGAACTTGGAGTCCAATTCACTGAGGTACAGAGACAAAAAATTCTCTACTTTGCTCAGAAATCCTCAATTGCCACTAGGGTTCAGGAAACCTGCTACAAAATTATGACACGTTGGTACAGAGTCCCTGCCATCCTGCATCGTTTCTTTCCTCAGGTGCCCGGCCTCTGTTGGCGCTGTGGCTCTGAGGAGGGGACGATGTTACACATCTTCTGGTCTTGCTCCAAGCTGGCCCCATTCTGGCTCGGGGTTGCACGCACGGTCGGACATCTTACCGGTGTTTCCCTGGAAGGGAACCCTGCAGCCTGCCTGCTCCATCTATCAGAACGACCCATTAAGAAATATAAGACCTCTCTCACCATCCAACTTCTGAATGCCGCAAAGGCTTGCATTCCTCTTTGCTGGAGATCGGAGAGACCACCGGCGATGTCCCTGTGGTTTGCTAAAGTAAACGAATTAAGGGATATGGAGGATCTTACTGCTACCCTGCACAATAGAGAGGAGACCTTTCGAGAGACCTGGAGACCCTGGCAGCACTTTATATACACGGAAGCCTATCTTCAGGAAATGGCACAATCTAGCTAACTCAACGGGCTAGCACCATATCTCAGGCAGAGGACATTACCCTTTACCTTGTTATATTGTATCTTTGCATTCTCTCTTTACCCTTCCTCCATACTACTTCACCCTTACCGCTTCTGCTTCCCCTCCTGTTCCCCCTTTCTTCTGTACCTCTCCGCCCCCTCCTATCCCGTCATATCCCTCTCCTACCCCGGGGGACACTAGTCTTTATATCATGCATCCTCAAACTTGGGTTCCTTCATGGCCCAGATATAAAGAAAATCTTGTAATCCACTACCTGTTTAATGTGTTCCATGTATGGGTTTTACAGTAATTCGGACCCCCATTTTACCAACCATATGGAAAACATTGCATCTCACTGAGTGACGATGACCGATAGACAAGGAAGTCAGTAATAAGCCAAACAACTCAGATCCCAGAGCACCTCCCAGGTCTCATTCACTGGCAGTATTGATATTCCGGGGAGCCATCCCCACAAACCTTGATTATGGTGCTTGTTTAAATAACCAGAACTGTCGACCTTGTTGTTTTTTGACATTACTGTTTGCAACCATTCATCTGTATCTCACTTGCTTGTCTCTTACATTGTTTTACAACAGAATATGTAACTGTCCGCACTTGCTCAGTGTCAAAATAAAGGAATTAAAAAAAAAAAAAAAAAGGATCTGCGGGAAAAGGTAGTTGAACTGTATAAAACAGGAAAGGGATATAAAAAGATATCTAAGAAACTGAGAATGCCAATCAGCAGTGTTCAAACTCTGGTCAAGTGGAAAATGAAGGGTTCTGTTGAAACCAAACCACGGTCGGGTAGACCAACTAAAATTTCAGCCACAACTGCCAGGAAAAATGTTCGGGATGCAAAGAAAAACCCACAAATAACTTCAGGTGAAATACAGGACTCTCTGAAAACATGTGGTGTGGCTGTTTCAAGGTGCACAATAAAGAGGCACTTGAAGAAAGATGGGCTGCATGGTTGAATCGCCAGATGAAAGCCATTACCATGCAAATTCCACAAATTTATCCCGCTTGCAATATGCCAAACAGCACAGAGACAAGCCTCAAACCTTCTGGCACAAAGTCATTTGGAGCGATGAGACCAAAATTGAGCTTTTTGGCCACAACCATAAACGCTTCATTTGGAGAGGAGTCAACAAGGCCTATGATGGAAGGTACAGAGGTGGACCGCTGATGTTTTGGGGATGTGTGAGCTACAAAGGCACAGAAAATTTGGTCAAAAATGTTGGCAAGATGAATGCAGTATGTTATCAAAAAATACTGGAGGAACATTTGTATTCATCAGCATGGAAGCTGCGCATGGGATGTACTTGGACATTTCAACATGACAATGATCCAAAACTCAAAGCCAAGTCAGCCTGTCATTGGCTACAGCAGAATAAAGTGAAGGTTCTGGAGTGGCCATCTCAGTCTCCTGACCTCAATATCATTGAGCCACTCTGGGGAGATTTCAAACGTGCAGTTCATGCAAGACAGCCCAACAATTTACAGGAACTGGAGCCATTTTGCCTAGAGGAATGGGCAGCTTTACCATCTGAGAAGATAAAGAGCCTCATCCACAAATACCACAACAGACTTCAAGCTGTCATTGATGTTAAAGGGGCAATACACGGTATTAAGAACTGGGGTATGTAAACTTTTTATCAGGGTCATTTGGTAGTTTCTGTTGTGATTATGATTTAAAAAGAGTAAACAGTTGATTGATAATAAATTGTTTCAGCCAAACACTAACCATGAGTGAAAGAAAAGTTTTTGTGTTATTATTCACATTCTCTGAAAAATGGCCAAGAAATCATAATTTCTGCCAGGGTATGTAAACTTATTAGCACAACTGTATATATCTGCGTATAAAAAGGCAGAATGATAAAAAGTCATTCACCAAAGTACATTCTGATTACCAGACTAATTATTAACACACTGTAGTATTGCTGAAGCTGTAGACTCTATGCATTTCTCAGGACAAAGCCTACTTCATCAGGAGACAGCTCATGTTGGCATGAGTATACATCCGCGGAAGAGCCATGTCATAAAAAGTCAAATAAACAAGTCATGATAGTTTTTTCAGAACCATATCCCAAATTATCGGCATATTGTACTCACATAGCATTGAAATCACGTGTGGGATTCACCAACAAATGCGGAACCAAAGCCCGAAAAATGGTAAATTGAAGGCCAAGTGAAAGATTTTTTTCATCTAGGTCCTGGTGCTGAGTGACAGTAACCCCCCCCAAAAAAAAAAAATATAATATACTCACACTAGAAGGGAAAATAGATTAATAGTGCTAGTGATTTCAGCTGCTGTACACAAAGTGCAGTTCACTTGACTGAATAAAAAGTATATAATTACACCGCTTGTAATAATATAAAACGATCAAATTAATAAGTGAAAGAATCTATATATAAAAAGGAGATTATCGCTGACACCCTGTGGGAGGGCGAAACGGGTTGACTTGATTTCCGGTTTCCAAGTCCAATCAATGTCACTTCCAGTTTCGGTGGAACGCATGCTGGATGCAGCGTTTCCTGGTGTTTTATCCTTGCGATATCCATGGGTTATTAACCGTTTTAGCCTGTAAGTTTCTATCCACGTTTGCGCAATAAAGTCCTGTACTATAAGACCCTTTTTTCTTTTGGTGTCAATATCCACATATGACCATCACGAGTGGGAGAGATCTGCATTGGACCCTTCTGTTAAATGCAATATATGGACAGCGTTCTAGTCTTAATGACCCCTGGATTGACAAGCTAGGGGTCCATTACTTTTGGTGAGTAGGGACACAGGAGGGGTGTGTGGCACACCTTGAAATTTGGAGTATAACTGCACTTTAATGATTGAAGCACATTTGCACAGAGTAATCCAAAAGGTCTCCCCCCCCCCCCCCCCCCCCCGGGATCTGAGGATGGGTGGGCAACCAGGTGGCAAAGCAAACACAAAAGAATCCCCTCTGCAGACACTCTGAGAAAAAATAAATAAATATATATGTGGGATAGGGATGAGCCGAACACCCCCCGGTTCGGTTCGTGGCAGAACATGCGAACAGGCAAAAAATTTGTGCGAACACCATTAAAGTCTATGGGACTCGAACGTGAAAAATCTAAAGTGATCATTTTAAAGGCTAATATGCAAGTTATTGTCATAAAAAGTGTTTGGGGACCCGGGTCCTGCCCCAGGGGACATGTATCATTGCAAAAAAAAGTTTTAAAAACGGCAGTTTTTTTGGGAGCAGTGATTTTAATAATGCTTAAAGTGAAACAATAAAAGCGAAATATTCCTTTAAATATTGTGCCTGGGGGTGACTATAGTATGCCTGTAAAGTGCCACATTTTTCCTGTGTTTAGAACAGTCCCTGCACAAAATGACATTTCTAAAGGAATAAAAGTCATTTAAAACTGCTTGCGGCTGTACTGTAATGTCCCCACCCCCCCCCCAGCCCATTACCAGGCCCTTTGGGTCTTGTATGGATATTAAGGGGAACCCCACACCCAAATTAAAAAAAAAAAGGCGTGGGCCCCCAGGCCCTATATACTCTGAACAGCAGCAGTATACAGGCGGTCCCCAGGGTACAAACAAGATAGGGACTATAGGTTTGTTCTTAAGTTGAATCTGTTTGTAATTTGGAACTGGTACATTTTTAAAGTGTAGCTCCAGCCAAAAAATCTATTTTTAAGCTTTTTGGATAACATAGGGAAGGGTTATCACCCCTGTAACATTTGTTTTGCTGTCTGTGCCCCGTTCGGGAGATTTCACCTCACTTTCTTTCCCAATGACAATTGGAATTAGAACATTTTGGGTTATTATGGAAACAAGGATTGGTGACAAAGCATCAGTGGAGACACCTTTTTCCCATATTAACTCTTACAGGAGAGAATTTACCTTCCTAGGGGTAGATTTCCTCTCACTTCCTGTTGTCTCCCTCCGTTTCTAAGTAGAAGTCGTTTGTAAGTCGGATGTTTGAAAAGAGGGGACCGCCTGTATATACTTTATGGCCTGCCCTATAAACGCTGCGGAAATCTGCAGGCCTTAGGTGTTGATGGTACCAGAACACTGTAAGCCCTCACAGTTACTCTTGGTGGGCGCTGGAACGGGCCCTGCTGTGAAATATTGGATCAAAAATTGTAATTACGTGCCCCTGTTAAACAGGGGCATAAAAATTGGGCCTTAGGCGGTGGTGGTGGCACAACACTAAAGCCTCACAGATACTTTTGTTGAGCGCAGGAACAGGCCCTGCTGTGAAATTTTAGATCAAAAATTGTAATTACATGCCCCTGTTAAACAGGGGCAGAAAAATTGGGCCTTAGGCAGTGGTGGTGGTGCCCTGAACCGAAAATATTCCTAGAAGCTATCATCATGAAGATTGAGGAGGACTAAGATAGTCACTCAGCATAGTAGGGTAGTCACTCAGCATATGCAGTGTTCAAGGGATCCCACATCCATAGAAAAATCAATCGGTTACATCAGCATCAGGTGCTTGGTAGCTGGTGATCCAAGACTGATTAATTTTTATGAATGTGAGCCCATTTAACAGAGTCTGTGGACAGGCGCACTCTGTGATCAGTTACAAAGCCCCCAGCAGCACTGAATGTGCATTCAAAAAGAACGCTGGATGCAGGACAGGCCAGTAGCTCAATTGCATATTGAGCAAGCTCTGACCAGTGGTCGATCCTCAAGACCCAGTAACCCAGTGGATGTTCTGGTGGAAAGGTCTCCAAGTCTGATCTTGCCCCTAGATATTCCTGCACCATGTAATTCAGACACTGGCGATGGTTGCTGAAACCAATCAGACCTGGGCGCCAAGGACTGAAGAATTGTCTGAAGGCATCGGTCACCTTCTCCACCGCTCTTTCTTTGACTGAACGAAGCCTCAGCAACACGTTGTCCAGCAACAGGAAATTGTAACCTCCCAGGCTCTGGAAACGCATTGCAAAAACCTTTCTGTGAGGCCTCCCGAAGATGTTTCATCCTCTGCCCCCTCTGCGAAGGCTGGATAAGTTCTGCAACCTTACCCTTGTAACGTGAATCAAGAAGGGTTGCCAGCCAGTAACGATCCCTCTCCTTGATACCACGAATCCTAGGGTCCTTTCGCAGGATTTGAAGGATCAGGTAGGCCATGCAGCGTAAGTTTGCAGAGGCATTCAATCCTGAGTCCTGTGGGTCACTAAGGATCACATGATCCTCCACCTCCTCCTCCCAGCCACGTACAACTCCATCTTGCTGCTGATGCTGAGTGTTATCCTTCACCTCCATGCTGACACAATCCTCCTCCTCCTCCTCTTCTTCCTGTGTGATCTGTGGGCCTGCAGGAATATTAGTATCTGGATAAAGGGGGCCTTGAGAGGTAAGGAAGTCCTCCTCTTCCTCCCGCTGTTCTGCCTCAAGTGACCTGTCCATTATTACACGAAGCGTGTGCTCCAACAGGAAGACAAGAGGGACAGTATCACTGATGCATGCACTGTCACTGCTCACCATCCTCGTGGCCTCCTCAAATGGTGACAGGACAGTGCATGCATCCTTGATCAGTAGCCACTGGCATGGCAAAAAAAGACAAGCTCCACCTGACCCTGTCCTGGTGCCATACTCACACAGGTACTCATTGATGGTCCTCTGCTGCCTGTGCAGCCGCTGCAGCATTGCCAACGTTGAGTTCCACCTAGTGGGCATGTCACAAATGAGGTGGTTCTTGAGCAAGTTGCATATTCTTTAAATGTCAGCCAGCCGAGCCTATATTACCGGCGGAAATGACCACAGACTTTCCTGGCCTGCCTCTGGAGATCCTGTAAGCCAGGGTACCTGCTCAAGAACCACTGCACCACCAAATTCAGGACGTAAGCCAAACATGGAACATGGGTCAAGTGTCCCTGTTGGAGGGCGGAGAGGAGTTTGGTGCCATTGTCGCATACAACCATTCCTGGCTGAAGCTGGAGTGGTGTCACCCACCTCTGAGCCTGCCCCTGCAGAGCTGACAATCTCTGCCTCAGTGTGGCTCCTGTCCCCTAAGCAGACCAACTCAAGCACCACATGGCATCTTTTTGCCTGAGTGCTTGCATAGCCCCTTGAACACCTACGGAGCACCGCTGGTTCAGAGGAGAAATCTGCAGAGGAAGAGGCTATAGAGGAAGAAGAAGAGGAGGGGGTGGAGGAGAAAGCTGTGGCAGAATCACCACTAGCATTTTGGAGGCGTGGTGGCGGAACAAGCTCCAACAATACTGAACCCTGTCCTTAATCCTTCCCAGCTGCCAGCAGAGTTACCCAGTGCGCCGTGAAAGAAAGGTAACGTCCCTGTCCATGCCTGCTGGACCATGAGTCAGCTGTAATATGCACCTTACTGCTGACCACCCAGTCAAATGAGGCCAAGACATTGCCTTCCACATGCTGGAAGAGAGCCGGAATGGCCTTCCGTGAAAAGAAATGGCATTTGGGAACCTGCCACTGAGGTACCGCACATTCCACAAATTCACAAAATGGGGCAGAGTCTACCAGCTAAAAAGGCAGCAGTTGCAGTGCTAGCAATTTGGCCAAGCTAGCATTCAGACGCTGAGCATGTGGATGGCTGGGACCGAATTTCTTTCAACGGTTTAGCAACTGGGGTAGGGAAATTTGCCTGCTAAAACCCGATGTTGGTGTACCGCTAGAAGATTGTCTGCAAGTACTTGGGACACCTATTTCTATACCTTCATTCCTCTGAGTGCAGGTTTCTGAGAGGACTGGAGGTATAGTGGGGTTGGAGATCCCAGCTGATGAGCAAGGAGAGGTCCGCCTTGTTCTTTGATGTGGACCTTTTAAGTGCTGTTGCCAACGGACTGCATGGGAGGTCGTCATATGTCTGGTCAAGCATGTGGTGCCTAAGCGGCTGCTGTTTTATCCACGCTTGATACACTTCAGACATATGTTGCAAACAGCAACGGTGCGATCTGCTGCGCACGTGTCAAAAAAGGCCCACACCAAAGAACTTTTCAAAATATGTGGGGAGTCAGCAGCACCCTTCACCTGCTTAGCTCTGCAGTGTGATGCAATAGGGTGGCTGCCCTTAAGCTGCCCCCTGGAGGGCATTCTGCCTCATTGGAGATGTGCCTCCTCCTCCTCCTCTCTTCTATCAGGCACCCAAGTAGAGTCAGTGACCTCATTATCCCTTCCATCCTCGTCACTGGAGCAAACTTGGCAGTATGCTGCAGCTCGGGGAACATGACTGCCAGTTTCTTGACCTTCTTGGGGACCCCCTCTCTATAGGCTCACGTTACTCCCTTCCTCAACAAGGGGACCAAATCGCTTCGCATCCTCCTGCAGTGTGTACCCGACACTGTGGTCGAATAGTTCAGGGGACTCCTCTGTGCATGATGGTGGGGCTAGGGAAGGAGTGACTGTTGACATGGAGCCGATGGAATAGGCTGCTTTGGCAGTTGCATTGGCAGGCAAACTGCTCTGATCCTGGGTGACAGAGGATGAGGGGGGCTTTGTTATCCATTCCACCAACTTTTCTGCATGTTGTAGCTCAAAAACACGGCCAACTGCAGAAAAAAAGGACAAGTATGCCCCACGGCCACGTGCTGAGGATGCACCGTGTCCACGACCAGCACTGTCGACTGTTTGCCCTCTTTTAGTGGCCTGTGAGCGTCTGCCTCTCCTTGGTGGCCTTCCGGACATACTGTAAATTTTGTTTAGCAAAACCACACTACACTGTATTGTGTACTGTGTACACCACCAGAAAAGTAGTAGCAACTGCACTAGGGGTGCACGGTACTGTGTACACCAACAGAAGGGTAATAACAACTATGGGTGTACTGTATGCATTGTGTACACCACCAGAAAAGTAGTAGCAACTGCACTAGGGGTGCACGGTACTGTGTACACCAACAGAAGGGTAATAACAACTATGGGTGTACTGTATGTATTGTGTACTGTGCACACTACCAGAAAAGTTGTAGCAACTGCACTAGGGGTGCACGGTATAGTGTACACTAACAGAAGTGTAATAACAACTATGGGTGTACTGTATTGTGTACACCACCAGAAAAGTAGTAGCAACTGCACTAGGGGTGAACTGTATTGTGTACACCACCAGAAGTCTAATAGCAACTATGGGTGCACTGTATGTATTGTGTACTGTGTACACCACCAGAAAAGTAGTAGCAACTGCACTAGGTATGTATTGTGTACACCACCAGAAAAGTAGTAGCAACTGCACTAGGGGTGCACGTTACTGTGTACACCAACAGAAGTGTAATAACAACTATGGGTGTATTGTGTACACCACCAGAAAAGTAGTAGCAACTGCACTATGGGTGCACAGTATTGTGTACTGTGTACACCTCCTGTAGTATATTAGAGAAAGTACACCAGGAACACTGCAGCTAACTGAATAACCTGCCTGCCTGAAGTATATTAGAAAAAGTACTCCAGTGGATATATATATATATATATATATATATATATATATATATATATATATATATATACACACACACACACAAGACTGTGTGTGTGTGTGTGTATGTGTGTGTGTATATATATATATATATATATATATAATATATCGCACTGCAGTAAACTGAATAACCTGCCTGCTCAATCTAAATGACACTCTCTCTCCGTCCACGCCAACACTACTACATACAACACGGGGCCGACATGCAGACAGCCTTATACAGTGTGGGGCGTGGACTTAGTAGTCCCCCTGAGCCATGATTGGCAAAAGGCACCCTGCCTTTGGCCAATTATGGCTCTCTTAGCTGAGGGCGCTGGGATTAGCCAAAGCATGCAGGTGCATGCTTTGGCCAATCATCATACAGCAATGCACTGCGCTCCCGCAGTGCATTATGGGCCGTTACACGCTGCTCGAATTTGGCGCGTCATAGAACAACCACTCCCAACTGGGCAACCATAAGGAAACCAATGGAGCAAGTGTTGCAGGTGTAATAAAAAGCAAAAATGTGTAAGGATTATGTTAATTGGGATGTTTTAAATACATCACTCCTAAAGCGCCCCTGCCTATTGAAATCAATGGGCAGCACCTGCAAAGCGCAGCGGCGCCTTGCGGGGGCTTTTAACCCTTTATTCACCTGCTAGCGGGGGTTAAAAGAGCCCCGCAAGCGCTGCAAAAACGACGGTAAAGCGCCGCTACAACTAGGACGCTGGCAGTGTGAAAGGGCACTTTATTATTAGCTAGTTAGTTATTAATTTGGATTTCCGAATTTCCGAAATGTCAGATTTTTGAATTTAGAATTTTTGGATTCCAAATTTCCGAAATTTTCACATTTTCGAATTTACAAATTTATTTGAAATAACGAATTTCGATCATAATGAATGACCCAGAAAAAAAAACGAATAAAAAAAAACGAACACATTTTTTGGCAGTGCACATGTCTACTTGAGAATCTTCTATGACTTAGAGGGATCCCTTAACCACTTCAATACAGCGCATTTTCACCCCCTTCCTGCCCAGGCCATTTTTCAACTTTCAGCGCTGTCGCACTTTGACAATTGCGCGGTCATACAACACTGTACCCAGATGAAATTGTTATCATTTTTTTCCCACAAATAGAGCTTTCTTTTGGTGGTATTTGATCACCTCTGCGGTTTTTATTTTTTGCGCTATAAATAAAAGAAGAGCGACAAGTCTGAAAAAAAACACAATATTTTTTACTTTTTGCAATAATAAATATCCAATTTTTTGTCTTTAAAACAAATTTTTTCCTCAGTTTAGGCCAATATGTATTCTTCTACATATTTTTGGTAAAAAAAAATCGCAATTAAGGTATATGTGGGGCACCCAAGGCGCATGGATTTCAATAGGGTTTTTTTTTTTTTGAAGCACGTGATTAGAGCCAAAGGCTCTAAAAGGCTTCAAAAATGGGGAGCACTGGGGAGTCCCGTATTGGGACGCCTGCCTTTACACGCACATGAACTTTAATGACATCCCAGTCTTATGCCCCGTACACACGGTCGGACATTGATCGGACATTCTGACAACAAAATCCATGGATTTTTTCCAACGGATGTTGGCTGAAACTTGTCTTGCATACACACGGTCGCACAAAGTTGTCGGAAAATCCGATCGTTCTAAACGCGGTGACGTAAAACACGTACGTCAGGACTATAAACGGGGCAGTGGCCAATAGCTTTCATCTCTTTATTTATTCTGAGCATGTGTGGCACTTTGTGCGTCGGATTTGTGTACACACGATCGGAATTTCCGACAACGGATTTTGTTGTCGGAAAATTTTATAGCTTGCTCTCAAACTTTGTGTGTCGGAAAATCCGATGGAAAATGTGTGATGGAGCCCACACACGGTCGGAATTTCCGACAACAAGGTCCTATCACACATTTTCTGTCGGAAAATCCGACCGTGTGTACGGGGCATTAGTCCGTAGGGTTCAATATTGAGTTGGCCCACCCTTTGCAGCTATAACAGCTTCAACTCTTCTGGGAAGGCCGTCCACAAGGTTTAGGAGTGTGTCTATGGGAATGTTTGACCATTCTTCCAGAAGCGCATTTGTGAGGTCAGGCACTGATGTGGATGAGAAGGCCTGGCTCACAGTCTCCGCTCTAATTCACGCCAAAGGTGTTCTATCGGGTTGAGATCAGGACTCTGCGTAGACCAGACAAGTTCCTCCACCCCAAACTCGCTCATCCATGTCTTTATGGACCTTGCTTTGTGCACTGGCGCGAAGTCATGTTGGAACAGGAAGGGGCCGTCCCCAAACTGTTCCCACAAAGTCGGGAGCATGAAATTGTACAAAAATGTCTTGGTATGCTGACGCCTTAAGAGTTCCCTTCACTGGAACTAAGAGGCCAAGCCATTATGGGGTTCTGAGTGTAGATTAATGAGAAAAAAAAAAAGAATTTAAAGCACCGTAGTATTAAGCCTCGTACACACGGTATGATTGTTGGCCAACCGAGCGTCTGATTTTTGTCTTCAGGGCGTGTACAAGGATCTTGTCGTGCCACAAACACGAACGTAGTGACGTACTACGAGGAATTTCAGCTCTTGAGCGCCACCCTTTGGGCCCTTTCTGCTAATCTCGTGTTTAGTGAGCATTGATTCCGAGCATGCGTGTTTGTACTTTCGACTTTTGTGTGACGGATTTGTGTACTGACCATACGAAAATCTGACGTCAAACTGGTTTCCGCCGAAAATTTACTAGCCTGCCATCCAACATTTGTTGGCCAAAAAGTTGTCTAAAGGAGCGTACTAATGGTCAGATTTTAGGACAACAGTCTGTCAACAGACAATCCCCTTCCAACAATTGGATCGTGTGTATGAGGCTTTAGGCTGCACCATAACAAAATTGAAAAAAGTGAATTTTGCGAACAATCTTCATTTAGGCAGGTGGATTAACTCTTTACTTCTTCATAGATGGACATCAATGGCACACAAGGGAGATTCCTATTATATGCAATTCTACAGTCTGACCATAAGAGGGAACTGTTGCATTTGTACTGCAAAGACAGCAAGCCTCTGTGCTGTAGTAGACCAGACTGAAAGGTACCTGTGAGCAAACCCATGTATTTATCATCAGCTCTGGGGGGATGAAGTCATTGGTGTTCGGCAGCGATAGTTTTATCCTAGACTTGACCCCATTTCCATAAATGTCCCTGTAATACAAAAATCTGTGATGTTAGGTATTATTTTTATTTTTTTTTAATCTACGGTGTACTGAATTTTATTCTAACTATTTGAAAGCACTTGTATAATTTTTATAGGTTAAAATAAAATTCATGGAAACACCAGAACAAGAGTGCAGGACTCATTTTATTGTAAAAAAAAAAAAAGACTATATACATAGATATCTATATATAGAGAGATATTTATATTTATATTTATATTTATATATATATATATATATATATATATATATATATATATATATATATATATATATATATATATATATATATACATATATATATATACACACACACACACACATACAGTGGGGACGGAAAGTATTCAGATCCCCTTACATTTTTCACTCTTTGTTATATTGCAGCCATTTGCTAAAATCATTTAAGTTCATTTTTTTCCTCATTAATGTACACACAGCCCCCCATATTGTACACACAGCACCCCATATTGTACACACAGCACCCCATATTGTACACACAGCCCCCCATATTGATAGAAAAACACAGAATTGTTGGCATTTTTGCAGATTTACTAAAAAAGAAAAACTAAAATATCACATGGTCCTAAGTATTCAGACCCTTTGCTCAGTATTTAGTAGAAGCCCCCTTTTGATCTAATACAGCCATGAGTCTTTTGGGGAAAGATGCAACAAGTTTTTCACACCTGGATTTGGGGATCCTCTGCCATTCCTCCTTGCAGATCCTCTCCAGTTCTGTCAGGTTGGATGGTAAACGTTGGTGGACGGCCATTTTTAGGTCTCTCCAGAGATGCTCAATTGGGTTTAAGTCAGGACTCTGGCTGGGCCATTCAAGAACAGTCACGGAGTTGTTGTGAAGCCACTCCTTTGTTATTTTAGCTGTGTGCTTAGGGTCATTGCCTTGTTGGAAGGTAAACCTTCGGCCCAGTCTGAGGTCCTGAGCACTCTGGAGAAGGTTTTCGTCTAGGATATCCCTGTACTTGGCCGCATTCATCTTTCCCTTGATTGCAACCAGTCGTCCTGTCCCTGCAGCTAAAAAACACCCCACAGCATGATGCTGCCACCACCATGCTTCACTGTTGGGACTGTATTGGACAGGTGATGAGCAGTGCCTGGTTTTCCCCACACATACCGCTTAGAATTAAGGCCAAAAAGTTCTATCTTGGTCTCATCAGACCAGAGAATCCTATTTCTCACCATCTTGGAGTCCTTCAGGTGTTTTTTAGCAAACTCCATGCAGGCTTTCATGTGTCTTGCCCTGAGGAGAGGCTTCTGTCGGGCCATTCTGCCATAAACCCCCGACTGGTGGAGGGCTGCAGTGATGGTTGACTTTCTACAACTTTCTCCGATCTCCCGACTGCATCTCTGGAGCTCAGCCACAGTGATCTTTGGGTTCTTCTTTATCTCTCTCACCAAGGCTCTTCTCCCCCGATAGCTCAGTTTGGCTGGACGGCCAGCTCTAGGAAGGGTTCTGGTCATCCCAAACGTCTTCCATTTAAGGATTTTGGAGGCCACTGTTCTCTTAGGAACCTTAAGTGCAGCAGAAAATTTTTGTAACCTTGGCCAGATCTGTGCCTTGCCACAATTCTGTCTCTGAGCTCTTCAGGCAGTTGCTTTGACCTCATGATTCTCATTTGCTCTGACATGCACTGTGAGCTGTAAGGTCTTATATAGACAGGTGTGTGGCTTTCCTAATCAAGTCCAATCAGTATAATCAAACACAACTGGACTCAAATGAAGGTGTAGAACCATCTCAAGGATGATCAGAAGAAATGGACAGCACCTGAGTTAAATATATGAGTGTCACAGCAAAGGGTCTGAATACTTAGGACCATGTGATATTTCAGTTTTTCCTTTTTAATAAATCTGCAAAAATGTCAACAACTCTGTGTTTTTCTGTCAATATGAGGTGCTGTGTGTACATTAATGGGGAAAAAAAATGAACTCAAATGATTTTAGCAAATGGCTGCAATATAACGAAGAGTGAAAACTTTAAGGGGGTCTGAATACTTTCCGTCCCCACAGTATCCTATCTATCTATCTATCTATCTATCTATCTATCTATCTATCTATCTATCTATCTATCTATCTATCTATCTATCTATCTATATCGCAGTGGTTCTCAACCCTTCTAGTGCCGTGACCCCTTGATAAAATTTCCCAAGTTGTGGGGACCCCTAACAGTAAAATTATTTTCGTTGGTCGCATTTGATGGCACAGTGGCGACAATTGATGGGCACAGTGGCGGCGTTTTAATGGGGGTTTTTTTCAGATTCTTTTCAGTTTGTTTGCGCCCCCACCACTGATTTATATATAAACGTCCCAGTTGGTTCCTCAAAAGTGGTTATTCCGTGCCAGTGCTAGATACAAAGTGTATAGCACCCAAACATGTATCTAGCACTGGCACGGAATAACCACTTTTAAGGAATCAACTGGGACCTTTATATAGTAATGATCTGTATTGTTCCATAATAAAAAATTTTTTGTCATGTCAGCATTTACTTTTAAAAAATCGATGTCTTGATTGCCCTGGTGACACACAGTGCAAAATGCTTTTATAATTACTGTGTCTGACTTACCAAAAATCACCAAGTACCAAGATGGTGGCGACGGAATGTCACTTTCGTGCGGTCTCTCCTCTCCAGGAAGTGACATCTCGCTGGCCGAGACGGACAGACTCCGGCAGTAACTTCGGGTCCGTCTCAGCCAGCATTCGCGACCCCCTGGCGAATCGGCAATCGACCCCCCCCAGGGGGTCACGACCCCCAGGTTGAGAACCGCTGATCTAGAGAGATAGATAGATAGATAGATAGATAGATAGAAATATATATAGCTAGATTGATAGCAAGATATATAGATAGGATATTGATTAAAAGATAGATAGATAGATAGATAGATAGATAGATAGATAGATAGATAGATAGAAATATATATAGCTAGATTGATAGCAAGATATATAGATAGGATATTGATTAAAAGATAGATAGATAGATAGATAGATAGATAGATAGATAGATAGATAGAAATATATATAGCTAGATTGATAGCAAGATATATAGATAGGATATTGATTAAAAGATAGATAGATAGATAGATAGATAGATAGATAGATAGATAGATAGATAGATAGATAGATAGAAATATATATAGCTAGATTGATAGCAAGATATATAGATAGGATATTGATTAAAAGATAGATAGATAGATAGATAGATAGATAGATAGATAGATAGATAGATGTGTGTATGTGTATAGAGATATAGAGAGAGATAGATATAGATATATTGATAGAGGTGCATCTCATAAAATTAGAATATCATTAGAAAGTTAATTTATTTCAGTAATTTAATTTCAAAAAGTGAAGCTCATATTTTATAAAGATGCGTTACACACAGAGTGATATATGTCAAGCATTTCTTTCTTTTAATTTTGTTAATTTTGATAATTATGGCTTACAGCTAGTGAAAACCCAAAATCCAGTATCTCAAAAAATGTGATTATTACATAAGACCAATATAAAAAAAAAGGATTTTTAATACAGAAATTTTGTCTTACTGAAAAGTATTTCCATGTATAGTATAGTATGCACTCAGTACTTGTTTGGGGCTCCTTTTGCATGAATTACTGCACAAAGTGTAGGAGATCATGCACAAAGTGTAGTAATGTACAAAGACCACTTCCCAGGTGGTCCTTTTTCCAAAATAGCATGGTCAGCAGTGCAAACCCCTCCCCCCCCCACCTTCCTCCCCTTATCACTGTCTGACCATGCATATACCAGGGAGGCAAATAATCATTTAGTCATAAGCGCTCACCTCGAGTACCAGGAGAGGAGCGCCATCATGGTGTATAAGTGCCTATGAAAGAAAAAAAATGTTGCCCAAACAATTTATAAATGATGATGGGAGTTCTTCTTTAACCACTTCCTTACCGGGCACTTAAACCCCCCTCCTGCACAGACCAATTTGCTGATGCACTTTGAATGACAATTTCGCGGTCATACAACACTGTACCCAAAATAAATTGTTATCATTTTTCCCCCACAAATAGAGCTTTCTTTTGGTGGTATTTAATCACAGCTGGGCTTTTTATTTTTTGCTAAACAAACAAAAAAAGATGGAAAATTTTGAAAAAAAAAAAAAATCATGTTTCATAATTTGTTATAAAATTTTGCAAACAGGTAATTTTTTTCCTTCGTTGATATGCACTGATCAGGAGGCACTGGTGGGCACTGATAGGCACAGTTAAGGCGGCACTGATAGGCACAGATAAGGCGGCACTGATGGGGACAGATAAGGTGGTACTGATGGGCACAGATAAGGCGGCACTGATGGGCACAGATAAGGCGGCACTGATGGGTGGCACGGATAGGTGGCACTGATAGGTACCACTGATAGATGGCACTGATAGGTGGCACTGATAGGTGGCACTGGTAGGTGATACTGATGGGCACTGATAGCTTGCACTGATGTGCAGCACTGTTGTTGAGGCACTGATTGTGGGCACTGATAGGTGGCACTTTGGGCACTGATGGGTGGCACTGTCGGCACTGATGGGTGGCACTGGTGGGCGGCACTGTTGCCTACTGCTAGGTGGCACTGGCAGGGGGCACAGGTGGGCGCTGAGGATCTGCAGCAGCGCGCCGTGATCGGGACTGATGTCCCTCTCACAGCCGCCGGTGATCGGCTATGGCGCGGATCTGAAGTGGTTAAGGCGGTGTTGAACTCAAAAACAAACATTTATTATATTTCAGCTTACTGATCCTTAACTGCTTTCCACCCGCCATATAGTGAAATGACAGATGGGAGGGAGCACTCTCGTTCTGGGAGGATGTCATATGAAGACCTCCCATTTTTGCCTTGCATGTACGCCCGTGGTAGCATATGGCGTGGCAATCTGTGGTGTGTTGTGTTCCTCAGATACGACGCATTACCGATCACGGTAAAGAGCCAATGACGTAGGCACTTTACCACGTGATCAGCTGTGTCCAATCATAGCTGATCACACCTTACACAGGAAATGCTGGTTATTGGCAGACCTCTTCTCACGCTGACAGCGTGGGAGGAGAGGAGAGCCAGTAAGTGGCATTCCTCAGCGGGGACATCTGCACTGACAATCAGGGCCCTGATGATCAAAGCAGCCCCACCAGTGCTGCCCTTCATTGCCCACCAGTAATGCCTATCAGTGTCGCCCATCGGTGCCACCTATCAGTGCCCATCAGTGCTGTATATCAGTGTCACCTATCAGTGCCCATCAGTGCTGTATATCAGTGTCACCTATCAGTGCCCATCAGTGCTGTATATCAGTGCCACCGCATCAGTGCACATCAGTGAAGGAGAAAATTACTTAAAATTTTGTAACAGAAAGTAAGAAAAACTTTCAAAATTTTCAGTCTTTTTTTGGTTGTTTATCAAAAAAAAATAAAAATGCAGTGGTTAAATACCACCTATAGAAAGCTCTAGTTGTCTAAAAAGAATGATAAAAATTTCATCTGGGTACAGTGTAGCCTGACCGCGCAATGGTCATTCAAAGTGTGACAGCGCTGAAAGATGAAATATGGCCTGGGCAGGAAGGGGGTCAGAGTGTTATTTCTCCTTACCCCCCACATCCCACCTCTTTCCATAATTGGATTTGCCCACTGCCAGCCATTAATAATTAGTGAACTCATGGGGCCATACAAGACCCCACTCTATCAAGTTATATTCTAATGATTTAATTCTTGGACTGACCGCTGGCTAATGCAATGCGTCCGGACAGTGTTCGGTGTTGTTCTGTATTGTTATATGTTTGTCTTGTTGTTTGTTATGTTTATGGTAATTAATTCTTTACCTTATTGGATTTAATCAGGTTTTAGGAACTCTGCACTATTCCTAGTTTAAAACTTTTTTTGATACACTAAATATATTTTTGTAAATGGAATAAATTTAACAATTCTTTTGATAAATTTTAGTTTTAACTAATTTTTGCTGCTAAAAGTAACCCTTTACCTGGTACTCTCTAAAACTGGGTACTACCCCCTTTTCCCTATATGCAATAAGGTTACAGCAACAACACCTTAACAGGTGAATAATCAACAATCGGTCATTTAGTTTACTTGACCGTTTATCAGTGGATAGCTTGTTTTCCGTTCTCCCCCTTTTTTTTGTCTGTTTGTTACTGCTGCAGAGGGCCAGTGCAAGGATTTTTGACAATCCTCATTTTGCCGCCCCTGGCTCTGCCCCGGACTCTATCCCTTGCCCTGCCCATGTATATGGTGGAGGTGGCGAGGGTGTAGATTTTTGTGGCGCCTCTCCAACTCTTTCTTCAGCCGTGGCCTGCAGGGCCTCACCTGCGCCTCTGGTCCCGGCCTGAAGACGAATAGTGGTGGCACGCCAGCCGTGGTCCACAGGTATATGGACAGACTAGGGTAGTATATGGATGGGCTAGGGTAGTATACGGATGGGCTAGGGTAGTATATGGATGGGCTAGGGTAGTATACAGGTGGGCTAGGGTAGTATACAGGTGGGCTAGGGTAGTATACAGGTGGGCTAGGGTAGTATACGGATGGGCTAGGGTAGTATACGGATGGGCTAGGGTAGTATACGGATGGGCTAGGGTAGTATACAGATGGGCTAGGGTAGTATACGGATGGGCTAGGGTAGTATACAGATGGGCTAGGGTAGTATACGGATGGGCTAAGGTAGTATACGAATGGGCTAGGGTAGTATATGGATAGGCTAAGGTAGTATACAGATAGGCTAAGGTAGTATACGAATGGGCTAGGGTAGTATATGGATAGGCGAAGGTAGTATACGGATGGGCTAGGGTAGTATATGGATAGGCTAAGGTAGTATACGGATGGGCTAGGGTAGTATATGGATAGGCTAAAGTAGTATATGGATGGGCTAGGGTAGTATACGGATGGGCTAGGGTAGTATACGGATGGGCTAGGGTAGTATACGGATAGGCTGAGTGTGTTGGGGTCCTGCCAGTCAGGGTTTCGGTCCCGTATAGTTGTACAAAGGAGTGGAGTGGACGTACGGCTGGAGGGCTCCTCCTCCGATGAGCGGGAATGTGGAGCAGACAGAGAGCGGGGAGCTCCTTCTGCAGAGCAGGACTGCCTGTGAGTTGCAGTTGGGCAGTCCGGGATGGACAAAGAGCGGACTACTACTTCCAAGTACCAGAGGAAAAGCCCAGTCTGGAAGGTCGGCCTGTGTGCTGGGACTCAGGATCCATAACCGGGAGATGATGGGATCGGTGCTGGGATTAACAGACTGTTAAGTGCACATACCAGCCCGCTGCATCAGTCCAGATACCCCGCTGTACCTGCTGCGCTGACGATGAGGAGAATGGAGCCTGCTGGAGCCTTGTAGTGCATGTCAGGACGAAGCGGAGGGGCCCATGGGGCCCTAGGGGGCTGAGGAGGAAACTCATCAAGAACGACCAGGCTTCCAGGCCCAAGAAAGAGCCAGCAGGACCCCGCGTGATCTCCGTGAGAGCCACTAATCAGGACCTGGGGGAGGCGGGTCTGCTGGAGTACTTCATGGAGGCTTGCTTTGACAGCCGCTTCTCCTGATGGCAACCCTGGGGGTAAACATCAGGAGACCAGCGGCCGTGGCTGTCCCCTAGGTGGCAGTGCGCCCTAGGTGGCTGCCTAGTTTGCCTAGTGGTAGTGTCGGCCCTGTTGGTGCAACCATCTTCTCTGCCACTGCTACTGCCCCTGGTCTCCTTTCTTCGTCTATTGAGTGGCCACTGTTGATGTAACTCCCATGGATTCTGGAGCTGCATTGTCCCACCACTTGGCTGAACTTTCACAGATGCAAGAACTGCAAACAGCACTGTGCATGTGTCATAGGCACTATACAATTATAATTGCTGGCAGATAAGTTTTCTTTCACAGGCGTGGTGGACTTTACCGCCCCTCTGAAAAACAGCTTGTGTTGGATTGCTTTTCAGAGGCGATTGAGTGGCGGTTTGCAGGTTTACCCACTTCTGAATGCTATTTTTTTTTCCAACCCCAACGGGGATTTTACATTGAAAGAGCACACTGCAACCGCACACCAAATGTTTGCTATCCAGTTGTGGCATGGTCCTATTGACTCTGATGGGCGCGTTTGGCAAGCAGGGTCAGAGGAGGTAATAATGTAGATCAACTGCCTATTATTACTGCCCCCTTGCCACCTGTTTGAAAGAGACCTAAGGGCTTTTTCATGAGCTTTGGCCTCTGAAGAGTGATCTGTGTTCGAATTTCCCTTCAGAGAGCATTTTACAGGCGATGTGGAGGAGTTGTTTGCTTCCTCAGTGCATTGCAGAGTGGGATCAAGGTTAGCAGGGGGCGCTATGCTTGCTGAAAGCAACCAAGGACATAATCCCTGCTGCAGCCACTAAGGAAAGAATTCTTGCTGCAGCATGTGTACACAAGCTATCATCTATAACCCTGGTATTTTTTTTTTTTTCTGCTGGCGGCCGGCTTTCATATGAAAGCGTTCCAAGCGGCTCATGAGCTTTTAGAAACTGTGGGAAGGGACGCCCCCCATCTCCCGACACTCACCAATGTTTCTCGGGCTTACCGTTGCGCCTGAGAAACGATATGACGGTCACAGAGGCGATAAAAGACCCAATCATCTTTGATCTCCTCTATGGCCTTGGAGGACTGGAGCAACTTCATAACATCACTTCCGGTCCAGGGTGGAAGTTAACAATTTTGTTTTTTCCTTTTAAAGCAAAAGATCAAGAAAAGTGTTTCCTTTTTTTTTTTCTTTTTTTCTTTTTTTATCTTTTGCTTTTAAAGTTAAAGAAGAGATTTAGGGTCTTTTTGACCTCAGATCTCTCCATAAAGAGGACCTGTCATCCTAATTTCTATTACAAGGGATGTTTACATTCATGTAATAGGAATAAAAGTGATTAAAAAAAATTAAAGGGACAGTGTAAAAAAAAAAAATTTTAAAAATTAAAAAAAAAAGAAAAAAAAAAAGTAAAGCGCCCCCATCCTTCCGTACTCGTAATTCTGGAGCTAGATCTCTGTTGGGGGAATGCTTTTGGGTGTCGATATGTTCATGGAAATGTCCCAGAATAAAGCTGATATACACACATTCTGATTATTTTCACAGCATAATTCTGGAACCCAGCCAATCCAGGACTGCGTTCTGTATGCATGGTGAGATCTTATAAGCAGGTACACTCTTCTGTATTTCATTTCAAGTACATCTTCTGAATATACTTACATGCTAGTCTCTTCCCATACTGGCTTACTCTCCTCAAATTTTGTGTCTCATTTCCAGGACCCTGTCTGTCCGGCCTCAGTGTTTTTGATTTCCAACAGCAGGGGCAAAATGGATTTAGGCCCCTTTTACACATTGGTTTCTTTCCACATCTACAATCTGTAACAGCTGCAAAGTCGGTAAATTTATCAGAGACTCCATGAGACCGCGTTTTTGTTTTAATATAGCATGGAATCTATACATGCATATGACTGGAGTTAATGTGAGTTGGAGACCCTCTTTTCACTATACCAATGTACTATGATGTAAATTAATTTTGACTGATTATTTGTATTTTAGACAATTGATACCCCATTAACTACTGATGAAGAAGAAGATAGTAAACTCTGAAACGTGTCGGGTGAAGGATATCATATTGTATTATGTCTTCTTGTCATGATGTATATCTAGTGGTTAAGGCCATGTTTATTCCATGTTTTCTATTTAAAATTTTTTCTATATAATAAATTGATTTTATAAAAACTCTATTGTACTACATTTGAGTGCCTCTAACGTCCCACTCCCGGGGGATTTTTCACTTTCCAGTTATTCAGGGATGTGGCACGTAAGGGTATAGTGATCACCAATATCCTTCACATATTTTATACTGTGGGTGTCTTCTTGAATGCCCACCTAACCACCTACTCCTTGGACCTTGTTCCCTTTCCGCTCACCCTCTTTCCATTCTAGGCTCTCTAACTTACATCTCCAATTTCTGTCTCTACTGGCCTCTTACTCACCCCTCAAGAACATGCACTGGTAACCCCGATCCTTATAAATCCCTTGCTGAACCCCACCAGTCTGAACAACTAAAAACCTGTTGCTCCTATTTCCGAATTTCTAGAATGCCTGGTCTACATCATGTCTGAGTTGCTGCCTCAATGATAACAACTTTCTGGACCCCTTACAGTCAGAATTTCACCCACAGCACTCTGCAGAACATGCCCTATTAACATTTACTAATGACTTACTAACTGCTAAAACCAATGGACAATACTCAGCGCTCTTACTATTGGACATTTCTGCTACCAACTGACCACCTTCCCCTCCTTAAAAAACTCCACTTCTTTGGTCTCTAAGACTCTTCTCTTTCCTGGTTCTCCTCCTATCTAAGAGCTCCTTTATTGTCACCAACAACTCTATCTGCTGCTTTACTCTTTCTGTTGGGGTCCCCCAAGGCTCTGTCCTCAGATCAGTTCTAGTCTCTATATACCCCTCCTCCCTTGATCAGTAGATAATCTCCCATGGCATTTAATAACATCTCTATCTATATTTCCTCCTCTCTCTGTGCCCCCCTCCCCCAACTTTTCCCTTGAGATCAGTAACATAGCCATCAGTCATGTCAGAGTACTAGGTGTAATCCTGGTCCATAAATACAATCACTGTCCAAATGTCGCTGTCCTAACTCCAGTAACATTACCAAAATAATCCCCTTCTTAGCCAATGAAACCACCAAACTACTAATTCGCTCCACTGGTATCTCCTACTTCCACTATTACAACTCCCCCCTTGTTGGCCTACACAGGCTACCCTGCTTCAGTCTATCATGAATGCTGCTGTCAGACTCTTCTACCTTACCAGATGTTCGGTGTCTGCCACCCCTCTCTCCCAATCCTTCCAATGGCTTCCAGTCACCCAGTCGCACAATTCAAAATACTAACAACATACAAATCCATCCACAACTCTGCCCCAAGCTATATCATCAACCTAATCTCAATATATCTCCCAAACCATCCTCTCCGCTCCTCTCAAGACCTCCTGATCTCAAGCTCCCTCATGCTCACCTCCAGGACCTCTCCCAGCATCTGGAACTCTCTACCCCAATCTGTCCATCTTCACTCTTAGTTGCAAGAAGCATGATGGAGAAGGTTTAATGGTTTTAAAGGTCTAACACATGAGGCTCAATTCAGAGAACTCACACACCAGGATACAGATCTTTATTTTAAAAAAAGTGACAGATATTTTCAGTGAGTCTAATAAGATTCAAAATTTAAGGTTGTATTGAATAAAGATCTTTATCCTTGTGTTAAAGCGTTGGGAATTGAGCCTTATGTAAATTAATAGATCCAATTTAATGCATGTTCCTTTTTAATTTTGGCCAATCTTGTTTCCTAAAACTTGGTATTCCCTAAATCAGGATGTACCGTCATGATCTCTATCTCTTTTCTCTGTAGCTCTTGGCGCTCTCCCAGATGATCGAGTCAGCCGGCGCCCTGACCCAGGAGGTGTGGAGGAAGATGGAGGAAGTGGAGCGGGATTGTATGGCAGCAAAGAAGTATACCGAGCTGAGAGACCTGCAGAAGATTTCTGGTCTACACCAAAAAGCAGAGGTAGCGGGCTGTGGCCTCTAGATAACATTGTCGGCGGTTCACTGTCTCACAGTTCATGTTCACCCTTGTTGGAGAAGGCCATATTGTGAGATGAGGCAGATTAGTGAGCAGGGGCGGACTAACCATTGAGCAAATCGGGCACTGCCCAAGGGCCCTGGGCCACTAGGGGGCCCCATCAGGGTTGTCAGCCTCAGTAAAACCAGGGACAGTATGTAAAATCTGTGGTTTCTTTTTACATCTGTCTCTGAAATGTCCCTTACCGACATCCTTTTGGTCTAAAAATCCAGAGATTATATCTGCCCCACCTCTCCAGTACCTTCTCAGCCAATAGAAACATGTCTGTGTATACTGTGTGTACATGTATGTGTATACTGATTGTATACTGTGTGTGTATGTGTGTGTGTGTACTGTGTGGCCCCATAATCTCTGATTGCCTGGGAGCCCCATAATCTCCTATTGCCCGGGGGCCCCATGAGTTGTCAGTCCGCCCCTGTTAGTGAGTCACTACTAATCATCATGACAAAAAGTTTCCAGGCACCCCATCTAGCTATTCTTTTATAAAGATTCCCTACCAGCCGTCATACTTAACCACTTCCCGCCCGGCCCATAGCAGATGACGGACGGGCGGTGGTTCTGTTATCCTGACTGGGCGTCATATGAGGTCCAGCAGGATAACATGCCGCCGCACATCGCGGCGATCGGTGGAGCGGTGTGTCAGTCTGACACACCGCTACACACGATCTTGGTAAAGAGCCTCCAGCGGAGGCTCTTTATCACGTGATCAGCCGTGTCCAATCACGGCTGATCACGATGTCAATAGGAAGGGCCGTTGATCGGCTTTTCCTCACTCGTGTCTGACAGACGCGAGTAGAGGAGAGCTGATCGGTGGCTCTCCTGACAGGGGGGGTCTGCGCAGATTGTTTATCAGCGCAGCCCCCCTCAGATCACCACACTGGACCACCAGGGATCGCCACTAGGACCACCAGGGAAGGGGCAACATGTGGATGGCCAGGTATGTACCCCATGGCCATCCACATGTGCCCAATCTGTGCCCACAAATGGGCACTGATTGGCACCATTATGTTTCGGTTATGCCCAGCAATACCACCAATAAGTTTTATCAGTGCCACCAATCAGTGTCATCAGTGCCACCTGTCATTGCCCATCAGTGCCATCTATCAGTGCCACCCATAAGTACCCACCAGTGCCACCCATATGTACCAATCAATGCCACTGAGTGCCCATCAGTGCCACCTATCAGTGCCCATCATCAGTGCCCGTCAGTGCCACCTCATCGGGGGCCCATCAGTGCCGCCATATCAGTGCCCATCATTGAAGAAGAAAACGTACTTATTTACAAAAAATTTTAACAGAAACAAAGAAAAACTTTTTTTTTTCAAAATTTACGGTCTTTTTTTATTTGTTGCGCAAAAAATAAAAACCACAGAGGTGATCAAATACCACCAAAAGAAAGCTCTATTTGTGGGAACAAAATGATAAAAAATTTGTTTGGGTACAGTGTTGTATCACATTCAATTGTCATTCAAATTGCGACAGCGCTGAAAGCTGAAAATTGGCCTGGGCGGGAAGATGTCTAAGTGCCTGGTATTGAAGTGGTTAAAGTGGACCTTCAGTCATTTTTTTCAAATCTATTAAATCTTCTGCCTTTGTTGTTTTAACTTTGGATAGTAAAACATTTTTTTCTGCCAGTAAATCCCTTATACAGCCCACTTCCTGTTTCTTGTCTGGTAAAAAGCCTAGGCTTATGACATCATGCACAGATCTCTCTCTCTCTCTGGTGACAGTTTGTCCGGAAGGGAGGGGGGATGAGTCATAAGAGGGCCAATGAGAGCTACAGAGCTGGAGGTGTGCCTCTGTGTAAATTCAGGAAGTCAACAGGCAGCAGCTTCAGCCGCCCACAGTCAAAATGGTTGCCGCCAGACTCAGTGGAGAGAGATTTCTGCAGCATATTTGGCAAGTACAGAATCACAGTATATATAAAATATTACACAAATTAAAAACGTTTGTAAACAAAAAATATTACACAAATTAAAATTACTGCGCTATCACAGAAATCAAGTGAATAGATTAAACGTGAGATAAAAATATATATAGAGATAATATATATTATAGAAAGCAAAATGCTGCAACTTCCTGTGAGATACACACAAAATCTACAACTTTCAATATTAAGTTGCGCTAAACTTCTATATAAAAGTGAATCTGTGTGGTAAAATATTGATTAATTATCATACTATATATAGTCCATTAGATTAAGGATGAATCACCAATGTGAAGCTGACACACGATACACCCAGGAATTGTGATGAGAAAAGATGTGACTTCCACCTCTACCCACACTGCCGCTTACCGACTCCAAATGATCTCCTATTACGGGAGATCACACGCGCTTTTGGCTTAATACCCAGCCCGGGCCTTCAATGGGTAAAGCAATGGTTCCCACGTCTTCCCAGGTGTTATTCCTCAGAGATACATATTGCCAGACTTCTCATTCTGCGGTTGGCAAATAAAAACTCTCCAAAAATGACATCATTCCCACAGTAACAGCGCAGAACGAGGCTTGGAAACGCGTAGCCCCCTTACGTCCTGGTTGAATACAAAAGTGCCTTCACCAAACTGTTACCACAAGGCTGGAAGAGCACAATTGTCTAAAAATGCCTTTGTATTATGGAGTATTAACAGGACCCTTCACTGGAAACACCTAAACTTATTCAATGGGGATTCACATACTTTTGGTCATATAGTCGTCAAAACATTTATATTGTAGATACCCAATATCTATTCAATAAAGCCACCAGACGGCACCATAAAATCATGAAACTTTACCTTCTCGCTATTAAATAAAACGTAGACATACCAATAACTACAAAAGCCCAAAATCTAGCTTAGTAGGTCCCTTGGTTATAAATAAATCTTCCTTCACAAACCTATAAATAGTGTTATTATCTGCCAAAAAACACAAAAACAAAAAACAGACAATACAACACTCCCAAAAATGAGTTACTTAACACATTTATTACACAAAGTAAATATATAACAGCATATATAACAGCATAAACACCAGGCCGATCCCCCCCTCCCCCAATGATAACAAAATCCACTACCCCACCTAGCTATAAAACCTCCCTTAAACCATCCTCCCCAATACCAACCCCGTTAATAAAAAGCCACCCCCCCATCAATGCCGAATGGATGGGGTAAAGGATACTACCCCACCAGGGGGCTGGGCCTAGCCTCCTTCGGGGGCTCAAAGACTGTGCACATCTTTATTTTCTTCCTTTTTTTTTTGTATGGGCAAAGGTTGACTGTGTTGGGGGGGGGTTTGGTTTTTGGGAATTGGTTACAACCTAATGTGACCTGGTTGTTTGTGTTGCCGCGCTGTGCGGCCTAATGTTGTACTGTATGCCTGTATTATAAACTTCAATAAAATGTAATTTACAAAAACTTTAAAAATAAGTGGCCAATTCACACTTCAGAATATTTTATTGCTGGACTAAAATAATTTTATTTAAACTTATTTCAATACTTGTCACAAAGGGCATGACAAAATATGCTTTTCAAATACACTGTTCTGGACTTGGGTCAAACCACTTAAAGGAGGACATATAGAAGGTGAAATATGGAAGCTGTTAGGTTCTAACAATTCAGTTATTCTTTGAAGGCAACATGCATCGAGACCAGCCATCTAACCTCTCCTTCCGAAAATACATTTTACCTTACTGCCTTGCTAATCCTTTGATCATAAATTGTCGTGCATCCTGTGCATGTGTGCACCTGATCTTCATAGTTCTTCCAAGACAATGACTCTGAAAGTAGTAAGGTCATTAGAACAGCGAGGCAATGAGCATTTTCATTCAGGGAGGTCAGCAAAGGTAGTCCTCAGTTCAAATTTCCTTTAAAGTAAAGGTCCAACCTGAAAAAAAAAATTGCATAAAAAAAATACCTAAAAAAATAGAGGGGAAAAAAAAAAAATGTAACTTACGTGAAATGGCTGTTGCTAGGCAGTCTTCCTAATCTGCCTCTTCCTACACCGCGATGATCTTCAGTCTTCTGCTCCCCGCGTTGTCTTCTGGGGAATCGGGCGCGGTGTGTTATGGGAACTGTGTGTGTGTCCCACAACACGTCGCGTCCCCTTTCACAAAGCGCCGCGCCGCTCGCGCGTGCGCAGTAGGAAAGTGGCAGTGAAGCCGCAAGGCTCCACTGCCTGTTTCCCTTACTTAGGATGGCGTTGCCGGGACCCGAGAGCCGAGGGACGGAATCCTGCTTTAAGTTAAAACAATAAGTGGTCCCCAGTGTTAATTTTGACAACGCAAATATTTTCCTCATAATTTTCGTCAGCGGCATTTTTCCAGTGATGAAAAGGAAACGAAAATTACCGTATATATATTCGAGTATAAGTCGAGTTTTTCAGCACATTTTTTTGTGCTGAAAGTGCCCCCCTCGACTTATACTCGAGTCAAGCACTTTTCTACAGCAAAAAAATTCATTTTCCGAACCGACTTTGGGGCCCCGTATCTCAGGGCCACTTTGTGCTAGGAAACCCAAATTTGGTATGCAAACCCAGTGGAACTGGTACCGCAATATATCCAAAGCTGGAGTTCCTAGCACTAAGTGGCCCCGAGATACGGGGCCCCAAAGCTGGTTCAGAAAATGTCATTCTCTGCTGCAGAAAAGTGCTTGACATTTTCTGAACCGATATTTGGGGCCCTGTATCTCGGGGGACACTTGGTGCTAGAAACCACTGAGTTTGCACACCAAATTTGGGGTTCCTAGCACTAAGTGGCCCTGAGATATGGGGCCCCAAAGTCGGTCAACTGTGTCCATCTGCAGCAATGTCATTTCGGGACCCTTTGGGTTCAGAGACCCCAAATTTTGGCTGCAGCTAGGGGGCATCTAGGAACCCTTAACTACCGAGTTTGAAGTTCAGGGGACCTATGGCTGCAAATGGGCACAGTGAGGCTGCAAATGGGCACAGTGATGCTGCAAATGGGCATTGTTGACCCTCTTTTCCACTTACAGTAGCTGTGCATTTCTCACCCTCGTCTTATACTCGGTTCACTAAGTTTTTCCCATTTTTTTTGTGGTAAATTAGGGCCTTGACTTATACTCGGAACGACTTATACTCGAGTATATACGGTACTCCAAAATCTATGACGAAAATCTATTCCAATTTTCGTCAAAGAACGAGAATGGAACGAAAATGTGAGGGAGGGACACTTTTCTTATAAAGACATTATATAACGGATAAATCTGTGTCTGTTTAGTTTGTTAAAACCTTAATACCATAAATAATAAGTATATAATGAGTTTGAAAATTCTAGAGAAATGCATAAATAATGCATTACAATTTAAAGTGACATTAAAGTCTTGTTTTTTTTTTTTCTTTAAAAATAACAAACATGTTATACTTACTTGCTCTGTGTAATGGCTTTGCACAGAGCAGCCCAAATCCTCCTCTTCTTGGGTCCCTCGCTGGCGCTCCTGGCCCTTCCCCCCTGCCGAGTGCCCCCTATAGCAAGCAGTTGGCTATGGGGCACCCAAGCCAATGCTCTGTGTGTCCATTCAGACATGAAGCTGTGACTTGGCCCCACCCCCTCTCTCTCCTCATTGGCTCACTGACTTTGATTCATAGCAGCGGGAGCCAATGGCACCTGCTCTGCGTCTCGGGAAAGAGAGTCCCGGACAGCTGAGTCTTTCGTGTAACATTGTTGAATCGAGATGGGACTCAGGTAAGTATAAGGGGGGCTGCTGCACACAGAAGGTTTTTTTATCGTAATGCATAAAACTCATTAGGATAAAAAAACCTTCTGCCTTTACAACCACTTGATATAAACCCATTTGATTTTAGTTGCCTGAAATGTAGTGCAGATTTTAGTCTACTAAAAAGAAAACAATGCAGATGACTAAAATACAACTAAAACTAAAATGGCATTTTAGTCAAAAGACTATAACTAAAACTAATGCAAAATTTTCCGTCAAAATTGCCACTGGTGGCCCCTCACCTGTCTTATCCCTCCCCCTCCCCTTCTCTACCCTTCCCCTTGTATTTAACAATTGCAACATCTCATATCAATCAATTCTAATCATACTTGAACGTAACCATGGAGAACTTAAGACCATATTTTACAGTGCCTTGAAAAAGTATTTATACCCCTTGACATTTTCCACATTTTGTCATGTTACAACCAAAAACATAAATGTATTTTATTGGGATTTTATGTGATAGACCAACACAAAGTGGGACATAATTGTGAAGTTGAAGGAAAATGATAAATGGTTTTCAATTTTTTTTTACAAATAAATATGTGAAAAGTGTGGCGTGCATTTGTATTCAACCCCCTTTTACTCTGATACCCCTAACTAAAATCTAGTAGAACCAATTGCCTTCAGAAGTCACCTAATTAGTAAATAGAGTCCACCTGTGTGTAATTTATTCTCAGTATAAATACAGCTGTTCTGTGAAGCCCTCAGAGGTTTGTTATAGAACCTTAGTGAACAAACAGCATCATGAAGGCTAAGGAACACACCAGACAGGTCAGGGATAAAGTTGTGGAGAAGTTTAAAGCAGGATTAGGTTATAAAAAAATATCCCAAGCTTTTAGCATCTCATGGAGCTCTGTTCAATTAATTATCCGAAAATGGAAAGAGTATGGCACAATGCAAACCTACCAAGACATGGCCGTCCACCTAAACTGACAGGCCGGGCAAGGAGAGCATTCATCGGAGAAGCAGCCAAGTGGCCCATGGTAACTCTGGAGGAGCTGCAGAGATCCACAGCTCAGGTGGGAGAATCTGTCCACAGGACAACTATTAGTCGTGCTCTCCACAAATCTGCCCTTTATGGAAGAGTGACAAGAAGAAAGACATTGTTGAAAGAAAGCCATGAGACGTCCCATTTGCAGTTTGTGAGAAACCATGTGGGGGACACAGCAAACATGTGGCAGAAGATGCTCTGGTCAGATGAGACCAAAATCAAACCTTTTGGCCTAAAAGCAAAACGCTATGTGTGGTGGAAAACTAACACTGCACATCACCCTGAACACACCATCCCCACCGTGAAACATGGTGGTGGCAGCATCATGTTGTGGGGATGCTTTTCTTCAGCAGGTACAGGGAAGCTGGTCAGAGTTCATAGGAAGATGGATGGAGCCAAATACAGGACAATCTTAGAAGAAAACCTGTTAGAGTCTGCAAAAGACCTAAGACTGGGGCGGAGGTTCACCTTCCAGCAGGACAACGACTCTAAACATACAGCCAGAGCTACAATGGAATGGTTTATATCAAAGCATAGTCATGTCTTAGAATGGCCCAGTCAAAGTCCAGACCTAAATCCACTTGAGAATCTGTGGCAAGGCCTGAAAATTGCTGTTCACAGATGCTCTCCATCCAATCTGACAGAGCTTGAGCTATTTTGCAAAGAAGAATGGGAAAAAATGTCCCTCTCTAGATGTGCAAAGCCGGTAGAGACATCCCCAAAAAGACTTGCAGCTGTAATTGCAGAGAAAGGGGGTTCTACAAAGTATTGACTCAGGGGGGGCTGAATACAAATGCCCCCCCACACTTTTCGGATATTAATTTGTAAAAAATGTTGAAAACCATTTATCATTTTCCTTCCACTTTACAATTATGTGCCTTTTTGTGTTGGTCTATCACATAAAATCCCAATAAAATACATTTACGTTTTTTGTTGTGACATGACAAAATGTGGAAAATTTCAAGGGTATGAATACTTTTTCAAGGCACTGTATAAGAAAATGGCGGCCACATCCTGTGATAACCCCCCTCCTACCCACCATGTTTCCTTTTTTTCTTTTCTCCTTTCCTCTCTTCCACTATTCTACTTTTCACTCTTAATTCTCAAGTCTTTCTTGCATATTTTGGCCACCTACATTACCGTACTGCCACTTAACCTTAATCTTGTGCCTTAATCCTGTAGCCAATATAAGTGGTTATAGTTGATCCACAACAATCAAAACAAGGGCGAGCAGAACAACATTATGTGAAGCTCCAGGCACATTTCTTTTCTATGCCATTTAGGCCTCCGATTGGTACAAATACACATTTTGTTATTCTATATCTTTTGATGTATGATGAACAGCCCCTGCATGGGAGTGATACTCCTTATGCTCTGATAAATACTCAAATACTGTGTATCTACCTCCACTTTCCTATACCTGGAATATTCTGTTGAAATAAATTGAAATGCAAAATGAAGCACAACCTATTGACGTGGCACCACATCCAATAAATATCAAATTTAAACAAAAACGAAAGAAAAGTAGGGACTTTATAGGTTGCCACATATAACCCCTAAATAAAGGAGATGAGTACTAGAAGATTATTCAGAATCCAAAAATCTTTTCTGGGGCCAGGGTGGTCACACAAATATGGGGATCGGCCTCCGGGACTGTTTGTGGATGGTCATCTAAGCATATTTTTCATTACATGGAATTTACTTACCATCTCAAGAAATAATGTATGACCTAATATGAAGCCACATGTGTTTGAGGTGACCCCATACATTTATACATTTGAGTGGTGTACTGACCTTGGGGGGGGGGGGGGTGTTCCTGACAGCTGTATGTGATCTTGATATATTACTCTGATTCTGGGGTGGCCTGGACTCCTCTGTGGGGACTGAGCATCTCTGAGCCTTTCCAACTCTTTATGTGATACTCCTATGACCTAATATGAAGCCACATGTGTTTGAGATGACCCCATACATTTATACATTTGAGTGGTGTACTGACCATGGGGGGGGGGGGGGGTTCCTGACAGCTGTATGTGATCTTGATATATCACTCTGATTCTGGGGTGGCCTGGACTCCTCTGTGGGCACTGAGCATCTCTGAGCCTTTCCAACTCTTTATGTGATACTCCTAAAGCCATTTTTGGCGAAACATGTAGAGGTCAAGACTAACTACAGGCAGTCCCCGAGTTACGAACACAATAAGGACTGTAGGTTTGTTTGTCAGTGGAATTTGTTAGTAAGTCGGAAAACACTGCATTTGTAAGTGTAACTTCCGCCTGGGTATGGATGTGGGATGTCCTGGGCGCTTGTTATTTCATCTGGGGCTCTTCTGGCCATGCAGTACATATAGTACTGCAGTGTGGGATGTGTCCAGGGGTATCCAGGACCAGCGTGGAGCACAAGTGGCCGGCATTTAAGGCCGTTTGTAAGTAGGAGTCGTGTGTAACTAGGGTGTTCGTAACTCGGGGACTGCCTGTACTGGATTCCCTACTACCTGACCCAGCACAATTTGTTTGAAACTCATCACTTACAGTATCTCACAAAAGTGAGTACACCCCTCAAATTTTTGTAAATATTTTATTATATCTTTTTATGTGACAACACTGAAGAAATGACACTTTGCTACAATGTAAAGTAGTGAGTGTGCAGCTTGTATAACAGTGTAAATTTGCTGTCCCCTCAAAATAACTCAACACACAGCCATTAATGTTTAAACCGCTGGCAACAAAAGTGAGTACACCCCTTAGTAAAAATGTCCAAATTTGGCCCAATTAGCCATTTTCCCTCTCTGGTGTCATGTGACTCGTTAGTCTTACAAGGTCTCAGGTGTGAATGGGGAGCAGGTGTGTTAAATTTGGTGTTAAGGCTTATATAGGAAGTTCATGGGAGGAGCAAGGAGTTCAAGGTTCAACAGCAATCAAGACACAAGGCAGGGTTGTCCAATGGAAGCAGAGCATGATCCCCTGTCTTTGGAGACTGGGCCGCACAGCAGTATTTCAACATAACGACCCGAAACATCACCTTTACCCTTTAAAGAGGCATGTCTCCAGACCTAAACCCTATTGGGCATCCTCAAATGAAAGGTGGAGGAGCGCAAGGTCTCTAACATCCACCAGTTCTGTGATGTCATCATGGAGGAGGGGAAGAGGACTCCAGTGGCAACCTGTGAAGCTCTGGTAAACTCCATGCTTAAAAGGGTTAAGGCAGTGCTGGAAAATAATGGTGCCCACACAAAATATTGACACTTTTGGCCCAATTTGGACATTTTCACTTAGGGGGTGTACTCACTTTTGTTGCCAGTGGTTTAGACATTAATGGCTGTGTGTTGAGTTATTTTGAGGGAACAGTAAATATACACTGTTATACAAGCTGTACACTCACTACTTTACATTGTAGCAAAGTGTCATTTCTTCAGTGTTGTCACATGAAAAGATATAATAAAATATTTACAAAAATGTGAGGGGTGTACTCACTTTTGTGAGATACTGTATGTGTAGCTATGTTGTATATGTTTCTGGGCTAGAGTTGTATGGGTTATAAGCATTGTCACTCCATTTGGAACTGTAGCTGACATCCAATATGGATGTATTACGTTTTTATACTGGTTTTAATGATTTTTGGATTATGAATAAACTTTGTACACTTTTATACACAATCTTCTATTACTCATCTCCTTTATTTAGGGGTTATAGGTGCCACTGCCAACCTATAAAGTCCTTTCTTTTCTTTTGTTTTTGTTTAAATTTCTGTTGCAATAAAGTTTATTTTGGTACCAGAAAATGGCAGCCACACTGGTTGATAGGCTATCCATATATCACAAAATCTGGGCTCCTTAGATTACACAATACTTTTTACGATACCCTTAATATTTTGACCATGTTCATACTTAAGCTTTGTTAATAAAGCCCTCAACATTGATAACTCATTCCAGTGAGCACTGGTCATGCCTTCCCTCTCCTCTTCTTTTACCCCAACTCCCACCCCCCACCAACATGACCCTATCCTCTTGTTTTCTGCCCTTAACTTCAGTTCTGGGATGAAATAGAATTGTTCTAGTGCAGAACAACACTATGCAAAGCTTCCGGTACATTTCTTTTCTATGCCATTTAGGCCTCTGATTGGTACAAATATACATTTTGTTATTCTGTATTTTTTGATGTATGATGAACATGGGCATGTTACTTCTTATGCTCTGATAAATACTCAACAACCGTGTATCTTCCTCTGCGTTCTTATACCCATAACTTTCTGTTGCAATAAAGTTTATTTTAGTACCAGAAAATGGAGGCCACGCTGGGTGATAGGCTATCCAATTTTCAAAAAATCAGGGCTGCTTAGTTTACACAATACTTTTGACCATTCCCTTACTATTTTGACCATATTCTTACTATTTAAGCTTCCTTAAAGGGGTTGTAAAGGCTCGTGTTTTTTCACCTTAATGCATCCTATGCATTAAGGTGAAAAAACACCTGGCAGTCACCAGCCCCCCGTTTTACCTGAGCCCCTTCACCTCCTCGGTGCGTCCCCACCGTCCTTCTCTCCATGGAGTCCCGGGATCGATTGGATAGATTGATAGCAGTGCAGCCATTGGCTCCCGCTGCTGTCAATCAAATCCAATGGCGCGGGCGCCGGGGCAGGGGGCCGAGTCACACGCTCTGCGTCTATGGATGCCGAATGAATGACTCAGGAGCGCGCCCGCAAGGCAACCCCCCTCGGGAGAGCGCTTCCCCTAGAGGGTTATCCAATGGGGGGAGGAGCCGCGAGAGCTGCCGAGGGACCCCAGAAGAGGATGTTCGGGGCCACTCTGCGCAAAACGAGCTGCACAGTGGAGTTAAGTATGACATGTTTGTTAGTTTTTTTTTTTTTTTTAAACAAACCTTTAGTATCACTTTAATAGATCCCTCGACATCAGAAACTCATGTCACTGAGCACTGATCATGTCTTATCCCTCCTCTTCTTTTACTCCCACCCCCACCAACATGGTTCTTCCCTCTTGCTTTCTGCCCTTAACTTCAGTTCCGGGATGAAATAGAAATGAATTAGTGCAGAACAACATTATGTGAAGCTCCAGGTACATTTCTTTTCTATGCCACTTAGGCATCTGATTGGTGCAAATATACATTTTGCTATTCTATATCTTTTGATGTATGATGAACAGCCCCTGCATGGGAGTGATACTCCTTATGCTCTGATAAATACTCAATGACCGTGTTTCTACCTCTGCTTTCTTATACCTATGACTTTCCGTTGCAATAAAGTTTATTTTGGTGCCAGAAAATGGCGGCCACAATCATCTCCTTTATTTAGGCTTTATATGTGCCAACCTATAAAATCCCTTCGGTTCTTTCGTTTTTGTTTAAATTTATGTTGCAATAAAGTTTATTTTGGTACCAGAAAATGGCGGCCACACTGGATGATAGGCTATCCAAATTTCACAAAATATGGGCTCTTTGGATTAGACAATACTTTTGACCCTTACCATACCCTTACTATTTTGATCATATTCTTACTATTTAAGCTTCCTAAGCTCATCTCCTTTATTTAGGGGTTATATGTGCCAACCTATAAAGTCCCTTCTGTTCGTTAGTTTTTGTTTAAATTTATGTTGCAATAAAGTTTATTTTGGTACCAGAAAATGGCGGCCACACTCAGCTCCTTTATTTAGGGGTTATATGTGCCAACCTATAAAGTCCCTTCTGTTCGTTCGTTTTTGTTTAAATTTATGTTGCAATAAAGTTTATTTTGGTACCAGAAAATGGCGGCCACACTGGATGATAGGCTATCCAAATTTCACAAAATATAGGCTCCTTGGATTAGACAATACTTTTGACCCTTACCATACCCTTACTATTTTGGTCATATTCTTACTATTTAAGCTTCCTAATTAAAGCCCTCGAAATTGATAACTCTTTCCAGTGAGCACTGGTCATGCCTTCTTTTACCCCCACTCCCACCCACCACCAACATGACCTCAACATGACAGATTAATAGCTTTCCCTGTGTTGAATGATAGCCTTGTTTAGCTTTTTTTCTATAATGTTATTTCAATTGCAACATAAAGACTATGCACTACTTCTGCGTTAATGCGTTCTTACCTATAAATTCATGAAAACTCAATATAAACTATTGAAAGAAAAAAAAAGAAGAAAGAAAAATTTCACGGCTGAGGAAGTCACTGATTTATGTGTATACTACGAACGTGCCCATACTTTGGACTGAAAAAGTGATCTCCCCACCCCGTAACAAGTACAACCCAGCAGACAACCTTGACCAAATCTTTGAACGTAAACACTGCCACTGCCTAGAAGCAGATTACCGCGCTTTGATAGATCTGTAGTGCAGATTTTGCTATGTTTTTACAGACAGGATTTGCTTCCCTTAATTCCTTTTTAAGTAACGACTTGGAAACTTTCGGAGAGCACGTTGTTGTATTAGTTCCACAGATACACTCCAGGGTCCAGGGAGAGAGGCTAACTTAACACCTGAGGATCTTGATTAATGTTTGTGGACCTGCTGAAAAGAATCTTTATGGAGGCCATAAATGATGTTCTCAGTATTTCCAGACCTCGGAACAAGACAAGAAACACTAGATGCAGTGAAGAGCCACGCTGCCATTATGAATTACTTCAACCGGCTGACTCATTTGCAGTCTAACGTGTGGAAATATTTTATGCATGCACACACACACACATTACCAATTTAGGCATGGCGTATATGGGACCACGCTAATATCACCAGGCAAGGAGTCTGGGTCTTCAAAGTGGTCATAACTCTAGTGTAATGGTGTAAGAGTCATACAGAAACATTCCATACATAACTATAGACAGAACACAAATTTATTTCACATAAAATAGGCATCAGGGTATTAACAGCGACTAATCCGCTATGCAGATGGAAAAGCTGGGAGAGGTTTTATTTAAATATGAGACAGTGGAACCTTATAAATCCAGATTTCTATCTACAGTACGAGGTGGAAAAAGTTACCTTTTTCCTTAAACTTCTTGCAATTTCAACATTCAAACATATATATTATTTTTTAATTAGAAATTTTTAATTTAAAAAGGTTTTGCAATTTTTTTCTTTTTTTTTTTTGCTGTGCAAGCAGTACAAAGTGAGAAACAAAGCTGACCCAACAGGGGGGCTTCTTTCCTCTTGGCATACAAGTAGGCAGCTTCTATTAAGCCAGGTGAAATCTAAAGAAACGCTGTACAATACAGTCTACAGTATAGATTTAGTATTACATCAATAGATATTCAACAGAAACTGTATAGAACAGTCTTTTTCAACTTTGTTTTACCCCAGAGGAACCCTTAAAATGTTTTTTTTTTTTCAGGTTTTGAGGAACCCCTGCTTAAAATTGTTATACTTAGAACCCTCATATTTTTCATTCTTTTAGCGGCTAAAATAACTAGAGCACGTGCATGGAAATCACCTGTAATCAATGTTACGTTGGTGAAACACAAAATATCCTGGATTATGATCAATGAAAAATTGTCCAGTATTTGATAAGATAAGCAAGCTAGGTTTGAAAAAAATGTGGAATCCCTGGATTTCTTATCTCCAGGCTCCCTGAATGCTGAGCTCTTTTGTGAGGGGAGGTCCGGGTTGAGGGGACCTACTCTACTCTACTTTGCGCTTTTCTGACTCCTTTTTCTTTCTTTTCATTTTTCACTTTTTTTGCTATGGGTTCTGTTATACCATAATAATAATTCTTGATAGAATGCTGCCGGGGGGCAGTTAAGTCTACCCGATCATGCTATAATTTTTTTTTTATCATCAAAAAGTTTTATTTGAAAGTTATAAACAGCTTACAAATCAAAACAATGAATCAAAGCAATAAATAGATTACAAATCATTCCGTAAACAAACTTCTGATCTATACCAAAATGCAATGTATCACTGTTTCTCGTTAAAGTTGAGCCAATGTAGTGTTTGGTTCATCTAATATATGGCTTATAATACAGCATAACTATGTCTTATGGAGTATCATATAATGCTTATTGTTTCACGCCAGTTTCTGCTATTATAAACAGCCTTGATTTTGAGATTAAGAAATGTATAGAATAGATAGGAAAGTAGATAAGGGTATTTGGCTGGGATGAGGTATTCAGGAATAACATGCTATGAATTATTTTATTACTTCTATTATGTTTTCTATATCGTCTAGTGGAGAGTGGTCGTTATTGCTTACAAGCGTCATGTATTTCTGTACTATATTTTAGTTTGCGATTCTTCACTGTTTCATCAACTCTTCATATGTTTTAGAGAATTTAAAAGCAAACCACGGAGACCTTGTCTTTTGGAATTTTTCTGCTTTGTCTGTGGATTGGGCTAGGGTGTCTTCCATGTAGCTAATTGCAGCGACTTTGTTTAACCAATTTTGTATAGATGGAGGGTTCCTATTTTTCCAATTGAATGGTATTAAGGATTTAGCCGCATTGAGTAAGTGTTTTGTCAGTGATTTTTTTATATCGTTTAAGCGGAAAATTTGATATGTGAAGTAGACAACAGGGTGCATCAAGTTCGAGACTCGTCTCCGTGATTAGCTTCACAAGCTCCTTGACTTTATTCCAGAATGCACTTATTATGAAACACTCCCACCAGATATGTATCAGAGTACCTTTCTCTTCCTCACATCTCCAGCATCTGTCTGAGGCGTGAGGGAACCATTTCTTAAGCTTATCAGGTGTAGCGTACCAGTGTGTCAGGAGTTTTGTATGACGTTTCTTGTGTACTCTGTTCTCTAGTACTCATTGAGCATTTGTGTGACATAATGCACGCTGCTTTCCACTGTTTGTCAGTAATCTCAACTTGTAGTGCCCTAGACCAAGCAACCTTAAATCTAGCATCTGTTGTCTCTTTTGACTTTTGTAACCAGGTGTATGAGATTGAAGTCGATCTGCTAAATTGCATACCCTTTAGACAGATTTCCTCTAGTTCTGTTAACTGCCTTAGGAAGGAGGGTTTTCTTGGCTTGCTAGTTAGGTAGCTACGTATTTGAAAATATGACCATAGGGCAGTGGCGTCGCTAGGGGGTGGCTTTTGGGGCTATAGCCCCGAATCTGGGGCCCATAGCCCCGAGTCTCTGCAGGGGTCCCCAAGGGGAGGGGAGGCTCTTTGGGTACCCTGATGTAAGTGGAGGGCTATCTGGGGACCCTGATGCAAGGGAGATGCTCTCTGGGGACCCTGATTTTAAGGGGGAGGCTCTCTGGGAACCCTGATGTAAGTGGGGGTCTCTCTGGGGACCCTGATGTAAGGGGGGGCTCTCTGGGGACCCTGATGTAAGTGGGGGGCTCTCTGAGGATATATACACACACACGTATATTACGTATATTACTGTATATACATGTGTATGCCCGCCCAAGCATATGACTTTCTTTACTACGCTGCTATGGGCTCTAGCCCCAGATCTTTTGTAGATCTAGCAACGCCCCTGCCATAGGGGAAGTCTCATGAGATTATTTTCTTGTTTGAGTGTAGTGAAATCTTTAATGTTGCCTTTATTTATACAGTTCACTGCTAGTAGTTGTTGTTTACCATCAGGTGTCTGTAAAGTCTTGTTCTTAAGTCCTGGTGGGAAGTCAGGATTGTCCATCAATGGGGAACGTGGGCTAGGAGCTGAGGTCAGTTCCGTGGTATTTCCTATTTTCTGAAATAGATTTAGTGTGGTGCCTGTCAGTGGGTGTTTTCTAAGTTGTGTATTTTGAGTTTTCCATGGTATCCAGGGGGAGAATTTCAGAGGGGTTTGGCACAGTGAGGCCTCCAACATAACCCAATCTTTAGACTCAGCATGGCAGTGCCAGTCAATCACCCTTGTGAGGTGTGAAGCAAGGTAGTAGTTATAAAAATTTGGTATTCCCATACCCCCCTGATCTTTTGGTCTAGTGAGAAGTTGGAATTTGATTCTGGCTTTTTTGTGTCCCCAGAGGAATTTTATCAGGGTAGATTGCAAGCCCTTAAAGAATACTTGTGGTAGCTTGATTGAGAGGGATCTAAGTAGGTATAGCAATCTAGGAAGAATGACCATTTTTAGTATTGCAGCCCTACCAAACCATGAGATCATGCTATAATTTTTTTATATGTTTAATGGTCAGGGTCATGGATCATTGGATAATGCATCCTTGTTTTACAAAATTTTCTGACGAATATTTGAGCATACACTTCTGTATGATGTTTTAAAAATTGTAAACAAAAAAAAATTGTTATGCTTACAATTTGCAGTACATTAGCGTGAAAATTTAATTGTAGAATGTTTTTTATACAAAAATAAATAATATGGCATACTTTTCACAATTTTCCACAACCCGCCTGCTCTGTACAACAACATTTTTGGTAGTAATCTTGAAATTAAATGAATAATAATAATAATAGAATAGAAACACAGACAGTAAAAATGGTGGTGTCCCCTAACATTAGTGGTGCCTTGCACTAATGGCCACTGTATGTAGAAGATCAATTCCTCATTGCCTGCTGCTCAATGAACCCCTAGCAAACTCAGGAGGAACCGCGTATACACGGGTGGACTTTTCGACCGGACTGGTCCGACAAACTTTCCAGCGGACTTTCGACGGACTTTTGACGGACTTCCGACAGACTTTCGAATGAACGGACTTGCCTACACACGATCACACCAAAGTCCGACGGATTTGTACGTGATGACGTACACCGGACTAAAATAAGGAAGTTGATAGCCAGTAGCCAATAGCTGCCCTAGCGTGGGTTTTTGTCCGTCGGACTTGCATACAGACGAGCGGATTTCTGGGTCCGGCGGAGTTACGACGTAAAGATTTGAAGCCTGTTCCAAATCTAAAGTCCTTCAGATTTGCGACTGGAAAAGTCCGCCGAAAGTCCGGGGAAGCCCACACATGATCGGATTGTCCGCCGGATTTGGTCCGTCGGCGTCCGTCGGACTTTTGTAGCCGAAAAGTCAGACCGTGTGTACGCCCCATTAGAGTTCCATTGAACTCTGGTTAAGAAAGGCTGGTATAGGACTACTTTGATTCAGACCTAAATTAATTGGTATAATTAAATCATTTTAAACCAAAGACCCAACGGGATTGATTTACTAAAATGAAATAGGCTGTTCACGTTGCAAAGCAAGCTGCACTTTGAAAGGGAATTTGCACCAGACCTTAGTGAATGTGGTGGAATTTCACTTTGCAAAGAATACCCAATTACATGAAAGGCAAACAAAAACACAGCATTTTTTGCTTGCACACAATTGCATGGTGGAAGTCAGAAGAGATTCACCTCAATGACTAAGCTCTGGGGCAAATTCCTTTGTAAAGTACAACCTTCCGTACATAGTGAACAGCCAATTTCAAACCCCTTATGTGTATTTGTAGGTAATTCACCCATATTTTAATCTGTTTGTTGCGCATGCCGTAGTGACTCCAGAGAGACCTTACATGAGAAGTTGAGTTATCAACTATCCAAGGGTCCAAGGCCATGAATTCAAACTTATTTTATAGCACGAAGAGTTCATTTATACAGTATTAGGCATCCATTAAAGCAGTCTTTCTCAACCTTTTCAACACGGAGGAACCATTTAAATAGCTTTCCGGTCTCAGGGAATCCCTGCTAAAAATTACTGTATCTACAACTCATGATTATATAAAAGAAAAATAAAGGGTGCAACAAACATATATAATTTATGTCAAACTAATATTAAATATGAACTATATATAATATCAGTTTGACATAAATTATTTATGTTCATTGCGCCCTTTATTTTTCTTTTATATGTTTATTAGTAGTCACGAATTTCAGGTGCAGCATCAGACATATTAGAATTTCAGGTTTGGCGCCGACACCCCATTTTTCCACTTTACAACTCATGATTAGTGTGATGGTCAGTGGGATGAATGCTCCTTACACTTGTGGTCATTGGGAAGTATTCCCCCCCCCCCTTACAGATCGCTAAAAAGATCAATGGTGGCAGTGGGAACTTGCTCCAAGAAACCCCTAGCAACCTCTGGAGCAGGGGTAGGCAACCTGGGGCCCTCCAGCTGTTGCAAAACTACCAGTCCCATCATGCCTCTGGGAGTAATTGTAACTGCCAGCCTTGCAATGCCTCATGGGAAATGTAGTTCCACAACAGCTGGAGGGCTACTGGTTGCCTACCCCTGCTCTGGAGGAACCCTGGCTGCGAAACCCCGCATTAAAGATTACACTAGATGTCACATGGATAGTATATACAAAAGATAAAGACATTTAATTCTAATTGCATTGATTTTTCAATAATAACTTGTAGTCAGGGCTGGCGCTACCTGTAGGCAAGGTAGGCGCCAGCCTAGAGCGCACATCAGTCAGGGGCGCTGCAACCTCGCTCAGTGCCAAGCAACACAGTCCCTCCACCACCCACTCACCCGCCTCCCAGCTCGCCCACTGCACATTCCCCGCCTGCTGCACATCCCCCGCCCACTGCAAGGCATCTCCATCGTGAATAGCAACCACCGGCCACTCTCTGTAGGCAGCGGAAGCTGGTGACATAATGGAACGCCCCTTTATGTTTCAATCAGCAGAGAACAAACACCTTGTGCCTGGAGTCTTCTTCCGGGGGTACATGCTCAGCCAGTCAGCATTTCCAGAACTAGAGAGGTGTGTTTTACCTACTGACCAGTGAGAGAGAGCGTTCAGGAGACGTTCACGCCCACTCCTCTAGCCTAAAGGGTTCGGGTCCTGCAAAGTTAAATGGCCCTGGAGCTGCCTGTGGTTGTGTGTGCCACGTCTGCTGGAAGTGTCAGAGGGAGGATGTTGGGGGTGATGGTGCTCGCTGCTCGGCCGGCCTGTGGGCCGGGGGGGGCGCCCTCTTCCCTGAGCCTGAAGTGCAGATCACAGTGCTGGAGAAGCCTTATATCTGCAAGAGGAGGACTAAGACTGGGGACATGCTGCTCCTAAACGCCTGTGGGTGCATAAACACATAGGCTAACACGTAGGGGTATAGTATACAAACAGTGCAGGGCCAAAAAGAATATAATAAATTATACATTATTGTGCATATACCCAGGGCTGGTGTTACCTATAGGCAAGGTAAGCGCCGGCCTAGAGCGCACATCAGTCGTGGGCGCCGCAGGCTCGCTCAGTTCTAAAGTTGGGAGGTATGCGTGTGCATGGGCAGGGCAAAGGGTGTGGAGTCGGGGGTGGAGCCAAGGGGGGGGCTGCAAAATGAGGTTTCGTCTAGGGTGTCAAAAATCCTTGCACCAGCCCAGCTTGTAGTAAAGCAGTAGTCTCCAAACTGCGGCCCTTTGCTTGTTTTTATCCGGCCCTTGGGACACTATTTTATAGACTGATACTAACATTGGGGCATAATTCCTCCCACTGACACCAACGATGGGACACCATTCCTTCCAATGACACCAACGATGGAGGACGATTCCTCACAATGACACCAACAATGGGGCATACTTTCTATCAATGACACCAACAATGGGGCCCAATGATATCAGTGATGGGGCACAATTCCTCTCAATTATACCAACGATGGGGCACTATTCCTTCCAATGACACCAACGATGGGGGACAATACCTCACAATGACACCAACAATGGGGCATAGTTTCTATCACTGATACCAACAATGGGGCTCATTGACATCAGTGATGGGGCACAAATCCTCTCAATTATACCAATGATGGGGCACTATCCCTCCCAATGACACCAACGATGAGGCACAATTCCTTCCAATGACACCAGCAACGGTGCTCGATTTCTCTCAATGACACCAACAATGAGGCCCAATGACACCAATGATAAAGCACAATTACTCCCATTGAAACAAACAACGGGGCATTATTTTTTCACAGTGATGTCGGGACCTTTTTCACTGACCACAGTCCGGACCCTCGTAAAGTCTGAAGGACAGTAAACTGGCCCTTTGTTTAGGAAGTTTGGAGACCACTGTAGTAAAGTACTTTACATTTTCAGGAATTAGTAGGTTTGGATTAATAGATAATAAAGGGATTTTTCTCTATGTTCTAAGCGAAAAAACCCTCTTACCGCTGACCAATACTCAAAATAGGATTTTTTGCTTGGACGTCAGTGATCACCGTTTTTTTTTTTTTCTTTGCAAGTGCAAAATACAACTCTATTTTGTTGCAGTACTTAGAAGTGCTCTGCCTTTTTTGGCACAACACAATTCCAAATGGAAAATAGATTGAAGACTGAGCTTATTCGAGTACTTCAGAAAATCGTCACTGGTCTGTATGTGGAAGGATTTTCAAAATAATAGCTGACAGTGGGAAAGCCCCTTTACACAGCTTGAATTCATTTAGGTTACAATGTAGCGAAAAGTACAGTTAAAGTGGACCTTTACACCCCCCAAAACACAAAAGTACATGGTGTATGAAGCACTGCATGAGGATACATAAACACCATAAAAGTAATCTGTGCAATAAAAACATTTTGGTAAACTTACAATTTGTTAATTCCTGTTTTCCCTGAGACCCTGGTGACATAGCCCCATCCTCACAAGTGCGCCCTTGGAGGGCTACATCACCAGCGAAATTTTGCATGAACTCTCACACATGCGCCGTATGAGATGTGGGCTGGTTTGTTATTGTTCAATAACAAGCAGCCCCATATCTTGTACCGCACATAAGTGAGAAGAGTCGAGATGCCATTGTTCGGCCGGTGTCTTGTCGAATACAGTCCCCTATCCAAAAGTGTCCGCCCTGTACTGCGCAGGCGCAGTACGGAGGACAAACGAGACGCCGAAAGTCTCCGAAGTTCAACAGCTGATCGTCAGCTGTACACGGCGCCTGCGCATTTATTCTTACCCTATGTCCAGGATCATTCCCTACTATCCAAGTGGACATAGAGTTAGAATAAATAGTTGCCGAGCGCAGCGAAGCCGTGCCCGAAGCGTAGCGAGCGAAGCGAGCCCGCGAGGGGCCCTCTTGCAAAGCCATCACTAACAAGTGCCGAGCGCCGTGTACAGCTGATGGTCAGCTGATCAACTTCGGACATTTTCGGCATCTCCTTCTCCTCCGTACTGCGCAGGCGCTGCGCCTGCGCAGTACGGGGCGGACACTATATGATAGGAGGACAGTATATGTCAGAACACCGGCAATACAACAAGGAAGAAGAAGCTGCCAATGGCACCTTCTTTTGAAAACAAGATACAAGGAGGAGAAAGAGCAGCACATTAGCATAAGGCGACACAATATAGGAGGAGCTAAGCAATTGCTTTTAGATTAGTATATTTAAATTTTTATAGCACAATAATTATCAGATAAGGGAGAGGACCACTTTAAAATGACCCATGAAATTCTTCTTTCTATCTGTTAAAGTTTACTGATCCCTTTATAATGTCACAATGCTCGAGGAATCCTTGGACAGCAGCAGGTACATTTTTCCGGGTACTGCTTAGGTATAATTGGCATTTGTAAATGTTTCTGTAACATAGCAAATCCTTAATTTTTTAGTTCAGGTCCACTTGGCTACCCACCAATGACTTCCTTAATATAGAGCCATTCAGCGCCAATAAGTGTATCACTTAGCTAGCTTCTGAGGAAGTCAGATGTCTGGGGGGGGGGGGTGTGATCCCATTGAGGCACCAGGCAGCAGAGCGAATGCACAGGTGGTTTGCATGCAGGGCCATCTTTAAGGCAGGGCAAAAGACATCATTGTTGTGGGGCCCAAAGCAGCTGCTCCATACTTGCCAACTATCCCTTGCCCCTAGGAGTTTTAGTCCCGTGCTGTTTCCCCGATATCTCAGTGTGAAGTTCTGCTACTTATGCTCCCCATCTCTGCCCTATTGTCATGTACAGACTCACCTGCAGACTCTGTGTTTACATGTAAATAACCAGCATTCATATGTAAATAGTTTGCATTAATTTGTAAATAGCCACAGACCAACACCATTGGTATGTAAATCATGCCCCCCCTGAGGTCATATCCACCATCACCTCTGCTGAATGCTGGGGTGGTAAAGGGGCATGCTTGAAAGTCTTAAAAGTCCTGCCTGCAACTATGGTCATTAAGCCTACCACCAGCCTGTTCTGCAAAGGTAAGCAAAGTGCCCCTTACATTGGTGGTCAGTGTAAATCCCCCCTTGCATTGGTGGTTACTGTGAATGCTCCTATTACATTTGTGGTCAGTGTAAATCCCCATTACATTGGTGGTCAGTGTAAATCCCCATTACATCGGTGGCCAGTGTAGAAACTCCTCTTTATATTGGTAATCAGTAAAAAAATTCAAACTTGCATTTGTGGTTAGTTTAGAATTCTCCCTTACATTTGTGGTCCATGTAGAAGCTCTATTTAAATTGGTGGTGAGTGTAAATCCCCCCTTACATTGGTGGCCAGTGTAGAAATCCCCTTTTATTGGTTGTTGCTGTAAAATCCCCCAATACATTAGTTGGCAGTGTAAATTCTTCCCAACATTGGTGATCAGTGTACATTTCCCTTTACATTGGTGGTAAGTGCAGAATTGCCCTTACACTGGTGGTCAGTGTAAATCCCCCTTTACATTGGTGCTCAGTGTAGAAGTGTCACCTTACATTGGTGGTCAGTACAAATCTCCTCAACAATGGTTGTCAGTGTAAATTCCCCCTTACGTGGAGGTCATTGTATATTCCCCCTTACACTGGTGGTTGGTGCAAATGCTCCTATTACATTGGTGTCAGTGTAGAAATCCCTCTTTATATTGGTGGGTGGCGTAAAATCCCCCGTTACATGGTGGTCAGTGTAAATCTCCCCTCACATTGCTGGTCAGTGTAAATCGCCCCTCACATTGGTGGTCAGTGTAAATCCACCCTCACATTGGTGGTCAGTGTAAATCCCCCATTACATTGGTGCTCAGTGTAGAATCCCCCACTATATGCTTGTCAAATATTTCCAGATTTGCTGTAAATGATTCAGATTTTGCCACAGTATACTGCCTCCTAACCAATCCCATCTCCCCACCACTGCCACTGATCCCATCAACCCTCCAGCATTTCCACTGATCACCCCCCTCCCCTCAGCATTGCCACTGTTCACCGGAGTCCTAGGGGTTTTCTGCCTATTGATAGGTCCCCTCACCTACCCAGTCCATGGTGTGCAGGCAGTGAGGAGATGAGCGGTAAGGAAACGCAGGACCCTCTAGCAACCAATCAGTGAGCAGTAATAATGTACAGAAACTTCTAGCAATCAATTAGCGAGTGTTAAGGATGTCCAGTTACCTCTAGCAACCAATCAGTGAGCAGTATTGATGTACAGTAATCTCTAGCAACCAATCAACAAGAAGAAGTCATGTGCTGTAACCTCTAGCAAATAATCAGTGAGCCATAATGTGTGCTGTAACCTCTAGCAGCCAGTCAGTGAGTGGCAATGATACGCTGTAACCTCTAGCAACCAATCGCAATCGCTGCCTAACCTGTTTCAGAAAAAAGAAAATGTTTGCCCAGGGTCCAATTAATATTAAAGACTGCCCTGTTTGCATGCATGCGGTATATATTAATTTTGATGTGAGGACCAGTTTGAGGTTAACAAATGATTTTACACACACGGAGAGCATTAGATTTATTTTTTTTTTAGGAATTGTCATGCAGTACCTAATTTTGGAGAAGGCTGCAGCACTTCGCAGTGGAGATGCCTTCCCAGAGGGAGGATTCTGTTTCCGACATCCCAGAAAGGGGATGAGACTGAGGGACAAGATACAACATTTACAGTATGTTACAAGTGATGTTGACTCTCTATATTCATAGGGGTCAATACCTGATGGTGAGCCCATATTATTACATGTATGTTCACATTTGGTATTTTGGTACTGATGGAGAAATACCTAAATACATCAACCTGTTGAACATTAATGATGGACACTTTAAATACTGTGGACTTTTGAGTTAATAATTGCATAGATCGATTGTATAATAATACACGTTTTTTTGGGTTGCGAGTCACTTTGAGGGATCACTTTGGTGGAGTGATATTTAGGGCAATATATTCACTATTTTGTCAAGTGATTATGTTATGAGGATTTTTTTTAATATAGCCTTCTTACTATATTGTTTGAATAAGGTGTTAGAGTTTTAGTGGATTTAAATTTTCTAGGAGAAGAGGAGTGCTGCACTGTTTTTTTTTTCTCCTGACTTCCTGTTTGGTTAAACCGTCGTCTCTATGACAGTAAAATTTGAAGGGAAAATCTCCCTAACAGCACCAAAAAGCAGTAAAACCTCGAAAGTAGTTTCACTACTTGTGCAGCATATTCATTAGACACACATTTTTTTCTAAAAACTTCAATTTTTTTTTCCCAAAATGTATTAAAAATTAATAGATCCATATAAAAAACAATTGCCATAAATGACCCAAATATCTATCCTGTATCCTGTATTATAGCGGTGTGATATAGATCAATCTCGACATGTTTCGTCCTCACGGGCTTCTTCAGGGTATGCACAAGCTGCTGACAATCAGAAATTGTTTGGTTTGGCATCTTTGTCCATCTATTAAACATGGCCCTGGCTTCAGGCAATCTGTGGCTGTTCACAGGGTAAGCTTTGTAAAATCGGCAATATTGAGCATGCATGAATATGTTGATGATTGTTTATTTTGGTGTTATATAGAATGCTTACATTGTTTTTTTATCCTATAGTAACTTCTGATTATCAGCGGCTTGTGTATCCCCTAAAGAAGCCCTTGAGGGCGAAACATGTCGGGATTGATCTATATTACACAGCTATAATAAAGGACTATATGTATTTGGATCATTTATGGCAAATGCTTTTATACAGATATATTAATTTGTAATACGTTTTGGAATAAATATTGAAATTTTTAAGAAAAAAATGTATGTCTTATGAATTTGCCGCACCGGTAAAGTCCCATAAAATTATTTTTCTCTCGATATTTCAAGGATGTGGTGTTATAACTGAATGGTGATCCATCCACATAAATATAGACTCGTTTTAATACTTCTCCACCCTATCCAAACCAAACAAAAAAAAAAAAAAATATATATATATATATATATATATATATATATAAAAATAAATATATATATATATATATATATATATATATATATATATATATATATATATATATATATATATATATAAATCTTGGTCCAGTTTTCTAGTAAAATGTCCATTTCAAAGTTGTCCATGTTTTGCCTATATTGTCTGATTTAAGAAGAGCAAATATCATAAAGTGTCCTGTACTTTATTAGTTGTACATTTTCAATACAACTCTTTATACATGGTCATAAAGAAGGATAAAATCTCCATATGTGTGATAATAACATTTATGTATTTTATCTACTGCAAAAGGATAAATGTTGTATCATTGAGTGAAATAAGTGTTTTCCATTCAGATATCTATATTTTAGAAGAAATATGTTTTTGTCGTACAAGTGACCCATCAATCTCATTCACAGAGCAGCAACCTATAGAAAAGAAAGAAGAAAAAAAAAGAAACAGAAGATGTTTTGTGTCACATATTTAGAAATAAAAATATTAAATAAATAAATAAATGGGTTTCCTTCATGAGCTGAGAACTGATGTCTTCTTTGAAACCACAAACAATACCGTAGGTATAGAAAAGAATCGCCCCCCCCCTTTAAAATAATCACATTTTGTTGCTTTGCAGCCTGAAATGAAGACAGACACAGTTTTTGTTTTATCCGGCTGTATCTACTCAGTGCAACTAATAACATCCAAGTGAAAGATATAACACCAATATGTCAGGAAAAAAGAAAAAGAAAAATATGAAAACAGAATCACTGAGTTGGAAAAGGGATCACCCCTTCCTAAAAATGACTTGTACACTCAATCGGGTGTAGCTAATCACCTTCTCAATGGCACACGAAACCATTAGACTTTCAACTGTGATCAGCTGTGGTCATGTTGATTAGCTCAGCATGAAAAGAGCTTTCCTAGAACATTTTAGTCCCTGGTAATGCAACTGAAGCAAACAATCAACTATGAGTGGCATGGCACTGTCACCGGGATCTCCGGGATAAAGTTGTGGACAGGCACAAGTCAGGAGATGGATACAAAAAAATGTCAAAGGTTTTATATCTTTCATTTGGATGTTATTAAAAGTTGCACTGGGTAAAAACCGCTGAATAAAACCAAAACTGTGTCTGTCTTCATTTCAGGCCGGAGCCAGGGTGTGCTAGGAATGCACATTGAGCTGCGCATGCAATAGAGCCGGGGTGTGCTGCGCATGCAAGCAGGCAGGTAAGCATGTGTTATTGCAGAAGAGACATAGCAGCTGCTCACAGTTTTTTGCAAGTTAAGTTTAGTTGCACTTTAGGCTGCTTGCACACTGCTCCATTGCAAAAACGTGGTTAAAATGCATATTTTTTTTTTATCCTCTTCCAGTGTTTTTTTGGTGCCCTATTACCCAGCATGCACCTGTGAAACTTTGATATGTGACTGAAAAATGCACCAAAAAAATGCAACCATTTTTGATGAATTTTTTATGTGTTTTCAAAGCATTTCAATGAGGAGGTGCGTTTTTGCTGCGATTTTAAACATGCACCAAAAACACAGCATGCAGCACTTTTAAGAACGCAACGGACCTGCAACTGACTGGTGTGAAGAGTTCCATAGGACTGAATGGTCATGCATTTTTCTTCTGCTTTTTGTAATGCAAAAACAGAAGAATAACTCAGCAGTCTGAAAGCAGCATTAACATCAAGGCACTCATTTTCACACTGCTCCCTTGCAAAAACACGGTAAAATTGCATATGTGTTTTTGCCACGTTTTTGATGCGTTTATGTTGAGTTTTCTGGTTGCCTGCACCTGTAAATAATGGACATGTGACTCAAAAAAGGCACCAAGGTGAACGCGGTGCATTGTTTGATGCGCTTTTGCCATGTTTTCCATTAATTTCAAGATAGTCTTTGACTTGACGCTTAAGATAGTCTTTGACTTGTGACAATCTGTCCACTTGTCACAAGTCAAAGACTATCTTAAGAGTGATTTTCATCTATCCTTGTGAGTAGTTTTATTACGTGTTCTTTTAAATAAACATGTTAAAGGATATTGCACAAGGCCGGTGCGCCCTCTCTTTTCTGTTTTCTTGTTTGATCGCCAGGATATCCCTATCCTTGAGGGCAGCAAGGCTGAAAGTTACCGTCCATCCTGAACTTTGAACTGTCGGGCTAACACATTTATGCGCAAGAGTTTTTGTTCTGTTGTATTGGAGATTCATTTGTGAGAATGGCCCAGTCAAAGTCCAGACCTAAATCTAATTGAAAATCTGTGGCAAGACTTGAAAATTTCTGTTCACAGACACTCTCCATCCAATCTGACAGAGCTTGAGCTATTTTGCAAAGAAGAATGGGGCAAAAATGTCCCTTCAGATGTGCAAAGCTGGTAGAGACATCCCCAAAAAGACTTGCAGCTGTAATTGCAGAGAAAGGGGGTTTTACGAAGTGTTGACTCCGGGGGGAGCCATACAAATGTACCCCCCACACTTTTCACATATTTATTTGTAAAAAATTTGGAAAAAACATTTATCATTTTCCTTCCACTTCACAATTATGTGCCACTTTGTGTTGGTTTATCACATAAAATTCCAATAAAATAAATTTACGTTTTTGTTCGTAACATGACAAAATGTGGAAAATTTCAAGGGGTGTGAATACTTTTTCAAGGCACTGTATATATATATATATATATATATATATATATATATATATATATATATATATATATATATATATATATATATATATATATATATATATATATAGAAAAAAAGTCCAAGAGGTTGCTGCACTTAAAAACTTCTTTGCTTTATTTCACAATATCTTCAGGAGAGATTTACAAAGCAAGTATAATAATAATCCTAATCTCAGGAAGGGCATAAACTGACTAGCCCGAAACGTAATCCATCCATCCATCCATATCTGAATCTACTCATATCTGAAACTGTGTAGGCATTTGTTGCCTTTTGATATTGCTTGAAAGGATTATACTTGCTTTGTAAATCTCTCCTGAAGATATTGTGAAATAAAGCAAAGAAGTTTTTAAGTGCAGCAACCTCTTGGACTTTTTTTTCTATATACAAGGTCAGTGGGAAGACCTGATTGCTGGCACTAATCTGTAAGCAGAGTGCGGTTCTCCTCTACAAGTGGATATATATATATATATATATATATATATATATATATATATATATATATATATATATAACACAATAAATGAATGTACAGTATAAATAAATATATATAACTGTAGTACTATAAATATAATACTATAAATAAATATTTAATACTATAATAATAAATATTAGATATATAATAAATTGTGTATACATAATAGATATAAATCTTGCAAACATAAAATAGAAATAACTGACCACAAACCACCTTTCATTATAATGTATTGCAGAAACATTGATTCCCAGTATTTAGTCTCTGAATTATCAACAATATAAAATTCACACTTTTCTGCAGTGTTAATCAGTGTTAAGCTCTAGTAAGAAGATAAGCTCTCGCTTTAGGTAATTTACAAAAAAAAAAAAAAAAAAAGGAATGGTAGATTAATGAATAGCTGGGATACACAATTGTTTATAAGCGGCCTCGTCTTTGATGAGATTGAAAAATAACATCAAAGAATTAGCTTTTAATGGACAGATTAAAACTATAAAAACAAAATAAAAAGAAAAGTTTGATGTGTGAATTGTTTAGCATGTCAATCATCACTTGAACATTTTGGTTCGGGGTGAAATTTCTCCATGAAAGGTGTCAGGGAAGCCTGACACCTATGCCGCAAATCCACTTTTAATTAACCGATTAAATTATATAAGCTTTTAAAGTATTACACCTAAATTGCCTATTCCAGTCACTGCATGAAGGTATTTAAAACTAATTAGGATAAAGCTCTTATAAAAATGCGTTTGGGACCTAATGTTATATTATTTTTTTTTTTACAAGACAAGCAGTACGATGTGTCTAAAAGTAAAACTTTAGGCTCACAGCTAAATATTAAATTACAATACATATTTAAACTGTTTTACGTGTCAAAAGACCTGTAGTTCTGTTAGCAGTCAGCTTTATTGTACTTCCAACAATAGAGAGGCAGCATTTCCAGCATTTAGTAACTTACGCAGCTTGTCCACAGCAATAAAACATAGGATACAAAAATAAACCCTTGGCTTTCTTTCTTTAGCTACACACCAAAATTCACTTTCTAGTAGGAAAATAGACCCTGTGCCCTGATCCCACAAAAAAAGTAGTGGTACTTGCAAAGCTGCCACCATATGGGTGTCTCTCTATGTCACAGGTGTCAAACACAACGCCCGCGGGCCGAATCCGGCCCTCCAGGCCATTTCATGTGGCCCTCGCACCTCTCCTACAGCTGCAGGAGAGCTCCAGCCCTCCTCTGGTCCTCCTTCAGACCCCTACTTTCTGCTTTCAAGCAATGCATCCAGCTTCTTCCCAGCAGCAGCATAAGGAAAGGGGGTGCACTGTGATGTTAGGGAGAGTAGGGGACTCGACTTCTGATGGTGGGGTGGCTCTTGACATTTAAGGGGAGGGGATGCGCTGGACATCTAATATTACAGATACAACCGGCCCTTTTGAGGACAATCATAATGCTGATGCGGCCCACGATGAAATTGAGTTTGACCCCCCTGCTCTATGTGGTAGCAAGCTGACTTTCTCAAGGTTTGCAAGACTTTGAAATAGACTCTTGTGAAGGCAGATGTTCTCCTTTTTCAAACAGAATCAATAAAGAGCTTACAACAGCCTCTGTGCACTAGTACTGTGAAGTTGGCCATACACCCATGGATTCATTTCATTCAGTCTGTTGGCTGATCAAAAAAATAGAACAGATTCCTCCATGCGCAATAACAGTGCAGATCAACAAATTCCCCCTGCCGAGCTGTTGTGTTCTGATAGCCCCACGGACGCACTTAACAAAGGTGCTGGGGTGCTACCGATATCTACCTAATATCACCACATGGCCATATTTGGATAATGTCATTGACAAGATATGGCCATGTGGCAAAGTTAGATCAATGATGCCCTGGCCATGGCTGATTGGGTGCTGATTTGGCAAGAGTGACAGCTTGCTTCGGTGTACAATCTGAAGTACGTTTGGACTGAACCCATGCTTGTTCCTTGAAGGTTTGGGGATACACCAGAAGCCCCAGGATCTCCAGTGTTTATCTGCACCAAATCCAACAAGCAAACCAAAACTGGCAACCAGTCAGATCATTTTATAACTAGCTGTGAAAGTAAGATGCACATGGGCAGGGGAGTGGAGGTCTTGTGGTTCTTTCTCTTAAAATTGTTGGCCAATTCTTTTACCTTCCAGCAATACTCTGCTTCCCTGATCATATCTTAATTGTTTATGACATATCTCCATCTACCTGAAAGAGCCATTGCCAACATCATTGACTATATTAGGTTAATTATGCCCTTTCTCATGGCAGATCGGGCATTCATTTGGTGGGAGTGACAGCTTTCTTTTGGGTTTAATCTAAACCTAAGCTTGGACCAAACCAATGCTTGTTCCCTAAAGGTTCAGGGACAGACCAGAAGCCTAATACTCACTCAATGACAGCCGAAGACCTGCAGTGTGTAACAGCACCAAATCCAAGAAGCAAAGTAAACATGGTAACCACTCAAATCAATATGTAACTAGCTTCTAAAGTAAGGTGTGCATGGGCTGGGCAGTTGAAGTTGTGTGGTTCTTACTCTCTTAGAACTTCCCAGCAAAATTCTACTTCCCTTATCATATCCAAATTGTGTATGACATATCTCAACCTACCTGAAAGAGCCATTGCCCACATCATTGGCCTTATTAGGCCAATAAAGTCCTGGCCGTGGCTGGTTTGGTGGGAGTGACTGCTTGCTTCCAGGTTCGATCCGAACTAAAGTGTGGACCACATTTGTGATGGTCCCTTAAAGGTTCAGGGGTACTCCAGAAGCCCAGAGTTGCTCAATGGTATCAAAAGACCTCCAATGTGTAACTGCACCAAATCTAACCAGAAAACTAAAAATGGCCAGATGAGTTTACGACTCGCTGCTAAAGTAAGGTGTGCATGGGCAGGGCAGTCCAAGTATTGTGGTTCTCTAACTCTTAAATTGTTGCCCAGTGCTAGTACTGCCCAACAACATTCTACTTCCTGTATTATATCCAAAATATTTATGACATACTGTATCTCAGCTCACCTGAAAGAGCCATTGCCAATTTGAATTCTTCTTTTAAAATATTAAGAACTTCTTTCACACCATCTTCTCCCTGGAATACAAAAAAAACAACAACAAAAAAACAATAAAAATTTAGTCATAGCCCCTATACCTAGAGTGATATTATTCGCAGTACAGGCAGAATTCCAATCTACCTGATAGGCCAAGCCCCATAATACAGGTCGTCCAACGAAAACTGCTTTGGCTCCAAGGGCTAAAGCCTTCAGGATGTCCGTTCCTTTCCTCACCCCACCATCTAGATAGACTTCTACTTTACCTTCTACTGCTGCCACAATTTCTTGCAACACGTCAATCTATGTAAAGGAAAAACAGAAATAAGAGAGATAGAGGTGTTGTATTTTATTCTTACACTTAATCAGCCTTGTATTTTAGATTATTAGATACCATGCCATACCTAGATTAGTTCCTATCTAGGTAAAGTATTCAAGGGTATGTGTACAGGAGTCCAAACACTATACACCGCTTTAGGATGGTCCGCTTTTGTTATTTAGCCCCAAGAGAATCAGGTGCTGGTATGGCTCGTACCACAAGGCATCAAACATGAAGATTGGATAACCACACACTGATAACAATAAGATCTTTGAAGATTATTTTCAAAAAATAAAAAAATCAAACAATTTCGAATAACAAAGACACGGTAAAGAGCAATTGTTGACGTGTTTCATGCCAACAAGAGCTTAATCGCATCACATGCACAGTGGCTCTACCATTTAAGTACTCAAGCAATCAATTTACATGTCCAGCTATAACCAATCTGTGTATATACTCTAGAGATGACTCACCCTAACCCATAAAAGAAAAAATGCCTATACGACCCAAAAAATACAAAACAAAACAAAAAAAATATGCAAAGTGGACCTAATACACTCACCGGCCACTTTATTAGGTACACCTGTTCAATTGCTTGGTAACACAATTTTCTAATCAGCCAATCACATGACAGAAACTCATTGCATTTGGGCATCTAGATGTGCTGAAGATGACTTGCTAAAGTTCAAACCGAACATTAGAATGGGGAAGAAAGAGGATTTAAGTGACTTTGAACGTGGCGTGGTTGTTGGTGCCAGACGGGCTGGTTTGAGTATTTCAAGAAATGCTGATTTACTGAGATTTTCACACACAACCATCTCTCGGGTTTAGAGAGAATGGTCCAAAAAAGAGAAAATATCTAGTGAGTGACAGTTGTGTGGAGGAAAATGCCTTATTGATGTCAGTGGTCAGAGGAGAATCGGCAGACTGGTTGGAGATGATAGAAAGGCAACAGTAACCCAAATAACTACTTGTTACAACCAAGGTATGCAGAATACTGTCTCTGAACGCACAACACATCGAACATTGAAGCAGATGGCCTACAGCAGCAGAAAACCTCACCGGGTGCCACTCCTGTCAGCTAAGAACAAGAAACTGAGGCTACAATTCGTACAGGCTCACCAAAATTAGACAATAGATTGGAAAAACATTGCCTGGTCTGTTAAGTCTCGATTTCAGCTGCGACATTCAGATGGTCGAGTCAGAATTTGGCGTAAACAACATGAAAGCATGGATCCATCCTGTCTTGTGGTGGTGGTGTAATGGTGTGGGGGATATTTTCTTGGCACACTTTGGGACCCTTATGCCGCGTACACTCGAGCAGACTTTACGGCAGACTTTGCTCGGCGGACTTTTCGACGGACTTTCTAAATGAACGGACTTGCCTACACACAATCCACCAAAGTCCGTCGAATTCGTATGTGATGACGTATAACCGTACTTAAACAAGGAAGTTTATAGCCAGTAGCCAACAGCTGCTATAGCGTGGCTTTTTGTCCGTCGAACTAGCATACAAACGAGCGGACTTTTCAACCGGACTCGATTTCGACAGATTAATTTAAAACATGTTTCAAATATAAGTCCGTCCAACTTTTGAGAAAACAAAGTCCGCTGGAGCCCACACACTATCGAATTGTCCGACCAAATCCCGTCCGCCGGGCAAAGTCTGCCGTAAAGTCCGCTCGTGTGTACGCGGCATTAGAATTTGGCGTAAACAGCGTGAAAGCATGGATCCATCCTGCCTTGGTAGTGGTGGTGTAATGATGTGGGGGATATTTTATTGGCACACTTTGGGCTCCCTTAGTACCAATTGAGCATCGTTTAAACACCACGACCTACCTGAGTATTGTTGCTGACCATGTCCATCCCTTTTTGACTACAGTGTCCCCATCTTCTGATGGCTCCTTCCAGCAGGATAATGCACCATGTCACAAAGCTCCAATCATCTCACCACTGGACAATGAGGTCCCTGTCCTCCAATGGCCTCCACACTCACCACATCTCATCCAATAGAGCACCTTTGGGATGTGGGGGGAACTGGAGATTGGCATCATGGATGTGCAGCTGACAAATCTGCAGCAACTGCGGGATGCTATCATGTCACTATGGAGCAAAATCTCTGAGGAACGTTTCCAACACCTTGTTGAATCTATGCCACGAAGAATGAAGGCAGTCCTGAATGCAAAAGAGGGTCCTAGTGGCTATTAAATATTGGATACAATAAACGTATCATAACTATAAATCCACAATTATATTCACATATTCGCTAAATTAGTTCTCATAATTAGAGATCAAGATTGAAAACATTTAAAAAAATCTTAGGTGCCAGCAAGAGACAAGGAAACAGATCTTTATATTTGGTCTATTTTGTATATTTTTGATGATTTTGTATGTTATGTTTGTTTGGAAAGTATAGGCATTTTTGCTTTTATGGGTTTTAAGTGTGAGTCTTATCACTAGAGCATAAACACAGATTGATTACAGCTGGACATGTAAATTGATGTACTTAAATGGTACATAGTTAAATCATACCTCCCAACTTTTTGAGATGGGAATGAGGGACACCTGTCAGCAAAAGTATGCAGGCATAGGACACACCCCTTGTCACGCCCACAGTTGATCCAGAGAAAGGTGAAAACCCCAGCAAAGCATGACCCAATTTGCTACAGCAGGGGAAAAAAAATTACTTCCTGATCCCCCGAGAGGCATTCGGCTTGTCCCTGGATTAACTTTACCTATAAATATTAGTATCCAGTTATATTATGTACATTTAGGAAAGAATCCAGGACTTTTTAAAAAACAATCTCCTGAGCTGGCCAGAACCACCTCTGGAGGGGCTCTACTCCACATTTTCACAGCTCTTACTGTGAAGAAACCTTTTCGTATTTGGAGGTGAAATTTATTTTCCTCTAGGCATAAAGAGTGCCCCCTTGTCCTCTGTGATGACCTTACAGTAAATAACTCAACACCAAGTTCACTATATGGACCACTTATGTATTTATACATGCCGATCATATCCCCCCTTAATCTTCTCTTCTCAAGATAGAGATTTGGACAGTTGTGGAGGCAACATGGACTCTCGTGGTACGATATGAACTTACAACAGTCAATTTACAAAAATATATAAATGTATTATGCACAAATATACACATCATAAAAAGCCTTCAATAGTAGATAGTATACATTGAATGCTGCTAATCATGGAGCATCAACTTGTCTGACGTGAATTGGAATTTATGTCAGACAAGTTGATGCTCCATGATTAGCAGCATTCAATGTATATTATCTACTATTGAAGGCTTTTTATGATGTGTATATTTGTGCATAATACATTAATATATTTTTGTAAATTGACTGTTGTAAGTTCATATCGTACCACGAGAGTCCATGTTGCCTCCACAACTGTCCAAATCTCTATCTAGTAATAGGACGAAGGTACATTCATTTTTTCATATCAAGTAGCGTTTTCATATACTCCTCTTCTCGAGAGGGAATAGATTCAGTTCCTCTAATCTTCCCTCATAGCTGAGCTCCTCCATGCCTCTTATCAGTTTGGTTGACCTTCTCTGCACTTTCTCCAGTTCCCCGATATCCTTTTCGAGAACTGGTGCCCAAAACTGAACTGCATATTCCAGATGAGGTCTTACTAATGATTTGTACAGGGGAGCAAAATTATATATCTCTCTCTCTGGAGTCCATACCTCCAAGGACTTTGCTCGCTTTGGAAACTGCAGCTTGGCATTGCATGCTATTATTGAGCTTATTATCTACCAAAACCCCCAGATCCTTCTCCATCACTGATTCCCGCAGTTGTACTCCCCCTAGTATGTATGATGCTCTTAGCCCCCAAGTGCATAACTTTACATTTATCTACATTAAACCTCTTCTGCCACATAGTCGCCCAATGAAACATTGAGGTCGGCTTGTAAATTGGAGACATCCTGTAAGGACGTCACATTATTCCACTGCATAGCTTGGCATGAGCTGCTGTGTATAATGTGTTATGATTAAGCACCTGTTAGAGTGAAACGCGTCAACACTTGCTCTTTACCCTGGGCTTTGTTATTTGGACTTTTTTGCTTTTTTTGGAAATAAACTTCGACTCTTATTGTTGTCATTGTTGTTATCGAGTCTTATTATCAGTGTGCAGTCAAACAATCTTTATGTTTGATGGTTTCTGTACAAGAGTCCCGGTATTTTGGTGTTGTTATGCATTTATGAAGAATATTTTCAAGAATCAGGAATGCATTGTTTGCTCCTGTATGAGATATAAAATATGAAAGGTGGACTGAATGATTTATTGAAAGTCCATATTGATTTTCTAACCTTAACAAGGATACCTGGAATCTGCTATCTGGGGAAACCTAGGTGCTTTTCTTTTGTCCTGTTTTTATGTTTTGTGATGATCACTGGATATACAGATGTGTTTTTCTTAAAGCTGAATTCTAGGTGTGGCAATTTTTACGTAGTTGCATTGATCTATCTTGGATCAATGTAAGTACGGATGTGTCATACCTTTGGGATCCTCACGGAAGCTGGAAATCACTAGCGTAGGCATCGCTACTACAATCATCTTCACAAGCTTCCGGGTCCCGTGTCAAGCTGCTACCCTACTGCATTGTGAACACCAAAGGTCACTTACTTGGCCCAGGTTCCAGGGAACACTGCATTTTCTGAATGAAAAGAAAAGCTTTCTCTGATTGGATGAGGTGGTGTCATGATCTCCACCTTGTCCAATTTGAGAACATTTTGCATTCAATGAAAAAAATGCAAAATGTTCCCCGATAGGCATTCATGCCAAGCAAGAGACCTCCGGTGTTCACAATGCAGCTCCGGATAGGACCCAGAGATCACAGTAGTAACATTGCCTACTACAGTGATTGCCAGTTCCACTGGGGTTCCACAGGCATGGTACATACAATACATACATATATTGGTCTAAAGTATTAAAGACCAATTCCATCCAAAAGTAGTATTTTTATTTCGTTGCCACCGGTTGCAGTACATAACTGTGGAAGCTGAAACTACCAGTCCTACAGAAAATTATACTGGTATTTACACTTGTATAAGGAGGTGAGGAGGACTTATGTCACCTCTTTACCGCCTGTTTTAACCCCTTAAACCTCGCGCATGCGTGCCCCAACTGCATGCATTGCACATGGATGTGGAGCACCCCCATTCAGTTGAATGAGTCGTGTTTCATTGGTGGTACTGCCTGCTGAATCCAACAGAGGGCATCATTTTTGTGGCACTGCTCTGCTTTGCCGCGGTATATGTACACTGCCCTACACTGCCTTTGCAGCTTAAGGGAGAGGGGTGGTAAAATTCGCAGTTGAGCCTCCAACTGCAAGAATAAACTCAGCCCTACGATCTTGACATTGAAACCTCCTGATCTAGTCCATTGTAGAACTCACCAACTTATTATATATCTGGAAGACTTCACTGGTGAGAACTATTTTCTGTAGTTTGTATCTCGGCCCATCTCATAATGATATCTTGACTTTCTAGCAGCCAAACTGCACAATTGTTTGTTTTTTTCTACATAACTTAGAATCCTTCTTGGCAGCAGAACATTATTATTTGGCTTTAAACCACTGAATAGGTAAACAGCAAACAGTTTTGATCCTCTTAATGTGGAACTTTAGTCATTTTTTCATCTTTCCGTTTATTAAATCTTCTGTTCTTGTTGTTTTAACTTTGGATAGTAAAACATTTTTTTCTGCCAGTAAATACCTTATACAGCCCACTTCCTGTTTCTTGTCTGGTAAAAAGCCTAGGCTTATGACATCATGCACAGCTCTCTCTCTCTCTCACTCTCGTGAGAGTTTGCCCTGAAGGGGGGGGGGGGGTGAGTCATAAGAGGGCCAATGAGAGCTGCAGAGCTGGAGGTGTGCCTCTGTGTAAATCCAGGAAGTGAACAGGCAGCAGCTTCAACTGCCCACAGTTAAATGGCTGCAGCCAGACTCCGTGGAAGGAGATTTCTGCAGCATATTTGGAATAGTACAGAATCACAGTATATATAAAATAATATGCAAAGTGGTTGGAGGGAAGCTTCAGGGTGGCAAAGATATTTTTATTAGAAATTATGTGAGCAGACTGCAGTTCCTCTTTAAAGATAATCTATGATAGTAGCAGGAGGGCCTGTAATACCCTGTTATTATTGCCAAATGACCATCCTGGCAGGCAAAGCTCAGACAGATAGTTATATAGATAGTACCAAAGCTTACCCATTTTTTTCCTAATTCCACAGAATTTCTATTGGACATTAGGCAGCCCAACACAATGATAGGCCAATAGGATTGGAGGGGGGGTGGGTAGTGGAAAACTTTGATATTATCTCATGCTGCCATTGGTTGATAACACAGAAGTCATATCTTCAGTTTTCTTAAATACGGGGGCTGTACCGAAAGTAATGTAAAAGGAGGCATAACTTTTTTTATTAACTTACTTACCGTATATACTCGACTATAAGTCGAATTTTTCAGTGCATTTTTTTGTGCTGAAAGTGCCCCCCTTGACTTATACTTGAGTCAAGCACTTTTCTGCAGCAAAAAATTTCATTTTCCGAACCGACTTTTGGGCCCCGTATCTCAGGGCTACTTGGTGCTAGGAACCCCAAATTTGGTGTGCAAACCCAGTGGAACTGGTACCACAACATATCCAAAGATGAAGTTCCTAACACTAAGTGGCCCCGAGATACGGGGCCCCAAAATCGGTTCGGAAAATGTCATTCTCTGCTGAAGAAAAGTGCTTGACATTTTCTGAACTGAATTTGGGGCCCCATATCTCAGGGCCACTTGGTGCTAGAAACTCCAAATTTGGTGTACAAACCCAGTGAAACTGGTACCATAACATATCCAAAGCTGGGGTATCTCGGGGCCACTTAGTGCTAGAAACCCCAGCTTTGGAAATTTTATGGTGCTAGTTCCACTGGGTTTGCACACCAAATTTGAGGTTCCTAGCACTAAGTGGCCCCGAGATACGGGGCCCCAAATTCGGTCAACTGTGTCCATCTGCAGCAATGTCATTTCAGGACCCTTTGGGTTCAGAGACCCCACATTTTGGCTGCAGCTAGGGGGCATCTAGGAACCCTTAACTACCAAGTTTGAAGTTCAGGGGACCTTTGGCTGCAAATGGGCACAGTGAGGCATGCAAATGGGCATTGTTGACCCTCTTTTCCACTTACAGTAGCTGTGCATTTCTCACCCTCGTCTTATACTCGGGTCAATAAGTTTTTCCCATTTTTTTTGTAGTAAATTAGGGCCTCGACTTATACTCTGAACGACTTATACTCGAGTATATACGGTACTGTAGATCGTTCAAATTTAACATGTTGGTAGAGTAACTCTTATTCTTCTTTTTTTTATGGCTTTTCAATAATGGAGTAGAAGCAACCTGCCATCACTGAGTTCTTGACAAAGGAGGGGTGCAGGCTGTTCCGACATCCACAGAAGGCTACAGAATGTTTATGGAGATGACACCATGGACAAGAACGATGTCTTGTCATTGGTGACTTATCAATGGTCTCATCTCCATACACATTCTGTAGCCTTCTGTGGACGTTGGACAGCCTGCACCTCTCTTTTGTCAAGAACTCAATGGTGACACTTTGCTTTTGCTTGGAATCCATTATTTACCTGCCGTAAAAAAGAAGAAGCATATGTAAGTTTAATAAAAAAGTTATGGCCACTTTTGCATTAATTTTGGTAAAGCCCTTGTAACCTAACTCATAAATGTAACAATAAACACCACTCACTGTAGCTGGAGCACCATCTAACTGGCGTGCACCATGATTTGACACCAGGATGCCACTTACTCCACGTTTAACAGCTTCTTTAGCATCATCAGCTGGAAAAAAAAGACATTGTTTTGCATAAAAAAGTGTAATAGAAAAGGACATAGCATGCCGAAAAAGGTACAAGTAGGGTGTGTTGCCCGGTTGTTACTTTACTAGCATGGTTTGTAAAAACGAGACTTGTCTCCGGTATTATATAAATAGGAAATAGATTATAAGGCTGGTACTCCTTCCTAGGAAAGGTGGTAACTTTGACACAATAAAGTCAAATGATGTGGATTGAATCTTATGGGACAGGAAATTGTAAAATATCTAATCACACCTTGGATTACAGACTTCTATTTGTACTCTTTAGGGTTGATTCACTAAAGGCTGCTGACTTTGCAAGAGAATTTGCCCCAGAGTGAATGTGGTGTATATCGATGGTGGACTATAATCGTAATACAGTATGTTTCCTCGCCATTCCCTATCTGTAGTTATATCTCTTTAATGCTGGGCGCCAGTGACTGTCATCATATTGGTGAGCCCAACCCAATGGATTGTGGGATTAGTAGTCTTTCTGCCAGCGATTCCATTGCCTAACCACAAACCGGGAGTACACATCCCAGGGATCTTTGCGACCAGCCGAGGAGACTTCTGGGAAAGTCTATAAAGGAGACCGGAGATCCGCCCCACGGTCTCTTCTTCCTGGGCCTTGCGGAATGCACACCTCTCCGTGATGGGGAGAGAGAGGTTGAGGCTTACCATGCGGTGCTCAAATGATTCCGGCCCAGTCCTGGAAGGCCCAACTCTGCTTGCTGTTCGTCAGACATCTACAGGGCACCAACTCAGCAGCTCGACATCACGCTCATCCACACTCCGCACCTGTGGGTCATCGCTGGCGGTTCCATTGACGGACGTCTCTTCCCAGGTCGCTGTCTGCAATGCATCTAGTTCGGTCCAGTCGTTGTTTAGAGGGCAAATGCCCATCTTCTGCAATCTTTCCCTGGTTACTTTATTGGAACACTGTGTACAGACACCTTTACCTTGGGAACACTTTACTGCAATTCTATTTGAACACTGTGCATAGACACCTTTACCTACAACTGTTTCAAGGAGTACCATTAGCATGTTTAAGCCAGTCAGTCTGTTATAGCACCACTGTGCCTTATTGGATAAATTCTAATGAGCTCCAACTGCCGGTGAAGATTATTAGGCCTGCACCTCAGACATTACTGTTGTTACTATTTAAAGGGCTCTACACCATCCTCATTCTGTCTAATCTCTCATTAGGATTCAATGGTTTAATAGGCCGGCCCGGGGTTCCCCTTTAGAGTGTAACCACCTTGCATTAATCACCCAACCCTTTATTGTCCTACAGGTCATGCTTCAGATAGTATCTCATTGTACATACGTGTGTATTGTATTCTCCCGTAAATTATAAACACATACATTAAACGTGTTCCATACGGAATTACGCTGTTTGCCTTCTTTCTTCTTTTAACGGTGGGGAAGATTGCCCATATCTATTGACCCCACTCACATCCCATATCCACCTGGAGGTCCATCTGGAGGTCATACCTGGATTGTGAACCTGATCCCCTTGGTATATTATACCACAAAGTTTGATTGACTCACTAGGTGTAGACCTACCTGAGCTCAATCCCTCTGGTATACTGCTTCTGGTGTCTTTGGTGGTGGATCTACTAGCAATTGTTAACACACCTTATGCATACATCTGAAGTTAAAGACTGTCACCATATTATATGCACCTATATGTGTTTGAGGATTATCATTATATTTTTTATATGAAGTTGAAGATCGTCGCTGATTTTTTTTTTTTTGGACATTGCACTTTGAAGTTTCCTTTTTATTGACATTATATGTCCTATTAGAGGACTCTTTGGATTCACTTGTGCACATTATTCATTTATTTCATTCATATTGCTTGTCATGGTTTATATGATTGTTTAAGTGCTGCACATTTCACCCATTTATTGTATTCTCCCAATTGTTCTTAAGCTGCCTTTGGGGGAATTCCTCTACCGAGTCTGGGCTGTTATCCAGAACTTGGTTGATCTATTTCCCTTTTGTAAACTAATACTACTTTGCTTACTTCAGTAAAAGCTGAGATAATACAAATATATTGACTTGTGTGCTGTGTCATTTAAAAGGTGCTTGTGAAAGATGTCTGAACCCAGAGTGTCAGGTGGGTCGGAAGGTTCACAGGGTCATGGCAATGCAGACGAGCAGGTAAATCCAAACAATCCTCAAGGGGACTGTGCTACAGGTGCAATCTCACTTTGCAAAGGGTACCCAATCACATGCTTTTTTGCTGACATGTGATTGGATGATGGAAGTTATCAGAGCTTCACCTAATTCACAGGCTCTGGGGAAAATTTCCTTGCAAAGTGCAACTTCCCTTGCAAAATGATCAGCTTATTTGCCTTTAGTAAATCAACCTTTATACAAATTAACTCATTAAGTTAATCTTAAACTGTTGTAAATATATTCATTGACAATTCTATCAATAATCTCTTGTAATTCTATCAATCACTTGTCTGTCTATAATCTACTGTATTTCTATTAATAATCTATTGCAACTCTTTTAATATTCAATCTATACTGTATTGCAGTTCTATCAGTAATTCATTGTAACAGCAAAATGGGACAACTTTATCATATTATGTGAAGTAAGAACTGTATTGTCCCATACAATATGCGAGCAATCAGATTAAACCTAAACCGAAAATTGCATCTGGAAAATAAATTACCGGTAATCTGACCACTGAATAATATTACTGACTGTTCTTATAGCTGACATTTTAATAATTTAAGCCCAGTTTAAAAAAAAAAAAAACTTTAAAATGATACAATTTTAATTTTGTTTTACTACATTCCATACCTCTTAATATGCCTTTAGCTACAATAGGAAGGGAAGTAAATCCCCTGAGCCACTCTATGTCCTCCCATGTGATAGAGGCATCAATAGCCTGTGATACATAGACGGCTAGACCACTGTCTTCCCCATAGCCTTGTTTAGATGAAAAAGCCAGCTCTTCGGTGTCAAAGTTTTTCATTCTGGAAATAAAACGAAGAAGGTTATCTTTGCTATCACAGCTTCCACACTATGTATAGTAAATGCCTGGTGTGCAAAGTTAGCCTTTTCTGTAACATACCAAAGTCCAAAACGAGTCATTTCAAATGGGCCTTCACTTTTCAAATTCACGCTATCAAATGATCAGCAGCGAAATCGGCAGTTTTGGTGTCTTCTTTTATTGAAAGCTGCTGCAGGCCAATACGGTGCAATACGGTGACCCCCAAGGTAATGCGCTCACCTCAGAGCGTGTGACTTAGTCGCTAAACAAAGTTAAATCACGCTTTTGAACCACCCCAGGGCTCTATGCTGATCACAGGATCCCAGGCTCCATTGCAGTGTGTACAGATGGATGAGAAGAAAAAAATATATAGTATAATATCGTTTTTAAAATTTATTCAGAAATTAAAAGCACTCCCCCAAATGGGGTACTCACAATCGTTAGGTGCGTCAGTGCACCGCTCTATGTAAAGCAAACAGTTGCTGTAACATGAGGGTATGGTGTGCGTCTCGTCAAACAGCAGATACACTGCCTATCGCTCCATCCTGGCCCCTCCCCTACGCGTGTTCGACACAGGGATCACGTGTCTTCATCAGGGGGATTTCCTTGAAACCACTGTAACATGTGTGCTCTCTAGCACTGATACTGGACTGGTACTGCCGCCAACACCTAATGTATGATCAGTCCTAAACACCCCCTTACCATTATAAAGAGAAAGCTAAGGTACCTAAACTTCTTCACAAAATACAATGTTCATCCATATAATCAAAGAAAGTGCTCCAGTCTATGTTGAGAGAGACTCTACGCCTTCATCATACTGTTTACATGGCAGGACTTTATATTTACTTTTAAAACTATTGGTCAGAAAAATGTGCTGATCTTATTAAATTATTTAAGCTCCTAAATATGTATTCAAGTGTAATGGTTGGTGTTAAATAACACAACTATCTAAATAATAAATAGAGAAAAGAAAGAAAACTTGAAGATAATAAAATAAAATAACTTTTATAATGGCTTTCCAAATTAGAATGGGTGTTCTATCAGAAAGCCGCTACCCATCAGAATATGCAACCGAAGTGACGTTCCGTCGCGGCCATCTTGGTACACCCGCACCTGTCTGTACTAAGCCTATAGTGAGAAGATGGCAAGCAGATATCTTTTTACACCCACTGAAGTCTTGCATTTCACACTTAATTTTACAAGTAAACTGAGCTTATATAGTGAAATACAGTATTTAGAAATCTGATAGTTTGACTGTTTTGATGTTAAATTTTAAAAGCAGCGGTGTTCTGTCAGATCAGCAAACCTGTGAGATTAGCATGCTTGCCGATGCTTTTAAAATTCAACATCAAAACAGTTTCACAGACTTCCAAATACTGTATTTCACTATACAGTGGGGATCGAAAGTTTGGGCACCCCAGGTAAAAATGTGTATTAATGTGCATAACGAAGCCAAGGAAAGATGGAAAAATCTCCAAATGGCATCAAATTACAGATTAGACATTCTTATAATATGTCAAAAAAAGTTAGATTTTAATTCCATCATTTACACTTTCAAAATTACAGAAAACAAAAAAATGGCATCTGCAAAAGTTTGGGCACCCTGCAGAATTTATAGCATGCACTGCCCCCTTTGCAAAGCTGAGACCTGCCAGTGTCATGGATTGTTCTCAATCATCGTCTGGGAAGACAAGGTGATGTCAATCTCAAAGGTTTTAAATGGCCAGAATCATCTGACCGACCTTGCCCCAACAATCAGCACCATGGGTTCTTCTAAGCAGTTGTCTAGAAAACTGAAACTGAAAATAGTTGACGCTCACAAAGCTGGAGAAGGCTTTATAAGCCTTCTTATAAGCCTTTATAAGCCTTGTATAAGCTCAGTTTACTGGTAAACATAGGTGTGAAATGCAAGACTCCAGTGGGTGTAAAAAGATGTCCGCTTGCCACTTTCTGACTGTAGGCTTACTGCAGATGAGTACGGGGTGTACCAAGATGGCCGCAACGGAACGGAACTTCCATTGCATTTTCTGATGGGTATTAACTTTCTGGCAGGACACCGGCCTAAATGTGTGGTTAAAGCACCAGTAGAATTTAGTTTTCAGAAAGTTTGTTCAAATTTCTAATAGTTAATGGGGTCAAATCAACAACCGAATTTTCACTGTAGTGATGAGAAAATTGAAGGAACAGGTTGGAAATTTGTGCAAATTTTAACAGGGAATGTGGTTTTCATTGCATTCATTCCAAAATTGAATGATAAAGATTTTTTTTTAATCTTAATGCATTCTATGCGTTAAGATAAAAAACCTTCTGTGTACAACAGCCTCCCTCAGCCCCACTAATACTTACCTGAAACTCATCTCAATTCAGCGATGTTGCCACGAGAGACTTGACTGTCCGTGACTCTCCCTCCTCATTGGCTGAGACAGCAGCGGGGTGCCATTGGCTCCCTGCTGCTGTCCATTTAAGTCAGTGAGCCAATGAGGAGAGAGAAGGAGCAGGGCCGAGCCTCAGCTATGTGTCTGAATGGACACACAGAGCAGCGGCTCGGCTCTAGTGCCCCCCTAACAGGCTGTTTGCTGTGGGGGCACTCAGCAAGAATGAGGGGACAGGAGCGCCGACATGGGACCCGAGAAGAGGAGGATCGGGGCTGCTCTGTGCAAAACCATTACACAGAGCAAGATATTAGTATTACATTAGATTTGTGTGATCTTGGTCAAATAAGTAAATCTTATTATCTTTACCATTTACAATAAATTCTTGAATGTTATGGCCAAGCTTTTATTAGAAGTAACGAGTACCTGAGATGTGGGGGGAGCTGAAACTGGTTCCGCACATCGTCATGTCTTCTCCCCAGGTACGGTGTGTCCACTGTTAAGAAGATCCCTTTGTAGCCCATTCGTTCTGCCCTTTGTACCAGAGACTTCGTCAGGTTACGATCTTTGTAGATATACAGCTGCATCCAACGTAAGCCGTCCGGAGCAGCTTCTGCCACTTCTTCAATGGAGGAGGTAGCCCAAGAGCTCAACATCATTCCAGTCCCAACAGCTTTACAGGCTACCAAATAAAATTCAAATCAAACAATTAATAATGATTATATTATATTATTATATTATTTATATGGTGCCATCTTATTAATGTGAACTTGTACTTTCCAATGCAGAGCAAAGCAAAAGGCTACATAGCTGCGATCCTTACTGGGTGCACATGATCATTCTTCCTTTACTTACCAATCACTGGTAGAAATACCCCATACTTCCAGGTGTAGTAATACCCCAGTAGGGGGCGCTGTACACGTACACAGGTTCTCTCCCTAATCAGTGCAGAGCAGTCAGGCACACAGCAACATTTCATCCACTCAGGCTCAATAAAGAGTCCAGGGGTGTCTCTTTGAAGTTTTATGGCTAAGTAACTGGTAACTTGGGAGGACAATAGGGTATGGGATGCTCCACGATGCTTGATGCTCAAACAGCAGAGGACTCTTCCTTATCTCTAGTCCAGTCATTCACTCTCAGCTGAGGACCAGGAGAATTGCTAGTCACAAGCAGGGGAAATAGGCTAACGTAGTCTAGATTCTTGCAACTGGGGACCACAAGACACTGGAGTACAGGGGCCTGGCTTTACTTACAAATTCTGGCAATGATCAGTCAAGTGATGCAACCACCAGCTGAGTAGTCCAGCTTCTAGTCCAAAAAGGTGGGGGGTCCAGGAACAAGTAGTCAACCTTCCCTTGAGCATGTGGATCCCTATGGGGGGGGGGGGGGGGGTGTCAGACTCTCAAGGTTTCAGACTGTTTAACAGCATTCCCAGTCACCATCTGAGCACCCCCCCCCCCAAGGATTGGCCAGGTCCTGCTAAATATTCAGGCTGGTTATTTGAATTCTCCCTCCCTAATCTCTAGAAACTTCTTCTAGAGGCAGGGAGAGGAGTAATCAAACTCCCAGCTTGTGAAACCCTGAACAGACTAAACTAAACAATCACTGCTCCTATGATTACAGAGCAAGCCAAAAATGTAATGTACCTAGCCGCCTAGCTAGTAGGGGGCTACGCAGGTGTAATAAACATGTGACTTATCCTCTTCTTCCATCATGACACCCTGGTGCGTGGTGATTGTCAGCTCAGTCGCCCAGTGCTGTCTCATGGAGGTGGGGTAAACTCCCTGAGCGCTATGTGAGTTACCATCTTGGGCTTCCTTCTTTTCTAATTGGAGCAACCAGGAAGAGAAAGAAATGTGTTGGTGAGGAGGGCAGCAGTTGGGGGAACCTGTTTTGCTTTATCTCACATCGGCAAAGCAAACATTCTTTTTGAAAGGTTACATAGTTACATAGTAGGTGAGGTCGAAAAAAGACACAAGTCCATCAAGTCCAACCTATGTGTGTGATTATATGTCAGTATTACATTGTATATCCCTGTATGTTGCGGTCGTTCAGGTGCTTATCTAATAGTTTCTTAAATTTCTATCGATGCCCCCCCGCCCCCGTTGAGACCACCGCCTGTGGAAGGAAATTCCACATCCTTGCCACTCTTACAGTAAAGAACCCTCTACGTAGTTTAAGGTTAAACCTCTTTTCTTGTAATTTTAATGAGTGGCCACGGGTCTTGTTAAACTCCCTTCTGCAAAAAAGTTGAATCCCTATTGTGGGGTCACCAGTACGGTATTTGTATATTGAAATCATATCCCCTGTCAAGCGTCTCTTCTTGAGAGAGAATAAGTTCAGTGCTCGCAACCTTTCTTCATAACTAAGATCCTCCAGACCCTTTATTAGCTTTGTTGCCCTTCTTTGTACTCGCTCCATTTCCAGTACATCCTTCCTGAGGACTGGTGCCCAGAACTGGACAGCATACTCCAGGTGCGGCCGGACCAGAGTCTTGTAGAGCGGGAGATTTATCGTTTTATCTCTGGAATGAATCCCCTTTTTAATGCCAATATTCTGTTTGCTTTGTTAGCAGCAGCTTAGCATTGCATGCCACTGCTGAGCCTATCATCTACTAGGACCCCCAGGTCCTTTTCCATCCTAGATTCCCCCAGAGGTTCTCCCCCCAGTGTATAGATTGCATTCATATTTTTGCCACCCAAATGCATTGCATTGAAACCTTCATGCCATGCCAGTCCCATGCAGTGACCCCAATACTACAAGGCCACAATACACACCCATCATAGGTCAACCCTTATCCTTCCATTCCCCTTGTGATTCCAGGGGGGCATATCATTACTGTAGAAGAGTGTTCCCTGTAGCACATGAACCACTGGCTTAGCACCATTGATCTCAATGAAGTCTCTTACCTCTGACAGTGGCAGTTTCCCCTTCGGGATGAGCCATTCTCTGCATTGCAGTGGCCGCTACGCATATAGGCATGCTGACTTTCTGTCCGAGTATGGTTGTTGAGAGATCTGTGTTTGAAACATCCCTTAGAACACGAGGATACAACCTGTATCTAAATAGGAATGACATGTCAGTACAGCAAGCATGGCATTAAAGTCCCAACCTGGACTGCTGTAACATTTACCCATGCAATGTGGTCCCCCCGCACCGCACTTCAGGCATAGCTCCCAACTGTCCCTTATTTCGAGGGACTGTCTCTGATTTGGAGCAATGTCCCTCGTTCCCCCTCATTTATCCCTCATTTTGGTCTGATCCTCATAGTTGTATATAAAATGCACTTTTTATCTTCCAAAGAGTGTTTCCCAGCGCTAAACCTTTCATCTGATTCCTAAATTGTTGCATTTGTAAATTCTAAAAGCCAATATAAAGGAATAGTAGTGGTAAAAAAAAAGCTCTTATGGATTTTATTAACCTTTTCTTTTGGTTAATTCTCCTTTAAGGGGGTGTGGCAGGGGGGCGTGTCTTATGCCTACATACGTTTGCTAGTAGGTGTCCCTCATTCCCATCTCAAAATGTTGGGAGGTGTGCTTCAGGGGCTAAATGCTCAATTGACTAGGGGAAAAGGATTAAGGTAATATACACCCATTATTCCTTGTTCCTGCAGGCTTCCTGCTCTCCATGCATAGTTACATAGTTGAAAAAAGACACAAGTCCATCCAGTTCAACCAATAAAAGTGGGGGAGGGGGGTAAATCATACAATCCTATATGCACAATCCTATACCCACAGTTGATCCAGAGGAAGGCGGTGACGTAAAACACGTGCGTCGGGACTATAAACGGGGCAGTAGCCAATAGCTTTCATCTCTTTATTTATTCTGAGCATGTGTGGCACTTTGTCCGTCGGATTTGTGTACACACGATCGGAATTTCCGACAACGGATTTTGTTGTCGGAAAATTTTATCTCCTGCTCTCCAACTTTGTGTGTCGGAAAATCCGATGGAAAATGTCCGATGGAGCCTACACACGGTCGGAATTTCTGACAACACGCTCCGATCGGACATTTTCCATCGGAAAATCCGACCGTGTGTACGGGCCATTACTGTGAAGAAACTTTTCCGCTTTTGGAGATGAAATCTCTTTTTCTCCAGACGTAAAGAGTGCCCCCTTGTCCTCAGTGATGACCTCAAAGTGAATAACTCAACACCAAGTTCACTATATGGACCCCCTTATGTATTTGTACATGGTGATCATATCCCATGCAATCAGCCCCCACCACTTAAAGTGGAACTAAACTGTATCTGAGCACCACATTCATTTTTTTTTAATTCATTTTTAATATTCATTTCATTTTTTTATTCTTTTTGTAATATTCAAAGCAAACTCCCCTTCCATCCATGTCTCCATGCTTTATTCCAGGTGATAGGCAACCTCGGCCCTCCAGCTGTTTTGAAAATACAAGTCCCATGAGACATTGCAAGACCCTGACAATCACAGGCATGACTCCTAGAGGCAGAGGCATGAAGGGATCTGTATTCTCACCACAGCTGGAGAGCCGAGGTTGCCTATCTGTACTTTATTTTGTTGAGAAATCACTTTGAAACATCCCCCCCCCCAGCATTTCCATCTGCGGCCATCTTGAGGAAGTGCAGAGGATTCATGTAGCATTTACTTCCTGGAATCCATCTGCCCTTAGCTCAGGCATGCAGACAGGAGGGTGTGCTTAGCTGAGAAAGCCCCTCCCCCCCTCATGAAGACTCCTGGGATGTATAACATCATTTTGGCCTAGGCCACAAACCAGGAAGCAACTGAAGAAATGTAAAAAATAGGTTAAAAACAAGTACCGTATATACTCGAGTATAAGCCGAGTTTTTCAGCACATTTTTTAGGCTGAAACCCCCCCTCCTCTCAGCTTATACTCGCGTGGGGGTCTCGAGCGAGGGTGTAGCCTCACTGTGCCCATCTGCAGCTGTACCTTTGATAACCAAAACAGCGGGTGTCTCCCGCGGTGTCATGCAGTCTGTTCCGTGGTCGTCCATTGTAACAAAGCCCCGCCTCCTCCTCATCTGTGATAGACGGAACACTGATACAATGCTGGGAAACTGTTCCTCTATCATGGACAAGGAGGAGGCGGGGCTTTGTTACAATGGACAGCCCCCGAACAGACTGCATGACACAGCGGGAGACACCGGCTGTTTTGGTTATCAAAGGTACAGCTGCAGATGGGCACAGTGAGGCTGCAAATGGGCACAGTGAGGCTGCAAATGGCACAGTGAGGCTGCAGATGGGCACACTGAGGCTGCAGATGGGCACATTGAGGCTGCAGATGGGCACAATGAGGCTGCAGATGGGCACAGTGAGGCTGCACATGGGCACAGTGAGGCTGCACATGGGCACTGATGATACAGGTGGGCACAGTGAGGATGCAGATGGGCACAGTGAGGCTGCAAATGGGCACAGTGAGGCTGCAGATGGGCACCGATGATACAGGTGGGCACAGTGAGGCTGCAGATGGGCACAGTGAGGCTGCAAATGGGCACAGTGAGGCTGCAAATGGGCACAGTGAGGCTGCAGAAAGGCACAGTGAGGCTGCAGATGGGCACAGGGAGGCTGCAGATGGGCACAGTGAGACTACAGATCAGCACTGATGATACAGGTGGGCACAGTGAGGCTGCAAATGGGCACAGTGAGGCTGCAGATGGGCACAGTGAGGCTGCAAATGGGCACAGTGAGGCTGCAGAAGGGCACAGTGAGGCTGCAGATGGGCACAGTGAGGCTGCAGATGGGCACAGTGAGACTGCAGATGGGCACTGATGATACAGGTGGGCACAGTGAGGCTGCAGATGGGCATTGTTTACCCATTAGCTCCTGCATTTACCACCCTAGGCTTATACTCGAGTCAATACGTTTTCCCAGTTTTTTGTGGTGCCTCGGTTTATATTCGAGTCAGCCTATACTCGAGTATATACGGTAAATATAATATACCTTCCTATTTACTAATGCTAGGATTAAAAATAGTTCATGTTGATTGAGAGAATAAAGTTCCACTTTAACTTCCATGCCTGCCCACAGATGTCATCACATACAATGCAGGACCAACAGCCCTTCATTGTATAGGAGGATGGCGAGGTTCCGCCACATTCTGGAGCACCAGACAGCGGAGAGCACCAGACAGTGGAGAGCACCAGTTGTTGGTGGAATGAGGAATAAGTTAAGTATTTGTACTTACCCCCTCAGGCCAAACAAGCAATTAACTCATGGGGGAACAAAGTACTACATGGGGGGAAAATGTACTACATGGGGGGACAGTGTACTACATGGGGGACAATGTACTACATGGGGGAACAATGTACTACATGGGGGGACAATGTACTACATGGGGGGACAATGTACTACATGGGGGGACAATGTACTACATGGGGGGACTATGTACTACATGGGGGGACAATGTACTACATGGGGGGACAATGTACTACATGGGGGGACTATGTACTACATGGGGGGACAATGTACTACATGGGGGACAATGTACTACATGGGGGACAATGTACTACATGGGGGGACAATGTACTACATGGGGGGACTATGTACTACATGGGGGGACAATGTACTACATGGGGGGACAATGTACTACATGGGGGGACTATGTACTACATGGGGGGACAATGTACTACATGGGGGACAATGTACTACATGGGGGACAATGTACTACATGGGGGGACAATGTACTACATGGGGGAACAATGTACTACATGGGGGGACAATGTACTACATGGGGGACAATGTACTACATGGGGGGACAATGTACTACATGGGGGAACAATGTACTACATGGGGGACAATGTACTACATGGGGGTCAATGTACTACATGGGGGGACAATGTACTGCATGGCGGACAATGTACTGCATGGGGGTCAATGTACTACATGGGGGGACAATGTACTACATGGGGGTCAATGTACTACATGAGGGTCAATGTACTACATGGGGGTCAATGTACTGCATGGGGGTCAATGTACTACATGGGGCATAATGTACTACATGGGGGGACAATGTACTACATTAGGGGATAATGTACTACATTAGGGGATAATGTACTACATGGGGGGACAATGTACTACATTAGGGGATAATGTACTACATGGGGGGACAATGTACTGCATGGGGGGTCAATGTACTGCATGGGGGGACAATGTACTACATGGAGGGACAATGTACTACATGGGGGTGAATGTAATACATGGGGGTCAATGTACTACATGGGTACATTTAACAGCAACCCTGAGTGGGGCTTTACGCTAATGAAGTTATTCTTTCCCCTATGTAAGATTTGTAAATATGAATGTAGACTCCATGTTTGCACATTACATATGCAGGCTCTGCTTCCTTCTTAGTAGTATTACACAGTGCCTGTTCTTTAGGGCTCCTTCACACTGGGACACACAGGGCTTTATTCAGCGGGTATGCAGGAAATGCAGTTCCCACACCTCCAGCACTAAATGTATGTAATGTCAAGGGGTGTGGAGTGTCCTGGAGGGTCTATTGATGCAGGCTGCTAGGGGATCTATTGTCAATGGTGGGGATCTGTTCTTGTGTGAAGCTCTATTGTTGCTGGGGAAGTCTTATGTTGCTGGTAGAGATCTACTGTTGAGGGAGAGGTCTATTGTTGCTGGCTGCTGGGAGATCTGTTGTTTCTGCTGGGGGGTACAATGTTGCTGGGGTTGATCTTTTGTTGCTAGGGGTGGTAGTTGGTTGTGGGTTTCCCATCGTTGCTGTGGGGGAGTCCATTGTTGTGCGGGGTCTGTTGTTGCTGAGGTATGGTCTGTTGTTGCTGGGATGGGGTTTATTGTTGCTGCGGGGGGGGGGGTCTATTGTTACTGGTGGGGCCTTTCGTTGCTGGGGTGGGGTCCATTGTTGCTGGGGGGAGTTTATTGTTTGGAGTATCTATTATTGCTGGGGTGGGGTCCATTATTGTGTGAGGGATCTATTGTTGCTAGGGTGGGGTCTTTTGTTGTGTGGGATCCATTGTTGCTGGGGAAGTCTTTTGTTGTGTGGGGGTGTTTTTTTTTTTTTTTGCTTTGGTGGGGTCAATTGTTGCTGGAGTCTATTGTTGTTTAAGGGATCTATTAATGCTGGGGTGGGGTCCAATGTTGTGTGGGGGATGTTTTGTTCTGTGGGGGATCTAGTGTTGCTGGGGAAGTCTTTTGTTGTGTGGGGAACCGACCACGCTGTGCTTTCTTGCCTAGTGTGGTCAGTTTTTTTCAGAAGAAAGCAGAGAGACTGGCAGGAACACCAGGGATTTCCCACAAAGGAAAGAGAACAGGAGTCTTTCTCATACAAGTACATGGTACAGCAGACACATATCGGGAATATGAAATTTTGGGGTGAAATATTCTTTAAACCCAATACAACTACTCAGGAATTATTGTAAGGAAATCAAATATAATTAACAGTGTATGGCAGTGGCGTATTATAAATGTGTGCAGGCCCCAGGGGGGATGGGGCCCAGTGTATCCTCATTGACTGCACACATTGAGGATTAGCAGGGGCTGCCTGTGCTCTCCGTGTCTCCTGTCCCCCTGCAGTCTCCAGTGAAGACCACTACCTCCCTTCACATTGTTGATCGCTAGAAGCTGACTGCCACTCACCTGACATTGTCCTAGCAACCAATGACATGCTTGCTCTGGCATTCACAGGACACTGGAGCTTCCTGTGCAGGAATAACCCCCTGAGGAAGTCATGTGCCTTGTGACGAAACACGTAGGAAACACGTACATTTTTCGAATTCCATTCAAATTTATTCTATTCAAAATTCGAATTTTGGAAGACGGTTATATTCTTTCTATTCCATTCCATTCTATTGTTTTTTCTATTCAATTATTTTCTTTTCTATTCTATTCAAATTTGCTATGTTCAAATTTTGTAAAATGGTTATATTGTTATATTCTTTTTATTCTATTATTTTCTATTATCTATTCTATTCTTTTATTTTCTATTCTATTCTTTTCTATTATATTCCATTCCAATTCAAATTTATTATAATTAAAAATTGAATTTTGTAAGATGGTTATATTCTTTCTACACTATTCTTTTATTTTCTATTCTATTCCAATCAATTCTTTTCTACTCTATTCAAATTTGAATTCATGTTATTCATATTTCGCGAAATGGTTATATTCTTTTATTTTCTATTCTATTCTTTTCTATTCTACTCTTTTCCATTCTAATCAAATTCAAATTTATTCTATTCGAAATTTGAATTACAGAAGATTATTATAGTCTTTCCATTCTAGTCTGTTCTATTATATTGTTTTTTTTTTCTACTCTATTCTATTCTTTTCTCTTCTAGTCAATTATATTATTTTACTTTCTAGTCTATTCTATTTGAATTTTAATTCATTTTATTCAAATTTCACGAAATGGGTATATTCTTTTATTTTTTATTCTTTTCTATTCTATTCTTTTCCGTTCTATGAAAATTTATTCTATTTGAAATTTGAATTTCAGAAGATGGTTATATACTTTCTATTCTGTTCTTTTCTATTCCTTTATTTTCTGTTCTATTGTATTCTGTCATTTTATTTTCTATTCTATTTTGTTCTGTTTTACTCTGTTCTTTTATTTTCTATGATATTTCTTTGTTTTTCTATTCTATTTTTTTCTATTCTTTTCTATTTCTTTTTTTTTCTATTCTTTAATTCGGAAATTGGAATTTGATTCGAAAACTATTCTAATTTGATTTGAAAACTTTGAATTCCATTTAAATTTTGATTCATTATTTCAGATTTGTTTAAATTCATTACTTTTGTCATTCGGAAACTTGGACATTCCAATTTCTGAATAATGAAAAATGTGTCCGAATTTCAGTTTGGAATGAAACAAACTGCCCATGTCTACTCCTAATGAATGGGGAGAATCGGGAGTGAACATGGGACTCTTGATAGGACCAAGGTGCCATCTAGTGGCCATATTGCAGTACTTTTTTTGAATACAGTATCTCAATCAAGCAAAAAGTACATTATAGGCATTGAATGTCACTTACGATCATAGGAGATAATTACTGTATATTATTAAAGAGGTTGTAAACCTCCATGGGGAAGTTGTACCTAGAGGTAAGCCTATAATAAGGCTTACCTGTAGGTACTGTAAATATCTCCTAAACTTGCACCTTTTAGGAGATATTTACTATATGCTGCCGCCGACGTTATTGGCGCGCATGCGCACTGAAGGAGCGGCCCGCTCGTGCCGTTTCTTCAGTGCCCGTGCCGTGACAGAGCCGTGACTGTATGCATGCACTGTAACTGCTCAGATGAGCACTAGGGTTTCCACTTACATCACAGTCCCCAATCAGAGTCCCCGCTTTACACCAACTGTGTTCATCAGTTACACCAACTGTTAGCGTAAGAGTGCCTCCTTACAGCAACTATCTCCATCAGAGTTTCTGTCAGGGCTGGGCTCAGCCCTTCCTTCTCTGAGCTGGCCGCTCAGCTGTCGGCTAATTGCCAGCTCCCATCTCTCTCCACAGTTACTCAGCTGTTGATGATATCCTGCTCATCAGTCCTGCCTAATTAAGCCGTCCAGTCCAGAGGAGCTTTGCCTTTGCTTTGGTCATCACCAGGGGCGTTGCTAGGTCTACAAAAGATCTGGGGCTAGAGCCCATAGCACTGTAGTAAAGAAAGTCATACACTTGGGCGGGCATACACATGTATATAATATATGTGTGTGTGTATATATCCCCAGAGAGCCCCCCACTTACATCAGGGTTCCCAAAGAGCCCCGCTTACATTAGGGTCCCCAGAGAGCCTCCTCCTTAAATCAGGGTCCCAGAGAGCCTCCCCCTTAAATCAGGGTCCCCAGAGAGCCTCCCCTTAAATCAGGGTCCCCAGAGATCCCCCCCTTACATCAGGGTCCCCAGAGAGCCTCCCCCTTAAATCAGGGTCCCTAGACAGCCTCCCCCCTGCATCAGGGTCCCCAGAGAGCCCCCCACTTACATCAGGGTCCCCAGAGAGCCTCCCCTCCCCTTGGGGACCCCTGCAGAGACTCTGGGCTATGGGCCCCAGATTCTGGGCTATAGCCCCAAAAGCCACCCCCTAGCGACACCACTGGTCATCACAGAGACATTCTCCTGTGTTCCTGTTTAAAGACTTGCTTCACTGACATCCCTTCTGGCTCCAGATCCTGCTCGCTGTTCCACTACATTGATTCCTGACTTCTGGCTTGGCTGACTATCCGTTCCAGTTACTGAACTTTGACTTTGTTTTGACTATGTTTGTTCTTTTTACTTTTATTATTAAACAAGCGTGATTTAACTGTACTTCTGTCTCGTTCTGATCTCATGGTTTCTGACAGTTTCCTCTTACATGAAATGTCCCCATCAGACTGGCTTTATGGATCAGCGTGTAGGCAGGTGCAGTTAGCTACTTTGCCACTAGGTGGCTCTGTAGCAGAATAGTGTCTGGTTACAGCAAATAGGGTCATCAAGGTGCTAGGCCCCTTTTAAGCAGCGCCCTCCTGCATTGATGTCATGGGTGAGTTAGCGCCCTGTTATAAACCATGTTAGGTGGAGACCTAGCAGCACTTGGGGGATGTGAGCTAAACACCCCACACCTATATGGATGAAGTAGCACATGTAGGTCCAGGATAGGACAGGAGGATAGGAGGAGTAGACCTGCACCCAGGAAGAACCAGCTGAAGTCTTTTTTGTCCATTTTGGAGGTGGGTGCTAGAGCGGGTATGCAAAAGGCCTTTCAGGCCAGGCCCTCAGTGAGGCTGCATCCCTGGATGGTGTACATAAGAAGGAGGTGACTACAGAAAGCACAGTTCTGTGAGTGCTGATTACCCTGGGGGTGAAGGGGAGACTGTACAAGGAAGATGGCTCCCAAGGTGCTTCATATGCTTTCACATGTGACTACTGCGGACCATCCACTAAGTGTAATTGCCTGTGTAAAGTCAGGTGACTCTGGATTGTATGTCCTAGTGATGTGACTGTTATACCATTTCCGGAACACCATCATTAAAGTGCAGCAAACTACTTTATGTGTGAAAGTTCCTTCCTATGGGGATGTAAAGGTCAACAGCCAGGAATGCCATGTCATGGCATAGAGTGGGGCACAACATGGCGGAGGGTTTGGCCTCAGCAAGGAAGGACAGTATTCTAGCAGGACAGGAGCAGGGGTAGGGACTTGTGCTCTTGGCACCAAATCTAGCCAGCCATGAAGCCCCTCTTACAAGTGGATGAACTGAAAGACATACACTATATTGTCAAAAGTATTGGGACACCTGCCTTTACACGCACATGAACTTTAATGGCATCCCAGTCTTAGTCCGTAGGGTTCAATATTGAGTTGGCCCACCCTTTGCCGCTATAACAGCTTCAACTCTTCTGGGAAGGCTGTCCACAAGGTTTAGGAGTGTGTCTATGGGAATGTTTGACCATTCTTCCAGAAGCGCATTCGTGAGGTCAGGCACTGATGTTGGATGAGAAGGCCTGGCTCGCAGTCTTCGCTACAATTCATTCCAAAGGTGTTCTATCGGGTTGAGGTCAGGACTCTGTGCAGGCCAGTCAGGTTCCTCCACCCCAAACTCGCTCATCCATGTCTTTATGGACCTTGCTTTGTGCACTGGTGCGCAGTCATGTTGGAACAGGAAGGGGCCGTCCCCAAACTGTTCCCACAAAGTTGGGAGCATGAAATTGTCCAAAATGTCCTGGTATGCTGACGCTTTAAGATTTCCCTTCACTGCAACTAAGGGGCCAAACCCGACCCCTGAAAAACAACCCCCACACCATAATCCCCCCTCCACCAAATTAATTGGACCAGTGCACAAAGCAAGGTCAAATAAAGACATGGATGAGCGAGTTTGGGGTGGAGGAACTTGACTGGCCTGCGCAGAGTCCTGACCTCAACCCGATAGAACACCTTTGGGAATAATGAGACTGCGAGCCAGACCTTCTCGTCCAACATCAGTGCCTGACCTCACAAATGCTCTTCTGGAAGAATGGTCAGACATTCCCATAGACACACTCCTAAACCTTGTGGACTGCCCTTCCCAGAAGAGTTGAAGCTGTTATAGCTGCAAAGAGTGGGCCAACTCAATACTGAACCCTACGGACTAAGCCTGGGATGCCATTAAAGTTCATGTGTGTGTAAAGGCAGGCGTCACAATACTTTTGGTAATATAGTGTAGGGGGATGGGTACTGCCCACCCTAGTACCCCTTGTTTAGACCTGGGCCTGCATTTCAGCAAAAAGCTGTTTTTTAATTATATCTTTTAATGGGATCTTCATGTTCATCTTGCTTTTCTTTGGCTGGGGTTCTGCTGAACACACTATGACATCTGCAAATCATTCTAAAAAAAAAAAAAATTGTAATGTTTTAGTAGAAGAATTGGACTTGATCCAGACAAATTTCAAGCTGTTAATGACTCCCGATCATTATAATGTCTGATTAATCCCTCCATGCACACTCTTGTTTCCAGCAGGAACAGATCGCCATTATTCCGGTATCTATGAACTTACTTATACATTTTTCGGAGATTAGTTCCCGGTAGATTAACCTCGTTACAGTAGCCTAATTTTTTGAGCAATTAACCTGGAGAGGAATTGTAAAGACGAACTACTTCCAGTGCAGATCAGTCGTCATCAGATCGTTTATTTTCTCTTTATGGGGCTGATTTACTAAAGGAGTCATTTTTACACTTTCCTATGTGCATTTTATTCTGGAAACGCCTTAAAGGGAACCTGCACTGAGAAAATACAGTAGGCTGCCATTGCAATGCTTTTAAAAATGATAATTGACTGGCTGTAATAGTCTTCCAAATGCTATAAGGGCTGCTTCACATCAGAGGCAGTCCAGTGCGTTTTTTATTCTGCATCCAAAAACGCATCCACAGCTTTTTTCATGGATTCCAATGGCATAGTTCACACCATGGAGAGGAAGGTAACTTTTACTGCCATGACCACCAAAGTGGGGTGTGGGGGGTGTGTGGGATTTAACGTTTAATGCCATGACCACCAAAGCGGAATAGGGGGGTTAATTTCCACTGGCATGACCCCCAATGCAGGAGGGGGGGGGTGTGGTAACTTTCACTTCCATGACCACCGATGTAGGGAGGTGGGGATTCATTTTTACTGCCACTGACCAACAATGTAGGGGGGTGGGGGGACTAAACTTTACTGTTAGTGACCACCAATGTGGGGAATGTGGCGAAAGAGGAAGGAGGTAATAGTACAGACACCAATGCTGGGGGTTATTATTGCACTCATTATCACCAATGCTGGGGGTTATTATTGCACTCATTATCACCAATGATGGGGGTTATTATTGCACTCATTATCACCAATGATGGGGGTTATTATTGCACTCATTATCACCAATGCTGGGGGTTATTATTGCACTCATTATCACCAATGCTGGGGGTTATTATTGCATTCATTATCACCAATGCTGGGGGTTATTATTGCACTCATTATCACCAATGCTGGGGGTTAATATTGCACTCATTATCACCAATGATGGGGGTTATTATTGCACTCATTATCACCAATGCTGGGGGTTATTATTGCACTCATTATCACCAATGCTGGGGGTTAATATTGCAGCCACTGACACCAATGTTGAGGCCGGGTTCACATATATATGGCTGCGGTTCCCAGCATGGGGTCCGGTGGGTCCTTGTTCACCGGTTCAGGTGTGAATCGGGTCCAAATTTTTGCCTGAATTTGCACCTGGACCAGACCCAAACACGCACAGGACCCTTTGGGAATGCGGACCGAGGCCACCCGGAGCTGTGTGAACTGGCTCCATTGAGAGCCCGTCACACTCGCATGTCATGCGAATTGGATATGGAGAAACCCGAATCCAATTCGCACATATGTGAACCCGGCCTTAGAGTTATTATTGCACTCATTGACACCAGTGCTGGGGGGCTATTATTGCAGCCACTGACACCAATGTTGAGGGTTATTATTGCACTCATTGACATCAATGCTGGGGGTTATTATTGCACTCATTGACACCAATGCTGGGGGTTATTATTGCACTCATTGACACCAATGCTGGGGGTTATTATTGCAGCCACTGACACCAATGATGGGGGTTATTATTGCACTCATTGACACCAATGCTGGGGGTTATTATTGCACTCATTGACACCAATGCTGGGGGTTATTATTGCAGCCACTGACACCAATGATGGGGGTTATTATTGCACTCATTGACACCAATGATGGGGGTTATTATTGCACTCATTGACACCAATGATGGGGGTTATTATTGCAGGAACTGACAGCAATGATGGGGGTTATTATTGCACTCATTGACACCAATGAGGGGGTTATTATTGCACTCATTGACACCAATGATGGGGGTTATTATTGCCCTCACTGACACCAATGATGGGGGTTGTTGTACTCCAACTTTTTCAGTGATATGCTACAAAAAAATGCAACTGGGCTGATTTTATCCTTCGGGTTGAAAGGTAGGTTCTAGCTCATTCAATTTGAACCTTAATGCATGAAAATGTGCTGTTATTGTTTAAAAATCTCACCATACATCAGCCTGCGTGCGCCTTCTGCCCGTCTAGAACCATCCCGAGCTTTGTTTTCAATGAAGTCCTTGCCATGTATGGCCCAGGCTTGGTATCCAACTTGAGTAAAGTGGAACCGCACTGGCAAAGACGGGTGGCTTGAACGTGATACGTCACTTCCGCCGTTTGCAACGCAGCTTGGAACGCTAACGGCGTTTTCCAACACGTGGATGTGTAAGCTGCCTGGAACGTTTTGATTTTAAACTTTTTTTTACCTGTTTCTAATGGAATTTTTGGAATAAATCGTGACATACTTCACCATGGAAGCCCTCTTTTTCTTTCTTATCCCCCACTTCACCCTGGAAACTTGCTGAGGCTATGGTAATTATCATTCACCTTGTGAAATACCTACAGAAAGTCCGGCACAAATCTACCGATTGAATCCCGTTTTGCCATCCGTTTGAACCAGTGCTCATAGCTGTATGGAATTTCCATCTGGATTGCCGTTTAAGTGTATATGACTACCTGTGATGGGTGCCATGGGATTTCGGTGAGTAGGATGTGTGGCAAGTGTTGATGGTGGTGGAAAGATCCTTGTTTTACCAAGACCCGAAAAATTCACAGAGAATTCACAGAGAATTAACTTTTTTGTATATCATATATCTAATTATATGCACTTAATCACTTTATATTGTGGCCGTCAGATATAATCTATACAGCATATAAGTATAATTTGATGCCGAGTTTACACATATATAGTTTTGTTTTTTGAATTTATATATTTTGAGCTGGTTTGCACCAGACCACTTGCACTTTAAATCACTTTCGAATGTATTCTTTAGGGAGCGCGGTTTAATTAATTGTTTATTAATTATCTTCGTTAATTCCACACTTGTGTACAACGAGCTGCTCTCACATAATTGTTTATTTATCACCATTTGCGCAAGTTGAGTGATATCTTCACTTACTGGTACATATTTTCTGCTTATAATTTGGGCCTTCTAAATACTGCATATCAGTAAATATTAGGGTTGTCCCGATACTGATACTAGTATCGGTATCGGCACCAATACCAAGCATTTGCCCAAGTACTTGTACCCGGGCAAATGCTCCCGATACTTCACCCTAGGGTGACCACATTTCCAAACTGCTATTCAGGTAACCCATCCCCCCCCCCCCCGCGCGCGTGCGCCTGCCCAAAAGAGATGGTTTTTGATACTTTTTTTTTTGCCAATTTTTGGGGAAAACGAACGGAGGGGGACAGCAGCAGAACGGAGGGGGACAGCAGCAGAATGCAGGGGGACAGCAGCAGGACGGAGGGGGTCACGGAGGAAGAACGGAGGGGGACAGCAGTAGAACGGAGGGGGACACAGAGGAAGAACGGAGGGGGACAGCAGGACGGAGGGGGACAGCAGTAGAACGAAGGGGGAGATGGAGGAAGAACGGAGGGGGACAGCAGGACGGAGGGGGACACGGAGGAAGAACGGTGGGGAACAGAAGCAGAACGGAGGGGGACAGCAGCAGAACGAAGGGGGACATGGAGGAAGAACGGAGGGGGACAGCAGGACGGAGGGAGACACGGAGGAAGAACGGAGGGGGACAGCAGCAGAACGGAGGTGGACAACAGACGGTGTCAGCTGACGTCACTGGTTGCTAGACACGGGGCGGGCGGCCCTAGCCTAGCAACCAGTTAGGCATATGATGTGTGTCATGTGTTACTCACAGTTATATTGATTATAAGGGTGGCGAGTCGAACTGATGCAGGCGGTGTGTATTTTTTTTTATTCCGGGACACTGTATTGTCCCGGAATGAAGGTGCCTGGGACACGGGGCAAAAATCTAAAATAAGGGACAATCCCAGGCAATCCGGGACACGTTGGCACCCTACTTCACCCGATACCTGTACAGTCAGCGGTGATCGGTGAGTGGAGGAGTTACAAGCCTCTCCTCCCCTTTCAGCTGCCTTAGTGAAATCTATACAGCGGTGATCGGTGCTTGTAACTCCCCCACACACGATCACCGCTGACTGTCACCACATCCTCCTCCAGTCCCCCTCCGTTCTGCTGTCCACCTCCTTTCTTCCCCCGTGTCCCCCGTCGTTCTGCTGCTGTCCCCCTCCAGTTTTCCTCCGTGTCCCCCTCCATTCTGCTGTACCTCTCCATGTCCTCCTCCTTCTTTTATTGTATGGACAGGGTCAGCTGACTCTGTCCATTCACATTACTGAAACATTGTAACCTCCTGTGATTACGATGTCTCAGTTTATGAATAGAGAGGAGCCGCTGTCTTCTCTCCATTCATTCTCAGTGCAGCTGAGGCTGGAGAGAAAGGAACTGGGGAATCTCTATCCTCCGTCTCTTTCTCTGTCTCAAGGGGGAGATTTCAGGGGTCTATTATGACTCCTCATATCTCACAAAGCCCCCCAACAGGGCTGATTAAAAAAAAAAAAAGTATTGCAATAAATAATAAAAAAAAATTGTAAAAAATAATAAAAATTCAAAAAAAAAAACACACAGACACCGTCCATCCCCTCCCTCCCTAAAAAAAAGAAAAAAAAGAAAGCATTGTAAAAAAACAAAAAAAAAAATTGTAAAAAAATTGTAACCCCCCCCCCAAAAAAAACACTGTCATGTGACATTAAAAAAAAAATATCGGTAATCAGTATCGGCGAGTACTTGATAAAAAGTATCAGTACTTGTACTCGGTCTTAAAATAGTGGTATCGGGACAACCCTAGTAAATATACAAAGCTAAGACCTCTGTGTGTCATAGTACTATCAAAACGTGTAAAAAAAGTGTAAAAAAAAAAGGCCCCCTGGGTCCCTGCAGACACTAATCTTTATTTCCCAGGACTTTCTGCCTCTCTCTATTTATCAATAAAATCTTTTGGTAATGGAAAAAAAAAAAAAAAGCTGTGACGTTGTAACTTACCTTGAAAATGCTGCTACATTGTCTGTCAGCGTTTGCTGACCGTCCGCTCCCGATCGGTAATAATCAAATACCGACTTCTTAAGATGATATTTGGCGTGTTTCTCGAAATCTTCCACTGTTATTAACTTTCCAGACATTTTGGGTCTTTCTGGAAGCTGCTCAGCACTTCAACTGATGAGCTATTTGTAGCTGTAGGACGGGGGATGTGGATAATAAATAACCATTTCTCTCTCTTATGTTTGCATGACCTGTGTTTGGTTTCTCTGTCAATGTGTAAACGCAGGTTTCACGTGCGCGGCTTTGGCACTGGACTTTCTCCTGCAGTCTGCACGGGACGTTTGTCATTTGGAAATGGTACAGTGTCCATTACATGGGATTACGGCCCTATTAATGAAGACATTGAAATCTACATACAGGAAAATGTGGCTGTTAACCACTTCAATACCGGGCACTTTCACCCCCTTCCTGCCCAGGCCAATTTTTCAGCTTTCGGCGCTGTCACACTTTGAATGACAATTGCACAGTCATGCAACACTGTACCCATGTGACATTTTAATAATTTTCTTCACACAAATAAAAAAAAAAAAAGTTTCTGTCAGAAAAGTTTGTAAATAAGTAATTTTTCTCCTTCACTGACATGCGCTGATGAGGCGGCACTGAAGGGCACTGATGGGATGGCACTGAAGGGCACTGATGAGGCGGCACTGAAGGGCACTGATGGGGTGGCACTGATGAGGAGGCACTAAAATGCAGTACTTATGGCCACCAGTGTCGGCCCATCCATTGTGGGCGCTCGGGTGCCGCCTTCCCTATCCATGCCCCCAGCGTCCTGAAAGGGGCATGAATTATAGCGGCAGGGTTTTTTTTTTCGAAGTACCTGATTAGAGCCAGAGGCTTCAAAATAGGGTGGGCTCGGGATGCAGAGCATTGCGTCTGGAGCCTACCCAATTGTATTGCAAGAAAAAAAGAAAAAAGAGAAAGGTCTGGTGTCCCCAGTAACACACTTCCATCCCTATAACATATAGTAAAACAAAGGACTCGCCCTGGGACTTTAAATGAAGTGGGTTCGGTTCCCGCCAGTAAACATAACAGTAGTAAATACAGTATATGGTTTATTCAAGTAAAATTGTTTACATGCATAGATAACACCAACAGTTGCCAAAAAAAAGATATATAAACAAGAAATATTGGTACATGGGTGTAATAGCAGTCATAGTACACGGGCATCATACTACCTGACTAGTTTCGCGAGATCCAGCTCGCTCTTCAGGGGTGGATGTGTGTAACATTGTACCTAAGATAAAAAAGTATATAGTTGGCAAAATGGCACAGTATTAGTTATAAAGGCACAGGGTAGGAGGGGTTATGGGTCCCCATACTCACCACTGAGCTAGACCATGGCTACAGGTGTGCGGCTCCAAGATGGCGGCAGCAGGTGCCTCACCAGGGAGCTGAGGGGGCGAAGTCAGATGGGACCCCACCAGGGGCCAAACGGCAAGCAGGCATGGCATAGGTGTAGTGAAGTAACCCTAGAGACCTCGTTAGTTCATAAAGAGTGTAGGCTGTATTGTATTGCAACAGCAAATAAATTTGATCCTCCTCCCGGCCAATCGGGAAGCAGGTCTGATACCCATCACCCGATTGGAAGCCTAGGAGGAGGGTAGGAGACGCACGGTGGAAGCGAGGAGGAGAAGAGCCGCTGGCCGATGCCGGGATGCCCGATCCCCGTCACTGCTTGGTGCCCTGATTCAGGAGGTTCAGCAGGTGAAAAGGTATGCATTCCAAACGCATATCTTCACCCGCCTCCCAAATTTATGGAGGCGCTTCCCAGCTCTTTTCTCCTGCATGGCACAACCTCATATCAATTAGACATTATCTTCAAACCAGGACATCTTTGTGTTTTCTGTACATTATCAAGGTGTCTCTTAACAAGGGAAATATCTAAATATCCGGGGTGGAATGTTCCATCAGAATATTTCCAATTCTTTATTTAAAATATCACCAAAAAAAATATCAATGGTCACAAATGCACTCGCAGCATATTCCAGTGACCGGGTCTTCATTAATAATTACATAGTAACCTGACCAGCAATAATTAACACAAGGGGTTATTTACTAAAGGCAAATCCACTTTGCACTAAAAGTGCACTGTAAGTGCATTTGGAAGTGCAGTCGCTGTAAATCCGAGGGGGACATGCAAGAAAAATAAAAAACAGCATTTTAGCTTGCACGTGATTGGATGATAAAATCAGCAGAGCTTCCCCTCATTTCAGATCTACCCCTCAGATTTACAGCGACTGCACTTCCAAGTGCACTTGCAGTGCAAAGTGGATTTGCCTTTCGTAAATAACCCACTCAGTGCACCTTACTGGTAACCATTAGGATTTATGGCACCCAAAAGTATGAGAAAAGGGGTCAATGTAGAGCAGGAAGGGCCCCCCCTCGTGTTTCTGATCCGTCATCCTAGTTGGATGAATGTCATAATATCTCGTCTCTAATGTCATGTACACGCGACCGGACTTTGACAGCAAAGGTCCGACAGGACGAATCCGCCGGACAATTCGACCGTGTGTGGGCTTCAGCGGACCTTTTCTGACGAAAAATCAGATGGATTTTAGAAATAGAACATGTTTCAAATCATTCCGACGGACTTGAGTCCGGTCGAAAAATCAGTTTGTCTAAATGCTAGTCCGATGGACGAAAAATGACGCAAGGGCAGCTTGGCTATCAACTTCCTTACTCTAGTCGTACGTCATTACGGTCGAATCCGTCAGACTTGTTGTGATCGTGTGTACGCAAATCCGATTCGACGGAACTCCGTTGAAACTCCGTTGAAACTCCGTTGAAACTCCGTTGAAAAAGTCCTTCAGGGTTCAGTCCGTCGAAAGTCCGCTCATGTGTACACGGCACAAGAATGTTGGAGAATGTTCATGTTGATTGAGCCTGAGTGCAGGAGGAATCCAGGGCAAATGGAGGGGGATTTTTTTTTTTTTTTTTAAATCACTTTTATTGCTGTCACAAGGAGTGCAAAACACCCTTGTGACAGCAATAGGCATGTGACAGGTACTCTTTATGGATAGATCTGGGGTCTATAAGACCCCAAATCTCACCTCTGCCCTTAAACGCATTAAAAACACCAAGATTGGTGTCTTTAAATGCTTTAGATTTTAAAAAAATGACACAGATTGTATCAGAATAAACCAGAAGTGCTTATTTGTTTTGGTGCTGGTGCTCAAATTTTTTGGGGGGGGCAAAAACTGAAAAATACTGAAACCACCCCCCCAATCAATTGCAGCCTCACTGTGCCCGTCAAATGCAGCCACTGTGCCCACCATATGCAGCTATTTGTGCCCATCATAAGCATCCATTTGTGCCCATCGAATGCAGCCATTTGTGCCCACCATATGCAGTCATTTGTGCCCATCATATGCAGTCATTTGTGCCCATCATATGCAGCCACTTGTGCCCTTCATACGCAGCCATTTGTGCCCATCATATGCAGCCATTTGTGCCCATCATATGCAGCCATTTGTGCCCGCCATATGCAGCCACTTGTGCCCGCCATATGCAGCCACTTGTGCCCGCCATATGCAGCCACTTGTGCCCGCCATATGCAGCCACTGTGCCCATCATATGCAGCCACTGTGCCCATCATATGCAGACATTTGAGCCCATCATATACAGCCATTTGTGCCCGTCAAATGCAGCAAATGTGCCCATCATATGCAGCCAGGCGCATCCCCTGGCTCAGCTGTCACTTCACTACCCCCCTAGCGCGCGCGGCCTGTCTGGCGGCACTTATCGAGTGACGGGGCTTCCTCCTCCTCTTCTGTAGCGGCGGCTGGGGCTCCTGTGTCCGCTCGGCTCCTCAGGCTTCTTCTGCCGTGTCTCTTCTTCCGCCAAAGCATTAGGCATCCAATAGGATCGCCCAATGCTTTGGCCAACCGGGAGACAGGTCCCACTGACCTGCCTGCTGATTGAAATTAGCGAAAATTCATTTGCTATGCCACACAACAGGGTGGGATCAGGACACAGTGCCCTGCACCCTGAGCCCGCCCTATTTTGAAGCCTATTAGAGCCTCTGGCTCTAATCATGTGCTTCAAAATACATCCCCCGCTCTATCCCCGCCATAGTAATTCATGCGTCCGGCGTCCTGAAAGGGGCCGGGCACATTAATAGGGAGGGCGGCAGAGGTGACGGGGGCGGTACCCGTGCGCCCACGATTCACGGGCCGACACTGGTCTTTGATCTCTGTCAAGTGCTGGGGGCTGGGTCAAGTGATGGGGGCTGGATCACCTCCGCTGCTTTTCCTCCAATCAGGGGCCAAAGAAGCTAAGTGCGAGTTTACCTGTAGCCACTGGAGACCTGTACACCATCATCATGGCGTCCCAGGAGGGTGGGTACCGAGTCCTCCGAGGGCAGAGCGCATGTCTGACCCGCTTTGGGGTCACTGGTGGCTTAGGGAGAAGGAGAGGGCCTCTGGGTGGGCGTGGGAGAAAGAGAGGGCTCCTGGGTGGACGTGGGAGAAGGAGAGGGCTCCTGGGTGGACGTGGGAGAAGGAGAGGGCTTCTGGGTGGCCGGGGGAGAAGCAGAGAGCCCCTGGGTGGCCATTGGAGAAGGAGAGCCTCCGGGTGGCGGGGGAGAAGGAGAGAGCCCCCGGGTGGCCGGTGGAGAAGGAGAGAGCCCCCAGGTGGCCAGTGGAGAAAAAGAGAGCCCCTGGGTGGCTGGTGGAGAAGGAGAGAGCCCATGGGTGGCCGGTGGAGAAGGAGAGAGTACCTTGGTGTTTGGAGGAGGAGAGGGCCCCTGGGTGGCCATTTGGTCAACAAGAGGGCCCCTGGGTTGCCGTGGGAGAAGTAGAGGGCACTGGGTGTTTGGAGGAGGAGAGGGCCCCTGGGTGTCCATTTAGTGAAGAAGAGGGCCCCTGGGTGGCCGGGGGAGAAGGAGAGGGCACCTGGGTGGTTGGCAGAGAAGGAGTGGGCCCCTGGCTGTTTGAAGGAAAAGGAGATGGCCCCAGAGTTGTCCAAAATTGGAAGAGTTGGTCCTTGGGTGGTTGGAGGAGAAGAGGGTGCTATCCTTCTCCCCTGAGGACGTGGACACCCTTCTCTCCCCGGATGACGGGGACACCCTTCTCTCCCCCGGATGATGGGGACACCCTTCTCTCCCCCGGATGACGGGGACACCCTTCTCTCCCCCCCCCATGACGGGGACACCCTTCTCTCCCCCCCCCATGACGGGGACACCCTTCTCCCCCCCGGATGACAGGAACACCCTCCTCTGCCCCAGAGGATGGGGACACCCTTCTTCTCTCCCCCACAGGCTAGGGACACCGGAGGACACCCATCACTCCCCTAAAGGACGGGGACACCCTTCTCTCCCCCGGAGGACGGGGACATCCTTCTCTCCCCCGGAGGACAGGGACACCCTTCTCTCCCCCAGAGGATGGGGACACCGGAGGACGGGGACACCCTTCTTCTCTCCCCCGGAGGACGGGAACATCCTTCGCTCCCCCAGAGGACAGGGACACCCTTCACTCCCTCAGAGTATGGGGACACCGGAGGACGGGGACACCCTTCTCTCCCCCAGAGGACGGAGACATCCTTCTCTCCCCCAGAGCATGGGGATACCAGGGGACACACCAGGGGACACCCTTCTCTCCCCCGGAGGACGGGGACATCCTTCTCTCCTCCGAAGGATGGGGACACCGGAGGACGTGGGCACCCTTCTCTCTCCCAGAGGATGGGGACACCCTTCTATCTCCCGGAGGACGAGGACACCCTTCTCTCCCCTGGAGGACGGGGACACCCTTCTATCTCCCGGAGGACGAGGACACCCTTCTCTCCCCGGGAGGATGGAAACACCGGAGGACGGGGACACCCTTCTTTCCCCCAGAGGATGGGGACACCCTTCTCTCCCCCGGAGGACAGGGACATCCTTCTCTCCCCCGGAGGATGGGGACACCGGAGGACCGGGACACCCTTCTCTCCCCGGAGAACAGGGACACCGGAGGACGGTGACACCCTTCTCTCCCCGGAGGACAGGGACACCCTTCTTCTCTCCCCCGGAGGACGGGGACAACCTTCGCTCCCTCAGAGGATGGGGACACCGGAGGACACCCTTCTCTCCCCGGATGGGGACACCCTTTTCTCCCAGAGGACGGGGACACCCTTCTCTCCCCAGAGGACGGGGACACCCTTCTCTCCCCAGAGGACGGGGATACCCTTCTCTCCCCAGAGGACGGGGATACCCTTCTCTCCCCTGGAGGACAGGGACACCCTTCTCTCCCCTGGAGGACGGGGACACCCTTCTCTCCCCTGGAGGACGGGGACACCCTTCTCTCCCCTGGAACACAGGGACACCCTTCTCTCCCCTGGAGGACGGGGACACCCTTCTCTCCCCGGGAGGACGGGGACACCCTTCTCTCCCCGGGAGGACGGGGACACCCTTCTCTCCCCGGGAGGACGGGGACACCCTTCTCACCCCAGGAGGATGGGAACACCGGAGGACGGGGACATCCTTCTCTCCCCCAGAGGATGGGGACACCCGAGGATGGAGACACCCTTCTTCTCTCCCCAGAGGATGGGGAAATCCTTCTCTCCCCCAGAGGATGGGGACAATGGAGCACACCCTTCTCTCCCCCAGAGGACGGGGACACCCTTCTCTCCCCCGGAGGACGGGGACACCCTTCTCTCCCCTGGAGGACGGGGACACCCTTCTCTCCCCTGGAGGACGGGGACACCCTTCTCTCCCCTGGAGGACGGGGACACCCTTCTCTCCCCTGGAACACAGGGACACCCTTCTCTCCCCTGGAGGACGGGGACACCCTTCTCTCCCCGGGAGGACGGGGACACCCTTCTCTCCCCGGGAGGACGGGGACACCCTTCTCTCCCCGGGAGGACGGGGACACCCTTCTCACCCCAGGAGGATGGGAACACCGGAGGACGGGGACATCCTTCTCTCCCCCAGAGGATGGGGACACCCGAGGATGGAGACACCCTTCTTCTCTCCCCAGAGGATGGGGAAATCCTTCTCTCCCCCAGAGGATGGGGACAATGGAGCACACCCTTCTCTCCCCCAGAGGACGGGGAAACCCTTCTCTCCCCCGGAGGTTGGGGACACCAGAGGATGGGAACACCCTTCTCTCCCCGGAGGACGGGGACACCCTTCTCTCCCCCGGAGGACAGGGACACCGGAGGACGGGGACACCCTTCTCTCCCCCTGCAGGATGGGGACATCTGCAGGATGGGGACACCCTTCTCTCCCCCAGAGGACAGGGACACCCTTCTCTCCCCCGGAGGACAGAGGACACCCTTCTCCCCTGGAGGACTTGGTAGCTGACTTCAGTGCCGGGACAAGGTCATCCGGTGCCCAGGGCAAAGATGGAAACCTGCGCCCCCCCGCTGTGAAAGCTACAACGCCTACAGATGATGGGATCTATACTGGGAATTTGTTATATACTAGTATTAGCGCGATCAGTGACTTAGGCACAGTTCACACTGGGGAAACTTGTCACGCCCCATTCAGTGCAATAAACCGGTCTAATCGGAGCGACAGGGCACAGCACATCAGGGCACATCACATCAGGATGCAGGGCACAGCACATCAGGGCACAGGGAACAGCACATCAGGGTATAGCACATCAGCACTGGGCAGCACTGGGCCTCATTAGGGGAGCAAGGACCCAGCACATCAGGGTACAGGACATCAGGGCACATCAGTGCATAGGTCGCAGTACATCAGGGCACAGCACATCAGGGTACAGAGCCCAGCACATCAGGGCACAAGGTACATCAGGGCACAATACATCAGGGTACAGGGCATATCAGGGCACAGCACACCAGGCCACATCAGGTTACAGGGCACAGCACATCAGGCTACAGCACATCAGGGTACAGAGCCCAGCACATCAGCGTACAGGGCACAGCACATCAGGGTACAGGGCACAGCACATCAGGACACAGGACATCAGGGCACATCAGGGCACAGGTCACAGTACATCAGGGCACATCAGGGCACACAACATTGAGGCACAGCACACCTGGGCACAGCACATCGGGGCACAGGGCACATCAGGGCACAGGACATTGGGGCACAGCACACCAGGGCACAAGGCACATCAGGCACAGGGCACATTAGGGCACAGCACATCAAGGCACAGGACATCGAGGCACAGGGCACATAACACATTAGGGCATGGGGCACATCAGGGCACATAGCACATCAGGGCACATAGAACATCAGGGCATGGAGCACATAGCACATCAGGGCACGGGGCACATGGGGCACATAATGAGGCACATTATGGGGCACATCAGGGCACATCATGGGGCACATCATGGCACATGGCACATTATGGGGCACATTGTTTACTAGCCTGCATGCAGAGTAGCGCAGGAAGTGTCTGTGATAAGTTCTCTTTCATGTCACTCAGTGCTGCTCCCCAGCGGCCCCTCCTCTCTTCTTGTCCATCCCAGATGATGTCACAAGCAAATCGGGATGGACGGGAAGAGAGGAGGGGCCGCCGGGGAGCAGCGCTGCGTGACATGAGAGAGAACTTATCACTTCCTGCGTTACTCTGGATGCTGGCCAAATCTCAAACTACCTGTCAGGCTCCAGCTGTCGGCGATTGACGGGTAGATTGCCGCAGACCTCAGAAACTCTGCCTTATAGGGAAGTGAGAGGCGGGGCGGGGCTGGTCTCAGGCTTGTGCCGGGTGCAGGAGCGCACTCGGCACATGTTGTCATTATCTATTTAGCGTGGCCGGTTCACTGGCGCCTCTATTGCGCCCCTCCTCCTCCAGTAAATTGTCACGCCCAGGGCATCTGCCTCTTCCACCCCCCCGTACCGGCCCTGCCTGACTTTATTAAGCAATGTGAAGACAACAGTCTGCTATGAGCAGTATTGACATAAGGGTGGGCTGTCATTGAATGGGTGACATCACACATCACTGGGAAAGATCCTGTTGGCTAAGTCTGTAAACATCTGATCAGCCTTGGCTCTTCAACTTGGATGAAAGGAAGCGATGGCAGGGTCAGACGACAAGAATGTGAATTAGAAGTGATGATTTCTGTGCCTGGGTGTTTGTGTCTAACAATCTACATAATGTGTAAAGTGAGAGCAGCAACATAAGTGTTTATTGTCCATCACAACATCTCCACATACATGAGACTCGATGTCAGAGAAGAAATTAAATGAAGAGGAGTAAACCTTAGGCTGCCCCGTGCTTTATACTGGTGATCTCATATCTGGATAGAGGGGGAGAATTTCACAACTTACGGAGACACAACTGAGCGAGGAGTGGCTACAGGAGCGGCGCCTGTAAGTACAGTCCTTGATAGTTGTGTAAGGGGAGCACACAGAGGGGGCAGTTCTGATAAGAGCTCTCACGGGAGGGCCCTCACACAATACACATGGCAGGCAGGACAGTGAGGTTGGCACGCACAGGGTGATCAGGCAGGGCGGTGAGGTTGGCACACTCAGGGTGATCAGGTTCCTGTTCTTAGGGGAGGTGGGGTCCTGGTCAGTGTTGCCAACCGTCTGTTAATTTACGGGCAGCCCGTAAATTTCACCCCATTTTCAGGGTGCTCGTAAATGTCCGTTACAGGCAGCGGTACCTGTAAAAAAGATAGCTGCATGCCGACATCGCTACTACGCATGCGCCGTTCCAAAGCCTGCCGAGCTCGGGAGAACTCATACGCGCCACGGGCGGGCGCATGCGCAGTGATGTAATGTCACCGCCTGGCCCCATTTTTGAATGGCCGGCGCTCGTTCTCGGAAGTGCCTCACAATAGCAGGGGTCTAGGGAGGTCGATGATGCCTGATGAGCACTGACTGACCATCCATCCAGGTAAGTCAGACCTCAGAAGTGTATTGTGCTGACCTACCTATACTGAGCCAAGTATGGAGGAGGAGGGAGGACAGATAGAGTGACTGAGCAGGAGCAGAGTCATCCGCAGAGACAGACCCCCTCCTGTACCATGTCCATTGTCCGCCCAGCCTCTGAACCCCTGTACCCTGTCCGCCCAGTACCCTGTCCGCCCAGCCCCTGACCCCCTGTACCCTGTCCGCCCAGCCTCTGACCCCCTGTACCCTGTCTGCCCAGCCCCTGACCCCCTGTACCCTGTCCACCCAGCCCCTGACCCCCTGTACCCTGTCCGCCCAGCCTCTGACCCCCTGTACCCTGTCTGCCCAGCCTCTGACCCCCTGTACCCTGTCCGCCCAGCCTCTGACCTCCTGTACCCTGTCTGCCCAGCCCCTGACCCCCTGTACCCTGTCCACCCAGCCCCTAACCCCCTGTACCCTGTCCGCCCAGCCTCTGATCCCCTGTACCCTGTCCGCCCAGCCCCTGACCCCCTGTACCCTGTCTGCCCAGCCTTTGACCCCCTGTACCCTGTCCATACAGCCTCTGACCCCCTGTACCCTATCCGCCCAGCCTCTGACCCCCTGTACCCTGTCCGCCCAGCCCCTGACCCCCTGTACCCTGTCCGCCCAGCCCCTGACCCCCTGTACCCTGTCCGCCCTGCCTCTGACCCCCTGTACCCTGTCCATACAGCCTCTGACTCCCTGTACCCTGTCCGCCCAGCCTCTGACCCCTGTGCCATGTCCGCCCAGCCTCTGACTAAATATTGGTATTTGCACTGTTTAGCACTGAAAACAGGCATTGTAGGTACTTTTTTTGCAGTGCCAGTAAAAAATGTGGCTCTGTCAGCAGGGCCGTCTTTAATATTGATTGGACCCTGGGCAAAGAATTTCTTGCCCCCCCCCCTCCATGCAGTTTCGCTCTCCACCTGCTTTGAGGCATACAATAAATAGCAGCTAGACTCAAAATCTGTTTACTGAACCAGTTCAGGCAGCAATTGTGATTGGTTGCCAGATGTTACAGTATATCAATACTGCTCACTGATTGGTTGCCGAAGGTTACAGCACATCATCTCACTGCCTGCACATCATGGACTGAGGAGGTGAGGGGACCCATCAATAGACAGAAAACGCCTAAAGGATCCTGGGATCAGTGGCAGTGCTGGGGGGAGGGGTGGGTGTGATCAATTTCCAGCATGCCCCTTTATCTCCCCAATGGGCAGCATTCCGTATAGGTGATGGTGGATTTGACCTCAGGATAGACCTACACGATTCTGGTCAAACTGAGAATCACACAATTTTTTTGCTTAGGATAAAAAGATCACGATTCTCTCACGATTCTTGGGACGTAAAATCTTTCACATTATGCAAAAAAAAAAATGGGCTAACTTTACTGGTTAGTGTTTTATTTTATTTTTTTAAAATGAATTAAAGTAATTTTTTCAAAAAAAATTGTATTTGAAAGACCGCTGCGCAAATACAGTGTGACACAAAATATTGCAACAACCACCATTTTATTCTCTAGGGTGTCTACTAAAAAAAAAAAATGTTTGGGGGTTCTAAGTAATTTTCTAGCAAAAAAAAAATGATTTTAAAGCGGAGTTCCACACAAAAATGGAACTTCCGCTTTTCGGAATCCTCCCCCCTCCGGTGTCACATTTGGCACCTTTCAGGGGGGAGGGGGGTGCAGATACCTGTCTAAGACAGGTATTTGCACCCACTTCCGGCATAGACTCCCATGGGAGTCTACGCCTCTTCCCTTCCCCACCGCGCTGTCTGCTGGGAACACACAGCTCCCAGGAGAGAGTGGGGACCACTTGGGACGCGCAGCGCGACTCGCGCATGCGCAGAAGGGAACCGGGAAGTGAAGCCGCAATGCTTCACTTCCTGATTCCCTCACCTAGGATGGCGGCGGCAGCTGCCGAGAACCGAGCGGGTTCTCGGCGTCGCCTGCCGACATCGCTGGACCCTGGGACAGGTAAGTGGCCATGTATTAAAAGTCAGCAGCTGCAGTATTTGTAGCTACTGGCTTTTAATATTTTTTTTTTTTTGGCGGTGTGGGTGGACCCCCGCTTTAACTTGAAACCAACAAATCTCAGAAAAAGATTTAGTGTTGAAGTGGTTAAACTTTTTTCACTTACACAGGAAGTCTATTCCATTGACAAATTGTTACAATGTTTACACTTAAGTTCAACTGATAAAGAACATTTTGATTCTTGGCAGACTGCCCAGTTTTTCTCTTCCTTTCTTTTGAAGGATGTGGTTTCAGAAGAGCAGAGAGAATTCTTTGCATAGAAAGAATTGTGAAACACTTTAGTCAAGATCGCAATAACGATTCTTGACGATTAATTGTGCAGCTCTACCTTAAATGTTGAACCGGTGTTGAAATCTTCTCTGTATATCATTGATTGTACGATCTGGAAACAGATAAAATACGCTTACCAGAGGGAGTGGCTTCGGATGCCGGTGACACCGAATCAAACAGGCTCAGAGATCCTTGATGGACGATGGTTGGTCCCAGAAACCCCGGATCTCAGGGGGGATCTTTCCTCTGTAATCCAGATTGCGACTGCCGGTCCAGACGGCCGAGGGAGGGTCACAGCCACGGGAAAGTCTCCAGAGTATGGGTAGTTCCCAAAAAGATATATGAAACGCCAATAGTGCAGATCAAATGACGTATTTTTATTGGATATCAACAATAATTAACAAGCAATATAAAAAGCGTGATCACGTAAAAAAACGATAAAATCATGTGTAGGGAAGAGTAAGGCTCGAAGTGAAGAGGAAGTGAAAAATGAATACAGCAGATATACAGTAGGCATGTGCAATTCGTTTTGTTCCGAATTCGTTTTTTAACGAATTTCGACAAATTTGTTAATTCGGGAATATCCGAATTAACGAAAACTTGTTTAACTAATTTTTTCTGAATATTCGTAAATTCGATAAAATTGGACATTCGTAAATTCGTACATTAGTAAATTAGTGAATTCGTAAATTTGTAAATTTGAAAATTCGGAAATCTGAATTAATAGTTAACTAATAATAACTTAACTGTTAGTAATTACTAGTAACTTTTAAATTATAGGTATTGTAATTTCCTTTCAAATTTGGCTGTTAGTCAACTTAACACATACAAATTTATCCAAAGTCATGAATGATCCGAAAAAACGGAATGGAACGTAATGAATTAATAATAATAAATAACAATAATAATAATAACAACGTTTTATTATTATTATTATTTATTATTAATTTGTTCCGTTCCATTTGCTTAGATGCAGCGTTCGTTTTGGATAATTCGTAACTTTGCAAAAAATTCGTATTTGTTACGTTCACTGACAGTCAAATTTGAAAGGAAATTACAATACCTATAATTTAATAGTTAGTTACTATTTCAGATTTTTGAATTTTCGGGTTTTTGGATTTTCAAACTTCGAATTTACAAATTTCCGAATTTTCTAATTTACAAATGTACGATTTTACAAATCTACGAATGTACGAATTTACAAATGAACAAATGTAAAAATGTACGAATGTACGAATGTACGAAAGAACTAATGTACGAATGTACGAACGAACGCATTTACGAATTTACGAATGAACGAATTTACGAATCGCGATCATAACAAATGACCCGAAAAACGAAAAAAAAAAATAAACTAATGAAACGAAAACGAAAATGAACGAATTTTTTGGCTTTGCACATGTCTAATATACAGTAGGTGCTGAGAAAAAAAATTTAAAAATATCCAATTCGTTTACAGTGCGCAGTTTAGTGAGGGATGCTGAAGAGTTGTAAACTCTGTAACACTCCAGTGGAACTCCACTTTAACATATTTAATTGATACCACCAATTACTCAAGTGGTTAGTGACTACACCTGTTTTTAGCCAGCATGAGAAGAGGGAGAGGAAAGAAAGGCAATATAAAAAAGTTATTTTGCTGAGCCAAAAAAAGGTGTGTAGAAAAAAAGCTACAAGAGATATTAGGACCTTATTACTCCAAGGGAGAAATATATTCCTTAAAAGAAGGAAAAGATGTTCAAAATGTTCAAATAAAATACTTTGTGGTAGCAACAAAATGTAAAGGCAGGATCAAAAGAAAAAAAAAAGGGGGGGGGGGTTTAATGGCAGGATCAAGAAAGAGGAGGATTACATTTATGGCAAGATTGCAAAAAAGGGGATTGAGTTTATGGCTACACCGCTGTCATTGGCTTTTTTCTTTTACGTGTATGGCTTGACCTTTTGATAAGGCTAGGCCGTATTCCACTCTTACAAAGTGTAGAAGATTGGGTGTGTGTGCACCTTTAAAAGAAGAAACCTTATCTTATTTGTTCTAATGTATGTGCCCACAGGTAAGAGGAAAGCATACAGTAAATGTGAGAAACATAAGTACACTAGTAAACCTTGGCCGTCATGCCAACTAATCACAGAAAGGCTTTTTATACCCTTTGAACAACACAAACTAAATGAACCCCTGTTGGCCTCCGCATGGTAATTCCCTTGGAAGTGGTGAAAAATGCCAGCGAACCATCTCAAAAGACTTAACATAGCACAGCCTCTGGCTCTGTGCAGAATGCAAGCGGATTAAATAAGGAAACTCTTCAATGTTACCGGGGCTGGAATAGGCATGCTTTCATTGGCATCTGTCAAGGGCTCAAATCAAACACTGCATGCATGCAGAATGCTGGACTATGAAGTCATGATTGTGCGCGGAGACTCAATGTAAGGATATCTGTTATGAAGCTGCTTTTGAAGTGAAGCTGGCTCTCAATTTATTGAAAGCTATTATAAATAGGCTGTTCATAACAGGAACCACAGAAGCTGGCTCCCTGTTAAGTACTTCGGCAAGGTTGGGACAGAGTTTAAAGCTATTATGTTACAATATGTCAAAGCTTTACATTTTCTTATGAGGTGTTCACTAAAGCTGTTAGCCAAGATTTTCCTTATGGACGTTTAGATCGTGCTAAACTGACCCGAAATAACAACATTCAAATATTTATTATGTATTTCCATCTTCCATACAATATAGAGATTGTACTGGGGGGGGGTGGGGGACAATGAAAACAAGCGATGGAAATGTCACTGGAAAATAAATAGTCGTGGCGTCTTCATTTCATATAGATTATTTTATTAAATATAAAAAGGGAATTCCTGCTTATGACATGTTGATTTAAAATAATTAATAAAGCACCCAAACTAACATTTTGCTACATACAAATGTAGTAGATGCCGTCGTTCTCTACAAACGTACAATGTTGCTATCAGAGGGATCACTGGAGGACAGGAGACCAAGGAAATGCTTCTGCCAGCCTGCAACAAGTTGATGACATCATCTTCCCAGATTGCACCTCATTGCTTGGGGACAGTTTCCTGGTGACAAAATAATATTATTTATTAGAAAGTGCTTCAAGTTTATATTTGTGGGAAAGAGTGCAGTGAACGTAAAATGTGTGAGCACTAGGGTATCATCCCGATAAAGTAGCAAAATGACAGAGTTTTTTGGGACTTTAAATTGGTGTTCCGGCCGAAATTATACTTTTTTAAATAAAAATACCCCTATAGTACACAAGCTTAATGTATTCTAGTAAAGTTAGTCTGTAAACCAAGGTCTGTTTTGTTAGTTTATAGCAGTAGTTTGTTATTTTATAAACTTATAGCAGGCCGTGGCCATCTTAAGTGTGGGCATCTGAAGCCAGACTGTATTTCTTCCTGGATCTCATCCTTGCAGATCTCGCACATGCTCAGTGCAGCACTAGCAGTGTAATAGGTTTCAGGTCAGGTTTCCATAGCAACGGCGGTGTCAGAGGAAGTTGCCGCCCCTTCCCAGAAGGCATTGCAAACAGGAAATGATGCGATGGGCCACGGCCAGGGAGGAGGAAGTGAAAAATGAATACAGCAGATATACAGTAGGTGCTGAGAAAAAATATTTTAAAAAATCCAATTCGTTTACAGTGCACAGTTTAGTGAGGGATGCTGAAGAGTTGTAAAAGTGGGTGGAACTCCACTTTAAATATACCCCAGTGTGCACACTTACCATGCAAAAACATAAATTATCCTATATATTTTATACAGTTTGTATAAAAATCATTTTTTATTACATACAATATAAAAACACATAATTTTGTCTGTGAAATACAGATAAGCGCAATAAATCTTCCTAGAAGGTCAACGCGTTTCACAGATTATCCGCTTCATCAGGACCAACAGAATTGGGTGTATTGAGACACATGGCTTGTATATGAATAGCCGGTTCCTGTCAAAGTCCTGCCTACTGGACCGGCATTGGACCAGTGTGCTGTCTACTAAAGTAGCCCATCCTGGAGGCGGGACTTTGACAGCGGACGGCTATTCATATACAAGCCATGTCACAGTGGGAGATTCCCGCTCTGTATGATCCGGCCGGCAGATCCTTCTGATTCCTCCCTGTTGCAGTGCTGGGCACTGATGTGGCTGCACTTATAGGCAATGATAGGCTGCATTAATGGGCACTGATATGCTGCACCGATGGGCAATGATATGCTGCACTGATATTCTGCACTGATGGGCACTGATATGCTGCACTGATGGGCAATGATATGCTGCATTTATGGACACTGATATGCTGCACTTACGGGCACTGACATGTTGCAATGATATGCTGCACTTTTGGGCACTGATATGCTACACTGATGGGCAATGATATGCTACACTTATGGGCATTGATATGCTGCACTGATGGGCAACGATAAGCTGCATTCATGGGCACTGATATGCCTCCCTTATGGGCACTGACATGCTGCACTGATTGGCAATGGTATGCTGCACTGATGGGCACTGATAGGCTGTACTGATGGCCACTGATTTGCTGCACTGATGGGCAATGATAGGCTGCACTGATGGGCAATGATATGCTGCACTGATAGGCAATGATAAGCACTGATGGGCACTAATAGGCTGCACTGATGGGCACTGATAGGCTGCACTGATGGGCACTGATAAACCTGCACTGATGAGCAGAGGCGGCTCTAGGCTTTGCGAGGCCTTAGGCAAAACAGCCATGAGGCCCCATTCACGCCCATAATGGGAAAAATAATTAAAGCGATAAAAAAATAACTGTATATATCACCTATATTAAGAGACTTAAATCCTATGAACTATGAATTCACAGTTTCTAAAATGTTCTCTAACCAATTATTCTTTAACCTCTTGCCATCCGCGCTATAGCCGAGTGACGGCCACAGCGCAGACCTGAATTTCCAGGAGGCCGTCATATGACGTCCTCCCCTGTGCACGCGCCCTGTAGGGTGCGCGCGGAGCGCACTGTGATCACCGAGTCACTGAGACTCGGGTGATCACCGATCCGAGTAAGGGGCCGGTCTAGGCCTCTTACCATGTGATCAGCTGTCAGCCAATGACAGCTGATCACATGATGTAAACAAAAGATCAGTAATCGTTTTTTTTTCTCTATACGCTGACAGCGTGAGGAGAAAGAAAAGCCAATCACTGGCTCAGCTGCAAGGGACATCGGTCCCGAAGAGGAAGAGGCAGATCTGCCTCATCTGTGCCTCATTTCATTGCCACCTAACAGTGCCCACAGTGCCACCTATTAATTCCCACAAATGCCACCTGTCAATGCCCACAAGTGCCACCTATCAATGCCCACAAGTGCCACCTATCAATGCCCACCAGTGGTGCCAATCAGGGCCATCACAAAATATAAAAAATAAAAAATTCTGTCTTTTTACATTTTTATAACAAAAAATAAAAATCCTAGAGGTGATCAAATACCACCAAAAGAAAGCTCTATTTGTGGGGAAAAGAATGATAAAAATTTCATTTGGGTACAGTGTTGTATGACCACGCAATTGTCATTCAAAGTGGGTCAGTGCTGAAAACTGAAAATTGGTCTGGATAGGAGGAGGGTTTAGGTGCCCAGTAAGTCAAGTGGTTAATCAAAATAACATTAAAACATAGGATATAGATCTATCTATCTATCGATATATTATATATATATAGATATATATATCTATAATTTTTTTTTTATTACACCCACACAAATATAGATACAATTTGTGCAGCTGCTACTAACAATGTGTTTAGGTTATAACAAAAGTCAAAAAACATATTTCTCCATTTACATGAAGGTCAGGTTAATATAACCCAACACAAAGTCCCCTCTTACATCAGAGTCTGCAGGATTCCCCCTTACAGTGCAAGGGGAAATTTTATGTAAAGGGGAATGCTGCAGATCATGATGCAAGAGGGAATGCTGCAGACTGGTGTAAAGGGGAACTCTGATGTAAGGGGGCTCTGGTGACCAGAGATCACCTTACATCAGAGTGCACAGCATTCCCCTTTACATCAGGGTCCGCAGAGTTCCAACTTGCATCTAAAACAGGAACTCTGATATGGAGGGGACTCTTGTGACCACAGACCACCTTCCACAGAGTGAATGCACTAAGGTAAGGGGGGGGGGGTTACTGATATCAGGGGGAACTTTTAAATCAGTGCCCCTTTACCTTACTGTATTCACTCCCCCTTACATCAGTGATCCCCCTCAGACTGGCCTTGCAGCACTGTCAATGACCTCCTCTCAGGTGCACCTTGCATGGCTCAGTCAGATGGTACTCTCTAGGCTCCAGCTTGGTGACTCTGGTTTCATCCTATATTATCCTCTCCACATTCTGCACACATGTGACTCCTCACGTGACACCTGTCCTGGCAGCGCTCCCACTCGACTCCTCTGTAGACCCCCCCAGAGACTGCAGACATGATACAAGAGATGATCAGAGACTCTGCGGATATGATACAAGAAATGGTCAGAGACTGTGCGAATATGATACAGGAGATGGTCAAAGACTGTGCAGACATGATACAGGAGACGGTCAAAGACTGTGCAGACATGATACAGGAGACGGTCAGAAACTGTGCAGACATGATACAGGAGACGGTCAGAAACTGTGCAGACATGATACAGGAGACGGTCAGAAACTGTGCGGACATGATACAGGAGACGGTCAGAGACTGTGCGGACATGATACAGGAGACGGTCAGAGACTGTGCGGACATGATACAGGAGACGGTCAGAGACTGTGTGGACATGATACAGGAGATGGTCAGAGACTGTGTGGACATGATACAGGAGATGGTCAGAGACTGTGTGGACATGATACAGGAGATGGTCAGAGACTGTGTGGACATGATACAGGAGATGGTCAGAAACTGTGTGGACATGATACAGGAGATAGTCAGAGACTGTGCGGACAGCTACAGAAGATGGACAGAGACTGCAAACATGCTGCAGAAGATGGTCAGAGACTGCAAACATGCTGCAGAAGATGGTCAGAGACTATCCGGTTATGATACAGGAGATGGTCAGAGACTGTGCGGACAGCTACAGAAGATGGTCAGAGACTATCCGGTTATAATACAGGAGATGGTCTTAGACTGTGCAGACAGGCACCAAACACTAGAGCCATAGCCACCGATGATACCGCCACAGACAAGGTGCAGAGCAGACAGATGTTCCTTCTATACACTCCTTGGTTCCTACTACAAGCAGTAAAGAAGGAGAAGCAGACATGTTCGCTTTGAGCACCATTCTGGTAGATGTAGTCTCTGCAGAGTGCAGGCACCGGTGGGCCAAGTCTAGTGTGTGGTGTGGAGAACTACAACTCCCGCCATGTAATGTGGTGCCAGGACAAGGTCATCCAGTGCCCAGGGCAAAGGTGTTAACCTGCACCCCACTCCCCAGGTGGAGTAGGGGCTGGGGTGCAGTTTGTAGCGACATGAACAGTTTAATAACAGTACGCATTTTATCCTGCAGTAAAGCTTTGGGCCAACAGTGATGTAGAAAAAAATTATCAGTGTGAGGAAAAATGCCTGTGTGTGTTGTGTCACTAGAAGGAATAGATGCCCCTGCTTCTGTGGTGTGAGTCTAAAGCAAAGTAGGCACGGTTAGTTTTTTTTTTTTTTTGTGCAGCTGTGGAAGATAAGATAAATGAACGGATTTACCCCAACCACACAAATGAGACAGATGGAGGAATCCTCCCCTTCTGTGCCATTGTATTCTGACAGTGGGACTCCCCCCGATGTCAGAATACACTGATCAGTCTGCAACCATTTTGCTTTGGCTGCTGATTGAAAGAAAGTTTTCTAGCACGGCCGTTCGACAGAAGTTGATCTACTGATTGATTTCTGTTAAACAGAAAGGGGGAAGGCCACACACAGACTGAAATTTGTCTGGTTCCTAGTGAACTGGCCGATTTTTGCTCTGTGTGCGCCCAGTTTAAGGGGCTCTGTGTGGTTGTGAAGAAGGAGTAGTGCAATCAGAGGGAGAGGGCAACTCTGGTGCTAAATGTTGTGTTCTATTGTCAGTCTAAAATTCTGATTCATTGTTATAGATTAGCAGCTACACACTAATATCACAAAATGATTGATAATGAGTCACTGCAGAGAGGTTTTTTTTTACATTTATAACTGCATATGTCACTGATCACAGGCTTGGGGCTTAATTCTAGTAGACCTCACCTCCTTTGCAAGCAAAACACATAGCCTTTAGTAAATGTCCAGTAAAGTTTTCTGAGCCTGAGAAGTAGTGAAGTTGTCCTGGTCTGGGATCTCATCAGATTTGCAGGATACTGATAATTTAACAGTAATCTGCAAGCACTGATTGCAGACTGACACAGCCAAGACGTTTTACAAATCTGGCATTGCTGACACTAGTAATCCAGCAAACACATTAGCACCTCACCTTACTAGCAGCTCCCATGGATTGAATGAAGATCTTGTGTGCTGGTCTGGGGAGAGCTCTGGTGACTGCTGGGCTGGACAGTGATCGGTGCTGCAGAGTGTACAGTGTGATGAACTTTCTTAGCCTGCTCCGCCCACCTCTACTGCTGCTCAGACTGTGCAAGCTCCGATCCAGCCAGGCAAACCCAGGAGGATCGTCCATCTCCTGTATGGGCATTGGTATGGCTGCAGCTATAGAGAGGAGGCACTCAGTGTGCACAGTGTACACAACCTCAGCTCAGGCCATTTCTCCTGCACTGAATGAGCATAGTGCAGGTCGCAATTCAGCCCCCCTCCCCCCCACCTTCCAGCTCTGGTGTCCGCTTTCTGAGAAGGCTAGGAGGCAGTAGAGATCATGAGCTGTTCTCCGTGTGAGAGGGATGTTACAGCCGACACAGCTGGAACCTGCATGGCTTTACCCGCTGACCAGGGACATTCCCCTCTCATTCACGTTCTGCAAAGTAGGCGGGTTTTGCGAGGCCCCTGTGAGTGCGAGGCCTTAGGCCACCGCCTACTTTGCCTAATTAGAGAGCCGCCTCTGCTGATGAGCACTGATTTGCTGCACTAATAGCCACTGATGAGGTGGCACTGATAAGCTGCACTGATGGGGCTGCACTTATAGGGCAGCACTGATATGCTGCACTGATGGGACTGCACTGATGGCCACTGATGGGACTGTACCGATGGGCACTGATAATCTGCACTGATGGGCATTGATGGGACTGTACTAATGGGCACTGATAGGCTGCACTGATGGACACTGATAAGGCAGCACTAATAGGCACTGTGATGGGAGGGCCTGTAGAACCCAGAATCCCTTGGAAAGTAGGCCTCTGTCCTCAACTAACAGAGGACGAATTTCCTGTAAAGGTGGATGGGGCTTCAGACCCCACCTGTATACTCCAGGGATGCTGGGCAGTTGGCCCAGATCCCCAACAACATGACGGAGTGAGCCCAGCCACCCTGTCTTCTCTCCAGCGGCTGAAAGGACTCCAGGGAGAAGGGCCAGTCCAGGCCTCTCCCCAGTGGCGGCTATGTTCTCTGAGAGAGGCCGAGGTTGGCTGGGTGAGTAATACTCTGGAACAATTTGTTTGGGGTACTATGTGGATACAAGCATTAGAGGACTGGAACTATGGACTAAATTCAGAGTCAACCCGTCTGGGGTCTCCTCCTGTGTTAGTCTCCTGCCGAAAAGGGGAGAGATGTGACAGAAGGGCCCGTGGAACCCAGAATCCCTTGGAAAGTATGGGATACCCTTGTTTCAGCTCCCCATGCACCTCTTATGTCTAAGTCACCCTGTGCTATCCTGGCACAGGATGACTGAGAGAATATATCTTGGATTACTTAAAATGGGACAGTAATATTTATCCACAATATCTCCCAGGATATTTGTAAAGATTATTCTTGGTTTGTTTGATTCTCAACTCAACATGTTAATTGAGAGAGCTGATCACATTGACCTCTAGAGCTGAAGCGCTGGCAATTGGGCAGAGTGCTTCCAACCTCTGCCCAGCACCGGCAACAACTACAGAGTTCCAGGGAACCGGGGCAGTCGGCCTCCCTCCCCAACAGTTAGCCGGAGCAGATGGTGTGGGGTTTCCACCAGAAGGGCTGGCAGCAGGGCAGAGTGCTGCTGGCCTCTGTCCTCAACTAACAGAGGACGAATTTCCTGTAAAGGTGGATGGGGCTTCAGACCCTACCTGTATACTCCAGGGATGCTGGGCAGTTGGCCCAGATCCCCAACAACATGACGGAGTGAGCCCAGCCACCCTGTCTTCCCTCCAGCGGCTGAAAGGACTCCAGGGAGAAGGACCAGTCCAGGCCTCTCCCCAGCGGATATGTTCTCTGAGAGAGGCAGAGGTTGGCTGGGTGAGTAATACTTTGGAACAATTTGTTTGGGGTACTATGTGGATACCAGCATTAGAGGACAGGAACTATGGACTAAATTCAGAGTCAACCCGTCTGGGGTCTCCTCCTGTGTTAGTCTCCTGCCGAAAAGGGGAGAGATGTGACGGGAGGGCCCGTGGAACCCAGAATCTCTTGGAAAGTATGGGATACCCTTGTTTCAGCTCCCCATGCACCTCTTATGTCTAAGTCACCCTGTGCTATCTTGGCACAGGGTGACTGAGAAAATATATCTTGGATTACTTAAAATGGGACAGTAATATTTATCCACAATATCTCCCAGGATATATGTAAAGATTATTCTTGGTTTGTTTGATTCTCAACTCAACATCTTAATTGAGAGAGCTGATCACATTGACCTCTAGAGCTGGGTAGGAGCCGGACAGTCTACTCTTACTATAGTTTGTTGCCTACTAGGCTGAGGAGGGGGGGAGATCACTGTTTGTATTGTTAATTGTAATTAGCTCCTGCTATTGTAAGAAGGTGTCCTGTATTAATCCTAATGTGTGAAGCTCGGTGACCACAAGTCTGTCCTAAAGGTCATGTCTCTGAGTCACCTAGTCTGGGTAAATGATTTAGTAAACTAGCTCATGTTAATTAGGTTTCTGCTTACAGTTGTATTGTTAGAGTAATATGAGCAGGAGGGGGGGACCCCCTTTTTAACTGTATATAAAGACTTGTATGTTTGGTTCTAATAAAGGTTCATTCCTGTTTGACCCTCAAAACAGAGCCTCGTCTCGTACTTGGGGGGAGAATTATTCGTATGGGTTTCTTGTTCGGCTGATCGGAGTGTTCGGTAGCTGCCTTTCTGTTCGGAAATGGAATGTCCTAAATGACTTTAACCCCTTTCATACTCAGGGTGTCGTTACAACTGGTGGCAAGCAGCGGGATCATTCCCACAGCCCAGAAGGACAGCTACAAGAGGACACAGGCCAATGGAAGCACAGTATGAATGGCTAAAGCGCTCTACCATCAAGGACTTACTGGAGAACCGGGGCCGACCGGCCAACAACTGTAAGAAGAGGGACATTATCGCAGAACTAGTCGAAATGGATAGAGCCAAAAGGCCCAGTATAACAGACAGGACACCCGAAGAGGCAAGTTTTGATCGGGCTGTTAACACAAGACTGGCACATTATGGTCCTAACCCTACAGCGGAGATCATAGACCTAGTTATAGCAGCTGTGGAGGCAAATTGGCTGCAGCAAAGAGGTGCTGCAGCAGCAGAAGTCACAGCAGCATCAACTGAAAGGAGAGGAGAAGTACAGATACCAGCCACCATGGAAGAGGAATTCAGAAGGAGGTTGCGAGAGATGCAGATACAGCATAGAGGACCAGTATCAGAGCAGGTCCTGCTGGGATGGTCTGATTCTATCCGCTGCGAACTCTGGAAGAAAGCGCTAGCTCTCGAGCAGCAACACCAGGGAAATGTTCTCCCCTCCATCCATGTAAGGTACTGGTCACAGTATGAAGTACGAATGCTGTTATTGGGGAACAACCGAAGCAGGAGTGAACAGCTACGTTAAGCAGGCTGATCTGGGCAGAGATGCGGTTGGACGAGAGCTACAGAGCCCTCCAGTGGTATGTAGCCCAAGAGTGCCCGTGGTCAGCAGAGGACAGCCCCATGGAAGGCTTTGACTATGATGGCCTGGGATTGTTGTATTGGAGGCTGTCCAGTGACCCCGACTTTGGGAGTGATCGGGAGTGGCGTTTGGAGGAAATAATAGAGCACAGAGATCGAAGACTGAATGTCTCAGAAGGGCACTGGGCACAGAAAGATTTGGAGTTTAAAGCCATTCAGGAATGGGAGCTGGAGATCGCCTACAGACAGCTGCTAGACTCTGCTCAGCAGCAGGGTGGGGCTCCCTTTGCCTGGGACTATCAGGAAATACCAGTTGACAACTCTGAAATCCTGGCTGAAGAATCTGCAGTGGAAAATCTGGATATTGTCATCCCCAAAGCTGACAACAGGGCTAGTTCTGCTAACCTCTGCCCAGAACTGATAGCATCTTCTGGGTTCCACGGACACGAGATTGTGAACTTTAATCCCCAGACACCAGTTGCATAGACAGGGGATTTGGTAGACTTTTCTGCTGAGGAAGAACAACCTGATGAGGCTCCAGCATAAGAGCTGGTTTCAGGGCCAAACTTCAGTGTGCTCTGCCCAGCACCAACAGCAGTATCTGTGGAGTTGCAAGGAATGTCCCCAGCTGAGGCGTTGGTCACCGGACAGAGGGTCCAAGACCTCTGCCTCACACCTGTGGCAGTTCCGCAGGCTCATGGTGAGAAGGTGGCAATCACTTCCCACCAGCCAGATGAGGGAACGGAAAAGGAAGCAGCCAGCTCACCTCCCCAATGGCAGCTGCACAGTTTGGGAGGGGAGGAATTCAGCCTCCTGCCCCAACAGTCAGCTGAAGCGGATGATGTGGAGTCCCCAGCAAAAGTGCTGGCAACAGGGTAGAGTGCTACCAAACTCTGCCCATCAGTGGCAGTCCACTGCTCTATACCCGTGGCAGTTTCGGAGGCCCGAGGTGAGAAGGTGATGGTTCTTCTCTCCCAGTGGATTTCAGAGATGCAGGGAGGAGAAGCAGCCATTTTCCCTCCTCAACAAGAGTTTGTGCACCTGGGAGACAATACCAGTGAAAGGAAGTTCCAACAGCAGACGACGCCCCAGAATGATGACACCAACCCAGCTGAAGCGCTGGCAACCGGGCAGAGTGCTACCAACCTCTGCCCAGCACTGGCAACAACTACAGAGTTCCAGGGAGCCGGGGCAGTCGGCCTCCCTCCCCAACAGTTAGCCGGAGCAGATGGTGTGGGGTTTCCAGCAGAAGGGCTGGCAACAGGGCAGAGTGCTGCTGGCCTCTGCCCTCAACTAACAGAGGACGAATTTCCTGTAAAGGTGGATGGGGCTTCAGTCCCCACCTGTATAACCCAGGGACGCTGGGCAGTTGACCCAGATCCCCAACAGCATGACAGAGTGAGCCCAGCCCCCCTGTCTTCTCTCCAGTGACTGAAAGGACTCCAGGGAGAAGGGCCAGTCCAGGCCTCTCCCCAGCAGCGGATATGTTCTCTGAGAGAGGCAGAGGTTGGCTGGGTAAGTAATACTCTGTTTGGAACAATTTGTTTGGGGTACTATGTGGATACCAGCATTAGAGGACTGGAACTATGAACTAACTTCGGAGTCAACCCGTCTGGGGTCTCCTCCTGTGTCAGTCTCCTGCCGAAAAGGTCAGAGATGTGACGGGAGGGCCAGTGGAACCCAGAATCCCTTGGAAAGTATGGGATACCCTTGTTTCAGCTCCCCATGCACCTCTTATGTCTAAGTCACCCTGTGCTATCCTGGCACATGGTGACTGAGAAAATATATCTTTGATTACTTAAAATGGGACAGTAATATTTATCCACAATATCTCCCAGGATATATGCAAAGATTATTCTTAGTTTGATTCTGAACTCAACATGTTAATTGAGAGAGCTGATCACATTGACCTCTAGAACTGGGTAGGAGCCGGACAGTCCACTCTTACTATAGTTTGTTGCCTACTAGGCTGAGGAGGGGGGGAGATCACTGTTTGTATTGGTAATTGTAATTAGCTCTGGCTATTGTGAGAAGGTGTCCTGTATTTATACTAATGTGTGAAGCTCGGTGACCACAAGTCTGTCTCTGAGTCACCTAGTCTGGGTAAATGATTTAGTAAACTAGCTCATCTTAATTAGGTTTCTCCTTACAGTTGTATTGTTAGAGTAATATGAGCAGGAGAGGGGAACCACCTCTTTAACTGTATATAAAGACTTGTAAGTTTGGTTCTAATAAAGGTTCATTCCTATTTGACCCTCAAGACAGAGCCTCGTCTTGTACTTGGGGGGAGAATTATTCGTATGGGTTTCTTGTTCGGTTGATCGGAGTGTTCGGTAGCTGCCTTTCTGTTCAGAAGTGGTATGTCCTAAACGACTTTAACCCCTTTCATACTCGGGGTATCGTTACAGGCACTGTTTTATTGGATGACCCGGAAGTGTGTACCCAAATTAACAGAGACACTGTACGAGCTGGATTCTTAACATTGGGGTCATATTTTCTTTATTAAGGAGTCAGGCTGCAGTGGAAGGACACCCCAGATGAAGTCTATTGAGACGAAACGCGTCGGGGTGACTCCACTGGCGGCTTATCTATTATAAGCGCTTGTAACCACCTTTTAAATACAGATTTTCTATGAGGATTCAGGACTATCCAGGTTCCCACCACGGATGACTTCCAAGATCACATCCTTGTTGTTGGCTGACAACCCAAACATATTTGACTCACAGAACATACGTTCTTTTGAGTCTATATTATTTGGTAAGCCTACATCTTTCTCGGTGGTGGCTTTATCACATTGGTGTTCCTAGTTCGTATTCACCGCACTGGCTATTCGTGTGGGGACCGTGATTATTTAAATTCTAATAAGGATTGCAATTATTTATTATACACTGTGGACTTTTGAGATATTTATGGACTTTAACAATTCACTTGGCACCATTTTTTAGTCACTTATATTTGTTTTATATCACATATGTTGTTTTATAATTTACTACTGTGGTTCATTCAGATTATATTTTGAGTTATTTGATTGATTTGTCCAGGCTTCAGCAGGGCTTTGTCAATTAAGCGCTACACCTATGCACTTTTTATCGTTACAGGCACTGATGAGGCTGCACTGATGGGCACAGATATGCTTTATGTTAATATTGTTAAAGTTTTAATATTGAACTGTTATGCTGTATCTCTCCAGTAAAGTTACATTAACCAAAAGGACCAGGGTCTGTAACAACACTATGAGGTATAAAGTAGCACTGTTATCTAAAGATTAACTCTGCAAATCAAGAAGAGGAGTGTAGTTGCTAAGAGTAACCAAGTACAAATTCAAGAGACAAGCAATCAGTTGTTAGGAGTGGTACCTGGTAACAATCCTTCTCTCTTCTCTTTACTATCTGAGGTCCTTTTTTAGGTGTCCACATCACTGCCTGCATGATGTGGACATAGTTTATTGGTGGAGACAATGCTTGCAGTGGCTGGGTCCTTTCTCATAGGCTTCAGAGCCAAGAGAACTCAAGGAGTGGTGAGGGGGGTACCAGTGCTCACGAAGATAATGAGTGAGGAAAAATGTTAGGTTCCCAGTGCAGGATATTAGCTTTGCTCATAGAGGAAACTGTGATTTTGTTCCATTACTCTGCAGGATGGCTTAGGAAGAGGTGTTTGAAATCACGACTGAGGAGTAAGGCAATTGATGCACAATGCACTATAAAAATTACATTTTTTCCTGGAGTTGATCTTTGCATCTAGACTATATATCTATATATATAGCGTCTAGTTAGAAATCATGTACCCTATTGTTTGTAAGAACATCCTTTCTCTTTTCCGCCCCTCTGTAGAACATGTGCACCTGATGCTGTTCTTTATCTTTGCAAAATCTCACATAAATAAATAAAAAGGAGAGTGACCACCGCTAATATTGAGGGTTCTTCCTCTTCGTAATTAGAGTAGGCAAAGTTTAGAGGTGCATTGAGGTCATGGTGTTCCAACCACTTTTGTTTTGGCCCTGATAAACACAGATGTGCTGATCTATAGCTTAAATAAAAAAACATATTATTCTAGCCTAAAATTCCCTGCAAAACAATCTGCGCAAGAATTAAGGCTCTCTGGGCTCCACTCAATCACATCAAACACCAAATGAGGCTGCTCTACAGCTGACAACATGGACAGATACGAGAAAACAGACTGGTTACGTCAATCAACTTTTTCTTACATCTTCTAATGTTCTCCATGTGCTCAAATTCCATCAGCTTTGTAAAATTTCTGAAACGAAATACACCCTCACTAATGAGTCTGAACTAGGTTAACTATTTCACTTCTAGAGTAAGTAGTATGCATGGTTGACCAAGCATCACAGTATTGTATACAGTCCAGTACCAAGCCGAAAAAAAATGAGCCATTTCCAGCAGGTCTGTTAGAATTTCCGTACTGTAATTGTGCATGTCTAGACTTCCCTATCCTGGCTACAGGTGGTAGATGGGATAAAGTTGAAACACCTGAGTAAATAAAGGGCTCCATAGTGTGTGAATATATCGCAGACTATAGAGTCCTCTCACAGTAATGAGATGCAAATTCTATGCAAATGACCCTGCTTTCGACTCAGATGTCTTTTCTGCTCTCACATATTGTTTCCATCATATAAATTAGTGTTGTCCATGTGTTTCCATGGAGAGTGATATGCGTATGTTATTTTTGGGTGGCCACAGGCCAAATATTTTTACTAACAAAGATCGTTGTTATAAAAATGACGGGTACAAAGTACAAAGAGGAAAGTCCAGAACAAAATGTTTTTTATGGTTTTACTTGGAATTGAGTTTTATATAGTATGAAAGATGAGATAGTTAGTCCACCCAAATCTCAATCTGCCCCAGATTGTATAATTTATGATTCATTGTTAATAATATTATTATACCGGTAAGTAGTAGTGTAGTGTAGCAGGGGATCACATCTACTTTGTAGCCTGTTGAGACCAGGCTGGGTGATCCACCTGGCACACTGGAGTCCGAGGGCTTGTGGAACGTGGCACAAAGCATCACAGGGTTCCACTGGTCCAACTGACAGAGGGACACCCCGAAAGTGACTGAGCCTGGCGTATCTGAGACCCATGTGTCCTATTCCAGCCTGTCAGCCTTGCCCTCCAACAGACCCCACTAAGCCCTAGGGCAAAGGATTATTTCTAGGAGAAGTCCCCACAAAAATGAGGGCATTCCACACTAGGAAGTGACTTTTTCAATAGTTTACTAAATTAATAACGTAAAGTACAGGTCAGCTTCCGGCACAGCTTTAAGGTTGATAACAATCTATAGTAGAGTTCACAGAGAGTAAAGGCAAAAGGAGAGGTTCACACCTACAACAGAGGCGCCCAGGAGTACAAAATCCCCAAGAAGAAGATGTGAGTAGTCAATAATGCAAAGTCATGTCTCACGCCCCCACTGGGGTAAGCACCCCAGTGAAAGTCTTGAGACTACATAAAGAGCTTTGTTGGTTAAAACACAGGTAATACAGGAGATCTTGCTTCCCACCAAGCCATATACGGTACCTATAATAAAATATCTTTGGTGCCCCCCCCCCCCAGCAAATATCAGGGCTGGCACTTAACCCTAATGATTTCTAAAGTCACAGTTCACACTCTACCTATGGAGTATCTAGTGGCCAACCACGGTAACTACCTAACGCCACATCCTTGCCGTAGCCTACAGTAGCAACAGTATTATGTTGGGTCTGCTATATATCCTCTTTGAAGTGAACTCAATGTAAAATAAAACCATACTAAAACCAATTCCGCACTACATAGCAGGCATCTCCAGGATGGGAGAACTAGGCTGGAGGACAGGGGGCATTTGACCCCAGGGCCTGTACTAAAAGTATACTCTAGTCTAGTGGCCCTGAGTGGAGATACTTTACTATTCAGACATTGATTAGAGTGAGACCTGCAGAAGTGGTTTATACTGTAACTACCTGGTCCCAATTCAGACCTGTGGTCACAGCATCTCTTGGCATATTACTTATTACTGAGGGTGCAAAGAATGCTGATAAAAGACGATATGTCACATTAAACTATATCCTTTGGAACACCCACCTTTCACTTTGACTATTAAAAACTGTGTTACCATGGTACACTTTGCAAGGTAACCCTCCTTTAGCCAACATAAATATGTCCCTACCATGAAAGAGCCCACTGACTGTCAGGTAAGTTCCCATACTCAGTGCTTGGGGTGTCCCGAATCCCCTGGTCGATGATGTCACAAGGGGGTGGGGTCCCCCAGTTGCCCCACCCATTAATTAATTAAGCAGGATTTGGGGGGGGCCCCATGCTATTTTTTTATTACCAGAGTGACGGACCACTTTGCACCCAGCCTGGGTGCCTCCATCAAGATGCAGCTTCCTCCATTCTGGAACCAGGTCTTATCACTGAATATTGCACCCAAGAACTAGACGAAACTAGCTTAGATGCAAACTGGAACTCACTTTATTGTAAACTCACTCAGAATATATACCACACAAAATCAGATAAGAGCTTGATCACATTATGTAAACAGTAAGATAATTAACATGGCTAAGGAACAGCCAACATAAACAGTAAACTAAACAAGCCTAGGTGACTCAGTGCCCATCCAGACCGTTCGGGACCAGTTCCCCAGTAAGAAGATGTAGGGCTGTCCAAATATCTAAAGGATTAGCAGACAGACAAAAAAAAAATAGCTGACTCAATTAACAATTAGAATTCACACCTAGGTAGCGCACAATATTGCAGCAGAACCCAAGAATCAGGTTGTTTTGATCTGATTATAATAATCTGCTCTGAGTCTCACAGTCTGAAGCAGTCATTGCTGGTTTAGGCACACAGGTCACAATTCTGTATCCAGGTCCTAGATTCCCAAAGTCTGTGTGTTTCGTGGAGACATGGACCTGAATATGAAGCAAGACCACTACAAGGGTCCACCAGGCACACACCTCCCAAAAATAGAGCCCCCTCAAAAGCCAGGGCCCATAGTCAGTAGACCCTGCAGTCCCCACCAAAAGCCTCTGTCCTGTTTGAGTCTGTCACAGCTGGCAATTGTTTTGTATTTTACATTCAGCTGTTGGGTGTGGGGGGTACATGCTCGCTCCCTAAACCTGGAAACAGGCAGAAACGTACCAGTACATTTTGGGCGGTCCGCAGATGCATAATACAGCGAGTGAAAAAAGTATTTGATCCCCTGCTGATTTTGTACCACTGACAAAAAAATGATCAGTCTATCATTTTAATGGTCGGTTTATCTTAACAGTGAAGAGACAGAATAACAACACAAATATCCTGAAAAACACATTTCAAAAAAGTTATAAATTGATTTGCATTTTAATGAGTGAAATAAGTATATGATCCCCTATCATTTAGCAAGATTTCGGGCTCCCAGGTGTCTTCTATACAGGTAACGAGCTGAGATTAGGAGCACTATCTTAAAGCGAGTGCTCCTAATCTCAGCTTGTTACCAGTATAAAAGACACCTGTCCACAGAAGCAATCAATTAATCAGATTCCAATGTCTCCACCATGGCTAAGACTGAAGAGCTGTCCAAGGATGTCAAGGACAAGATTGTAGACCTACACAAGGCTGGAATGGGTCTACAAGACCATCACCAAGCAGCTTGGTGAGAGGGTGACAACAGTTGGTGCGATTATTCGCAAATGGAAGAAACACAAAATAACTGTCAATCTCCCTCAGTCTGAGGCTCCATGCAAGATCTCACCTCAAGTTTCTGTAAACATGACAACGGTGAGGAATCAGCCCAGAACTACACGGGAGAATCTTCTCAATGATCTCAAGGCAGCTGGGACCATAGTCACCAAGAAAACAATTGGTAACTCACTACACTGCGAAGGACTGAAATCCAGCAGCGCCCACAAGGTCCCCGTGCTCAAGAAAGTACATGTACAGGCCCATCTAAAGGTTGCTAATGAACATCTGAATGATTCAGAGGAGAACTAGGTGAAAGTGTTGTGGTCAGATGAGACCAAAATCGAGCTCTTTGGCACCAACTCAACTTGCCGTGTTTGGAGGAAGAGAAGGAATGCTGCCTATGACCCCAAGAACACCATCCCCACCATCAAACATGGAGGTGGAAACATTATGCTTTGAGAGTGTTTTTATGCTAAGGGGACAGGACAACTTCACTGCATCAAAGGGACGATGGACGGGGCCATGTACCATCAAATCTTGGGTGAGAACATCCTTCCCTCAGCCAGGGCATTGAAAATGGATCATGGATCCCATAGGAAATATGTGGAGGGAGCTGAAGGTTCGTGTTACCAAGTGTCAACCTTGAAACCTTAATGACTTGGAGAGGATCTGCAAAGAGGAGTGGGACAAAATCCCCTCTGAGATGTGTGCAAACTTCGTGGCCAACTACAAGAAACGCCTGACCTCTGTGATTGCCAACAAGGGTTTTGCCACCAAGTACTAAGTCGTGTTTTGCAAAGGGGTCAAATACTTATTTCACTCATTACAATGCAAATCAATGTATAACTTTTTTGAAATGTGTTTTTCTGCCTATTATTGTTGTTATTCTGTCTCTCACTGTTAAAATAAACCGACCATTAAAACTACAGGCTGATCATTTCATTGTCAGTGGGCAAACGTACAAAATCAGCAGGGGATCAAACACTTTTTTCCCCCCTCACTGTATAGATGAAAACATATCTCAATCTACATTAAAATGTAACTAAAAATCAAAACATTTTTTTTTAGGTTTGGATGGATTGGAGAGGGATTAGATTTTACCGGGGTGTCAAAATAGGCGGCCCTCCAGTTGTTGGGGAACTACAAGTCCCATCATGCCACTGCCTGTGGGAGTCATACTTGTAACTGTCGGCCTTGCAATGCCTCATGGGACTTGTAATTCTGCAACCGCTGAAGGGTTGACACCTATGCATTATAAAATCAGTTTTTTTTACTGTCTGTGCCCCGGTTAGGGATAGTCACCCTTTTTATTAGTTTACCTTATCAGTGAGTGAAAGTAAAATCCCAAATTGTGGGTTGTCACCAGAAAAGCAATAGGGGGGAAATCTTCCAATGGGGACACAAATTCTGGTGACAACAGACTTTAGAGCAGGGATCTCAAACTGGTGGCCCTCCAGCTGGTGCGGAACTACAAGTTCCATCATGCCTCTGCCTTTGGGAGTCATGCTTGTAACTGTCAGCTTTGCAATGCCTCATGGGACTTGTAGTTTTGCAACAGCTGGAGGGCCGCCAGTTTGAGACCCCTGCTTTAGAGGGAATTCCTTACACTTCCTGTATAGGCTATGTGAAAAGCAGTGAAGGGAAATCTCCCCAATGGGACACAGATAGCAAAACAAAATGTCAGGGGGTCATAACCTCCCTTACGCTATCCAAACTAAGAAATCAATTGCCTTCAGTTCTACTTTAAATTCATCATTTACAGAGCCTTGAAAACGTTTTCATACCCCTTGAAATTTTCCACATTCTGTCATGTTACAACCAAAAACGTAAATGTATTTTGTTGGGATTTTATGTGAAACAAAGTGGCACATATTTGTCAAGTGGAAGGAAAATGATAAATGGTTTTCAAATTTTTTTATAAATAAATATGTGAAAAGTGTGGCGTGCATTTGTATTCAGCCCCCCTTTACTCTGATACCCCTAACTAAAATCTAGTGGAACCAATTCCCTTCAGAAGTCCACCTGTGTTTAATTTAATCTCGGTATAAATACAGCTGTTCTGTGAAGCCCTCAGAGGTTTGTTAGAGAACCTTAGTGAACAAACAGCATCATAAAGGCCAAGGAACACACCAGACAGGTCAGGGATAAAGTTGTGGAGAAGTATAAAGCAGGGTTAGGTTATAAAAAAAATATCCCAAGCTTTGAACATCTTACGGAGCTCTGTTCAGTCCAACATCCGAAAATGGAAAGAGTGCAGGCCCAAGTGTGCACTGAAGGACACCACCACAAGCAAGGGCAAGGCGACATAATAATCCATATTCTTATCTCCCACAACAAGGTCTGCAAAATCAAAGGAGGTGAGCAACTTGGAAGACCACGCAATATTGGCATGTGACATCATCAATAACCCAAGGACAGATATGGGAGCAGACGCACCCCTCCCACCTCCTGCTCCAGACTAGTCAGAGAAATGTTGTGAAAATGGATTACCCTACAGTCACCATCTCCAGAGACATTACTAATAAAGCTGGAAAGAAATTGGGGACACATTCGAAGTTGAGATGGAGAACATCTTTCCTTTAAAATTGGGGACAGTCCCCAGAAACAAGGGATGTCTGGTCACCCTGCATTAGAGGCCAGCGATCATTCATCCCACCTGCCTCCTCCCATAACTGAGACATTAGTTGTGGACCAACAAGCCCTTTAATCCTTGAAAGAAAAAGTGGGAAAGCCACATTCGCTAGATTAAATCGACCAAGATCTTAGCTGTCTGCACACTTCTCTGTTACATCAAGGCTTTAAATGGAAAGTGATGTATTTTATTCTGTAATCCCAGGGCAAATATAAAGGAGACAGGATTTCTGCTTTACATGTAAAAGTCTGACGGAGTCTCAAAGCCTCGGAGTGCACTTAGGGGATTTCGGAAATTGTTGCTTGGCTGTGAGTTAACACCAGAAGCTGCCATTTTGCAAATGGAGTGGCGGGGAAGCCGTATGGCCTCATTCATAATTTCACAACTACTGCAAATATCAGCTGATGAATATTTATGTTATACCTGGCAAAAGCCAGAAAGGAAAACAGGAAAACAATCCAAAGTTAGGAAAAAGGTCATCTAAACTCTGTGGGATTTTTTTTTTCCAGCTCTTTCCATGCTTGGCCAGAAGCTACTGAATGAAATCATTATATGTACGCACCCCGAATGACTGAGAAGAAACGGGTTAAGGTTGTGTTCATAAGAAATTTGCTCAGTGATCAGATCCTGAATGTGGCTCAAGAGGTTCATGACAAACTGATTAAAGCATTTCAGGAATATGGGAAAACATAAGCAGCATTGTAGTGTGTGCATGTCAAAAAAATCAAGAGACTTCAATGCAATAAAAAGGATTCAGTACATATATACTATATTAAAGAAATAGAAAATAGGTGTGCACAGCCTATTACATTAGGGTGTGCACCCCAAAGCTCAAACACATATGCGTGAGTATAATTATATATAGATAGATTTATATCTATATATATTTATATTTATTTATATATATATATATATATATCTATATATATATATATATATATATATATATATATATAGATATAGATATATCTATATATATATATATATATATATATATATATATATTTATATATATATATATATAGATAGATATATATAGATATATCTATATATATATATATCTATATCTATATATATATATATATATATATATATATATACATATACACATCTATCTATATGTATTTCTACAGTCAGGTCCATAAATATTGGGACATCGACACAATTCTAATCTTTTTGGCTCTTTACACCACCACAATGGATTTGGAATGAAACAAACAAGATGTGCTTTAACTGCAGACTTTCAGCTTTAATTTGAGGGTATTTACATCCAAACGGTGTAGGAATTACAACAGTTTGTATATGTGCCTCCCACTTTTTAAGGGACCAAAAGCAATGGGACAGATTAACAATCATCCATCAAACTTTCACTTTTTAATACTTGGTTGCAAATCCTTTGCAGTCAATTACAGCCTGAAGTCTGGAATGCATAGACATCACCAGACGCTGGGTTTCATCCCTGGTGATGCTCTGCCAGGCCTCTACTGCAACTGTCTTCAGTTCCTGCTTGTTCTTGGGGCAGTTTCCCTTCAGTTTTGTCTTCAGCAAGTGAAATGGATGCTCAATCGGATTCAGGTCAGGTGATTGACTTGGCCATTGCATAAAATTCCACTTCTTTCCCTTAAAACTCTTTGGTTGCTTTCACAGTATGCTTTGGGTCATTGTCCATCTGCACTGTGAAGCGCCATCCAATGAGTTCTGAAGCATTTTGCTGAATATGAGCAGATAATATTGCCCAAAACACTTCAGAATTCATCCTGCTGCTTTTGTCAGCAGTCACATCATCAATAAATACAAGAGAACCAGTTCCATTGGCAGCCATACATGCCCACGCCATGACACTACCACCACAATGCTTCACTGATGAGGTGGTATGCTTTGGATCATGAGCAGTTCCTTTCCTTCTCCATACTCTTCTCTTCCCATCACTCTGGTACAAGTTGATCTTGGTCTCATCTGTCCATAGGATGTTGTTCCAGAACTGTGAAGGCTTTTTTAGATGTTGTTTGGCAAACTCTAATCTGGACTTTTCTGTTTTTGAGGCTCACCAATGGTTTACATCTTGTGGTGAACCCTCTGTATTCACTCTGGTGAAGTCTTCTCTTGATTGTTGACTGTGACACACATACACCTACCTCCTGGAGAGTGTTCTTGATCTGGCCAACTGTTGTGAAGGGTGTTTTCTTCACCAGGGAAAGAATTCTTCGGTCATCCACCACAGTCGTTTCCCATGGTCTTCCGGGTCTTTTGGTGTTGCTGCGCTCATCGGTGCATTCTTTCTTTTTAAGGATGTTCCAAACAGTTGATTTGGCCACACCTAATGTTTTTGCTATCTCTCTGATGGGCTTGTTTTGTTTTTTCAGCCTAATGATGGCTTGCTTCACTGATAGTGACAGCTCTTTGGATCTCATATTGAGAGTTGACAACAACAGATTCCAAATGCAAATAGTACACTTGAACTCTGGACCTTTTATCTGCTCCTTGTAAATGGGATAATGAGGGAATAACACACACCTGGCCATGGAACAGCTGAGCAGCCAATTGTCCCATATACAAACTGTTGTAATTCCTACACCGTTCACCCGATTTGGATGTAAATACCCTCAAATTAAAGCTAAAAGTCTGCAGTTAAAGCACATCTTGTTTTTATTTCAAATCCATTGTGGTGGTGTATAGAGCCAAAAAGATTAGAATTGTGTCGATGTCCCAATATTTATGGACCTGACTGTATATCTATATATACACACAGGGGTTAATTTACTATAGCGCAAATATGCAAATGTGCGAATAAATACTCTCAAAATAGTCAAATCGCGCTAAAATTTAATTCACTATAGCGCTCGGGAAAAAATACTCCAAAAATCAAATTCACTATAGGTCACAGACAATAGAGACCGTCCAAATCATTACTCCTGCTAGAAACATGGGAATTGCACATGGAAATAATGTTTAGAGCATGATATGATAGCCTAAATGGTTCTTAAATATGCGTTATATTGTTTAAAAATAATCTGCATTTAAACTGCTGAAAAAATTGGTGTATAAACTGAAATATCACTGAAAGTCTGAGAAAAGTTAAATTCCCCTTCTTTCCAGGGCCGTCTTTAATATTGATTGGACCCTGGGCAAACAATTTCATGGGCCCACCCTTCATGCAATTTCTCCACCTGCTCTGAGACATACAATAAATAGCAGCTAGACGCAAAATCAGTTTACTGCAGCAGATCAGGCAACAACTGCGATTGGTTGCCAGAGGTAACAGCATATCATTACCACTCACTGATTAGTATCTAGAAGTTACAGCACATCATTACCGCTCACTGATTGGTTGCTAGAGGTTGCAGCTCATCATTACTGCTCAATGATTGTTAGCTAGAGGTTGTAGCTTATCATTACTGCTTACTGATTAGTTGCTAGATGTTACTGCACATCAATAGCACCCATTGATTGGTTGTTAGAGGATATTGCACATCATTACTGCTCACTAATTGGTTGCTATTGGGTACTGTTCATCATTACCACTTACTTATTGGTTGCTAGAGGTAAGAGGCACTAATATGCAGCACTGATGGGCACTTATATGCGGCACTGATATGCAGCACTCATGGGCACTGATAGGCGGCACTGATGGGCACTGATATGTGGCACTGATGGGCACTGATAGGTGACACTGATGGGCACTGATAGGGTCCTATGGGCACTGATAGGCGGCACTGATGGGCACTGATAGGTGGCCCTGGTGGGCACTGATGGGTGGCAATGATGAGCACTGATGGGTGGCACTGATGGACAAAGGTGGGCAATGATTGGCATTACTACTGAGCACTGACTGGAATTACTGATGGGCACTGATTGGCATCACATGCGGGTACAGGTGGGCACTGATTGGCATTCTTGGCAGGCACTGGTGGGCATCAATGGTGGGGCACTGATGGGCATCACTGGTGGGCATCACTGATTATCAGCGCAGACCTCCCCTGTCAGGAGACCCACTGATCATCTCTCCTCTATCCGTGCCTTGTCAGCGTGTATGATCACGTGGTAAAGAGCCTATGTCATTGGAAAAAAGACACCTTCATGAATTAAAAAAAAAAGTTAGCCCGATTTTTTTGTATAATATGAAAGATGATGTTACGCTAACTATATAGATACCTAACATGTCATGCTTTGAAATTGCACACAATCGTGGAATGGCGACAAACTACGGTAAAAAATCTCCATAGGTGACGCTTTAAAAAAATGTAACGGTTACCAAGTTAGAGTTACAGAGGAGGTCTTTTCCTATGATTATTGCTCTCACTCTGACGATCATGGCAATACCTCACATGTGTGATTTGAACATCTTTTACATTTGCGGGCGCGACTTACGTATGCGTTTTCATTGCTGCGTGAAAACGCGGGGACAGGAGTACTTTAGAAAAAATAAATACATTTCTTATTTATTTTATTTTTTGTTTTTAACACTGTCCCTTTAAAAAAAAAAATCGGATCACTTTTATTGCTGTCACAAGGGATGTAAACATCCCTTGTAATAGTTATAGGTGGAGACAGGTACTCTTTATGGAGTCTAAAAGACCCCAAATCCCTCCTTTGCACTTAAAAGAATTTAGATCTCCAAAATTGGTGTTTCTGAATACTGCCATTTTTTTTTAAATCGGCGCCATTGGCGGCCAAGAAAAAACAGGAGTGAGGTTGTGACGTCGCTTCCGGGATTTTACATCAGAGACCCGATGAAAGCCGAATCCAGCTTTTCGTACGGGTCTCAGCCTAGGTGGCGGACGCGCCTAATGGTGACTCGGGTAGAGTGGCGGGAGGGGGGGGAGGCCCCCCCCCGCTCCTTTTGGATAACAGCCGTGCAGCTTTTAGCTGCATCGGTTATCATTAAAAAGTCTACCGCTGGCTCTAAAAAACAGCTGCAGGCATCACCCCGGTATAACCCCTTCAAGCCATGAACATATATTTGCGCACGGTCGGCGTGAAGGGAGTACTGTATGATCAGAAACGTTGTAGTCGCTGATTCACCAGCAGATGGTGCTGCTGATAAATGATGAGATAGCTGCTTCAGGTCATTGACAGCCAGGGAGATGCAAGTGGCAGATATTCTTCGGTACAGGAAATGCATAGCATTTTTTTTAACTTTTTATTTCTTTATTTATTTTGGTTAAAATAAAAAAAATACAAATTTAAATATGATTTTTCTTTTCTTTTTTTTTTTATTTGGGGAAATTTTGCTTATGCACATCATTTATGTTTATGTTTAGATTCAGCTAACATATGGCTGATGCATTTCTTGTTTTCTAGTTTCTCCCGTACACCCTGTAGGGAAGGATGAATTTGCTGAGGTTCACTTCATTGGGATTCATCAAATCTTGTTTGAATTCTGTGAAACCTGAATTTAGCAACACAATTCTATTAACCGCTTCCCAACTGGTGCACGCCGATGTACGTCGGCAGAATGGCACGGCTGGGCAAATGGGCGTACCTGTACGTCCCTTTAAATTTGTCGCTATGCCATCGCGTGCGCGCTGCCGGCAGCATGCGCGCCTGCTGGGAGCTCCGTAAGTAGGATCGTGGGTCCCCGCGGACTCGATCTCCGCGGGGATACCCGCGATCCTCTCACGAAGAGGAAGAACGGGGAGATGCTGATGTAAACAAGCATCTCCCCGTTCTGCCTAGTGACAGTGTCACTGATCACAGCTCCCTGTGATCGGGAGCTATGATCAGTGATGTGTCACAGCTAGCCCATCCCCCCTACAGTTAGAAACACTCCCTAGGACACACTTAACCCCTTACAGCGCCACCTAGTGTTAACCGCTTCACTGCCAGTCATATTTACACAGTAATCAATGAAATTTTAATCGCACTGATCACTGTATAAATGTGAATGGTCCCAAAATCACGCCAAAATTGTCCGACGTGTCCGCCATAATGTCGCAGTCACAATGAAAATAGCTGATTGCCGCAATTACCAGTAAAATTTTTTTTTAATAAAAATGCCATAAAACTATCCCCTATTTTGTAGACGCTATAACGTTTGCACAAACCAATCAATAAACGCTTATTGTGATTTTTTTTAACCAAAAATATGTAGAAGAATACGTATCGGCCTAAACGGAGGAAAAAAAAATGTTTTTTTATATATTTTTGGAGGATATTTATTATAGCAAAAAGCAAAAAATAATGCGTTTTTTTTTCAAAATTGTCGCTCTTTTTTTGTTTATAGCGCAGAAAATAAAAACCAGGCGGCACAGTGGTGTAGTGGGTAGCACTTTCGCCTAGCAGTAAAAAAGGGTCGCTGGTCCGAATCCCAACCACGACACTACCTGCCTGGAGTTTGCATGTTCTCCCTGTGCCTGCGTGGGTTTCCTCCGGGTACTCCGGTTTCCTCCCACACTCCAAAGACATGCTGGTAAGTTAATTGGATCCTGTCTAAATTGTCCCTAGTATGTATGAATGTGAGTTAGGGACCTCAGATTGTGAGCTCCTTGAGGGTAGGGACTGATGTGAATGTACAATGTATATGTAAAAGTGCTGTGTAAATTGACAGCGCTATATAAGTACCTTATATAAATAAAAAAAATAAAAAAACCGCAGAGGTGATCAAATACCACCAAAAGAAAGCTTTTGTGGGAAAAAAAGACGTCAATTTTGTTTGGGAGCCACGTCGCACGACCGCGCAATTGTCAGTTAAAGCGACGCAGTGCCGAATCGCAAAAAGTGCTCTGGTCTTTGGCCAGCGAAATGGTCCGGGGCTTAAGTGGTTAAAGTCTAGGGCGGCCTCTTTCAACCATGGTGCCCAGGCACCCTGGGGCGCCTTGAGGTTTCTTTAAAGGTGCATGGCAAAATGCTTAAAAATACCAAAATTTGCATACAAGACGGCATAAGGATGAAACCTACCTTTGAGTTACACTAAGCCACAGATTTTCATTGTGCACCTTCTAGCTGCCGATGTCCTAATGACCAATGGCTTCCTCATGTGAAAAGGAGGATGTCAGTCACCTGTATATCATCCTTGTTTGACCCTCCCCTGCCCCTCTCCATCAGCATTGGGGGTCACATTAGCTGAGTGAGGGGGAAAAACTTAGGGAGAAGAGAAACATTGGAATACTAGTCAGTGTCAGTTTTCAAAGGTGTATTTGCTTTGGAAGAACAAATCACCTCTAACGTTGGGTGTCCTTCATGTGGATGTTGCTGCATTATGTCAACCTATTAGAATATTTTTTACATCCTTCTGTTAAAAAAAAAAAAAGAATATTTTTTACATTTTAGAATGGGGTGCCTCGAGACTGTCCATCATTTTTAAAGGGTGCCTTGACTGAAAAAAGGTTGAGAAATACTGATCTAGGGATTGGTAAGCAAATCTTAATACTAAATTCTGGCCATTTTTAAAGCTAATAGGTAAACTATCAGGGTACTTCCATGGGGAAATGTCAAAGCAATAGAAAGTTTTTAAATATTGCACAGCAGGAGGTCCGGTTAAACCAGAATCAAACTTTCTCAATAAACATTATCTATTTGCCTTCACCCATCAGAGGTCTAAGTGTGTGGCTCCTTGTAAGTCTTCTGGAGCTGGATTTCGCCTTCAGGGAGGTGGAAATGGCGTGTGGAGATTACTCGATCAGTGAAATTTCTTTTAAACAAATTCTGGTTATAGGATATAATTCCAACTTCTGAGAGGTAATTATACCCCCTTTTTATCATATTACATCTATCAATGTTTGTAAATTTTTGAAGCATTAAGCTCATGAGTATTTTCACATATTTATTTAGAATAAAAATCCCCTGAAGAAGACCACGACTGAATAGGCCGAAACGCGTTGGGGTGCTCATGTGGATGGCAATTTTGTAATGTATTGTCAACTGATAGTTCCACTGTGTGATATTCACTATCCTAAATGGAATGTGCTCATGTATGTCTGAAACCAGAGCTCATATTTTAACCACTTCAGCCCGGGACCATTTGGCTGCCAAATGACCAGGCCAGTTTTTGCGATTCGGCACTGTGTCGCTTTAACTGACAATTGCGCGGTCGTATGACGTGGCTCCCAAACGAAATTGATGTCCTTTTTTTCCCCACAAAAAGGGCTTTCTTTTGGTGGTATTTGATCACCTTTGCGTTTTTTATTTTTTGCGCTATATACAAAAATAGAGTGACAATTTTGAAAAGAAAGCAATATTTTTTACTTTTTGCTATAGTAAATATCCCCAAAAAAAGATATAAAAAAACAAATTTTTTCCTCAATTTAGGCCGATATGTATTCTTCTACATATTTTTGGTAAAAAAAAAAATCGCAATAAGCATTTATTGATTGGTTTGAGCAAAAGTTATAGCGTCTACAAAATAGGGGATAGTTTTATGGCATTTTTATTAATATTTTTTTTTTACTGGTAATGGCGGCGATCAGCGATTTGTATCGTGACTGCGACATTATGGCGGACACATCGGACACAGTGAAGGGGTTAACAAGTAGGGGGCGGGGAAGGGGTTAAGTGTGTCCTAGGGAGTGATTCTAATGCCCAGTACACACGGTCGGATTTTCCGATGGAAAATGTCCGATCGGAGCGTGTTGTCGGAAATTCCGACCGTGTGTGGGCTCCATCTGACATTTTCCATCGGATTTTCCGACACACAAAGTTGGAGAGCAGGAGATAAAATTTTCCGACAACAAAATCCGTTGTCGGAAATTCCGATCGTGTGTACACAAATCCGACGGACAAAGTGCCACGCATGCTCAGAATAAATAAAGAGATGAAAGCTGTTGGCCACTGCTCCGTTTATAGTCCCGACGTACATGTTTTACGTCACCGCGTTTAAAACGATCAGATTTTCCGACAACTTTGTGTGACCGTGTGTATGCAAGACAAGTTTGAGCCAACATCCGTTGGAAAAAATCCTAGGATTTTGTTGTCGGAATGTCCGAACAAAGTCCGACCGTGTGTACGGGGCATAACTGTTTGGGGGATGGGCTAGCAGTGACACGACACTGATCTCTGCTCCCGATGACAGGGAGCAGATGATCAGTGTCCTGTCACTAGGCAGAACGGGGAGATGCTGTGTTTACACTGGCATCTCCCCATTCTTCAGCTCCGTGACACGATCGCGGGCACGGTGACGGAGCTCATGGCAGGCGCGCGCCAGCGTCGGCGTGGGCGCTTGGCGGCAAATTCAAAGTGACGTACGGGTACGTTACTTTGCGCAGCCGTGCCATTCTGTCGACGTATATCTGCAGGAGGTGGTCAGCAAGCGGTTAAACTCTATCGCTATATTTGAATCTCATTTTGTATAATAAAAGATTTTAATAAATCCAAAACTTTTTTTAATTGAAATATTTGCTGCTAAAAAACCCCTTGGGGGAACCGTCCTATTTTGCTATTTTTCTGGGGTGTACATCCTGTCTGACTCTCGGATATGCTTTTTCCTATTTATACATTATCTATTTGTAATCCTCATACTGCCAGCATTAGTAAATAGATAGGAAGGTATATTATAACTACTTGCTTTAAACTTTTTTTTTATTTTTACATTTTTTCAGCTGCTTCCTGGTTTCTGTCGTAGGCCATAATTATGTCACACATCCCAGGAGTCTTCATGGGCATTTTATTTCTTTCATCTGGAGGAGGCTCATGCCTGAGCTAAAGACAGGTGGATTCCTGGAAGTAAATTCTACATGAATAATCTGCCCTTATTCAAGATGTCCATGGCTAGAAACGTTAAGGGGTTTGTTTTTTGAAGTGATTTCTATACAATAAAGTAAAAATAAAATAAAATATAATAAAATAAAATAAAATTTAAAAAGAAAGCATGGAGACATGGATGGTTGAATATAAAAATTAATAAAATATTGTTTTGAGTTTGTGCTGTTCAGATACAGTTTAATCCTGCTTAAACCACTTGATAAATGAAAAGGAATGCAGCGCTCTCAAGATAGTCTCCTGAGTATAGAAGTAGAGTCCATGATAGGGTGCTCAGGCTGTTGTGTCCTCCACACAACACTTAGGCAACAGTCAAAATAGGAAAATCCGGCAACTCCATGTCCATATCCAAATGTAAACATTTATTGGTACATGTAAAAAAACATACAAGTGCTGACGCGTTTCGGCACACCGCCTTGGTCACAGCACTGTGACCAAGGCAGTGTGCCGAAACATGTCAGCACTTGTATATTTTTTACATGTACCAATAAACGTTTACAATTGGATATGGACATAGAGTTCCCGGCTTTTCCTACTTTGACTGTTGTTTTAACCACTTGCCGACGCCTAACTGGGAATTTATGTTATGACTTTGACGTTAAATATTGGGGTTATGGCTGCAGCTAGATGCAGTAATCCTGGTATTTTCTTTTCACTTAGGTGGCTGGCTTTCAAAAAATGCATAGGTGTGAACCTGGCCTTACTGGCTGAGTCCATGATGGTAGTATCCATGATTGGCTATAGGGCAGACTGCAGGTCCCAGCAATCTCCCTATGCTGTACAAGGCTCCTGAAGCCTGTTGTTCATTAGCAGGCACTGCAGTTTTGGCATAATTCAGCAGGCTAGCAAGATGGACTCCGGCAATGATGATAACGAACAGCAAAGCAGTGACAGCTCCAGGGTCCGGACCCTTTTCCCGACTTATAATACGCAAAACCAGTGGGTCGAACCCAAAAAAGCCTTCCAAGGAAGACCAGAGAAACATAATTAACTCTAAGCCTCCTGGCTCTGGCGGCCCCTAGCTGGCTGAACTAGGCAACCTTCCTTCCTACGAGCACCCCAATCTGATTAATTTTATGTTGCATAAAGAGCTTAGGGAGTTTTGGCTTTGACACCTGCATTTTTTTTATCAAGTGTTACCAGGCCTCAATTGTCCCACCATCTTCTCTTCCTATGTCAACAGGAGCTGATTGTCTCTTCCTGGTTCTTGTAGCCTGACCCCACTGATGTATCCCTGCCTTTGAAGCCTCTTGAGATATGTGATGGGGATACCCCAGCAAGCTGCAGGACGCATCATTCTCACCTAGGGGGAGAATGGACACAGTGGGAAGGCAGGAGCTTTTTTATATTTCGAAGAAGAAGCAATGCTGCAAGAGGAAATGTTCATTATGGGAATGAAGGTCCACTTTAAGAGTGGGTTGGCATTACACAAGATGACAGTGTTGAGTCACATCAGCACATTTTTATTACCAACCGGTTCATAGTGAGTCAAAGTTGTGAGTCAAATTCCGATATTACAAGTGGCAAAAAGCCAAGCTATAAAAATAACTCTCAAAAATACTTTGTTAAAATATTCTTAAGTGGTTTTATTAGAACAATATTCAATTAAATTAGATAACACTGTGGTTGTAACAAGTGCAGAGTAAAACACAGATACCTTCAATAAATGTTCTACAAATGTATGCACCCACTGCAAACAATAGGCTTCCTAAACCACTGGTTGATGACCACTGCAACACACTGTAATTGACCAAGGAATACATTTGTAGTTTTCATAAGCCTTTATTGCAGCCTTTATCAACCTTTTTAACATGGAGGAACCTTAAAATAACTTCTCAGTCTCAGGGAACCCCTGTCAATAATTACTTTATCCAAAGCACATGGTGCATTAGTGTAATGTTCGGCTGGAAGAATGCTCCTTATATTGGTGATCAGTGGGAAGAATGCTCCTTATATTGGTGGTCAGTGGGAAGAATGCTCCTTACATTGGTGATCAGTGAGAAGAATGTTCCTTACATTGGTGATCAGTGAGAAGAATGTTCCTTACATTGGTGATCAGTAAGAAGAATGTTCCTTACATTGGTGGTCAGTGAGAAGAATGTTCCTTACATTGGCGATCAGTGGGAAGAATGTTCCTTACATTGGTGATCAGTGAGAAGAATGCTCCTTACATTGGTGATCAGTGAGAAGAATGTTCCTTACATTGGTGATCAGTGAGAAGAATGTTCCTTACATTGGAGGTCAGTGGGAAGAATGCTCCTTACATTGGTGATCAGTGAGAAGAATGTTCCTTACATTGGTGGTCAGTGAGAAGAATGCTCCTTACATTGGTGATCAGTGAGAAGAATGTTCCTTACATTGGCGATCAGTGGGAAGAATGTTCCTTACATTGGTGATCAGTGGGAAGAATGTTCCTTACATTGGTGATCAGTGGGAAGAATGTTCCTTACATTGGTGATCAGTGGGAAGAATGTTCCTTACATTGGTGATCAGTGAGAAGAATGTTCCTTACATTGGTGATCAGTGAGAAAAATGTCCCTTACATTGGTGATCAGTGAGAAGAATGTTCCTTACATTGGTGATCAGTGGAAAGAATGTTCCTTACATTGGTGATCAGTGAGAAGAATGTTCCTTACATTGGTGATCAGTGGGAAGAATGTTCCTTACATTGGTGGTCAGTGAGCAGAATGTTCCTTACATTGGTGATCAGTGAGAAGAATGTTCCTTACATTGGTGATCAGTGGGAAGAATGTTCCTTACATTGGTGATCAGTGGGAAGAATGCCCCTTACATTGGTGATCAGTGGGAAGAATGTTCCTTACATTGGTGATCAGTGAGAAGAATGTTCCTTACATTGGTGATCAGTGGGAAGAATGTTCCTTACATTGGTGATCAGTGGGAAGAATGTCCCTTACATTGGTGATCAGTGAGAAGAATGTTCCTTACATTGGTGATCAGTGGGAAGAATGTTCCTTACATTGGTGATCAGTGAGAAGAATGTTCCTTACATTGGTGATCAGTGGGAAGAATGTTCCTTACATTGGTGATCAGTGGGAAGAATGTTCCTTACATTGGTGATCAGTGAGAAGAATGTTCCTTACATTGGTGGTCAGTGAGAAGAATGCTCCTTACATTGGTGATCAGTGAGAAGAATGCTCCTTACATTGGTGATCAGTGAGAAGAATGCTCCTTACATTGGTGATCAGTGAGAAGAATGTTCCTTACATTGATGATCAGTGAGAAGAATGCTCCTTACACTGGTGGTCAGTGGGAAGAATGTTCCTTACATTGGTGGTCAGTAGGAAGAATTCCCCCCTACATTGGCGGTCAGTGGGAAGAATGCCCTTTACATTGGTGGCAAATAGGGAGAATGCAATATATACATTTATAGGCATTGCTAGGGGTACCACATCCTTATAAAAAAAAGGGCAAAATGCAAAGCTCCACAATTGCCTCCCTTTACAAGTTACTAGTGGGGGCAGAAACCCCAGTATCAAACAATATCATTAAATTGTATTTGTCGAGGTAACTTTAGCAGTTGCCGGGGACGTTCCCACTGCAGATACATGCTTTAACGCGTTTCATAGGAAACCTTGCTTCTTCAGGAGAGGTTGGGGAGCATTTCTAAAAAAACTGAAAACAATAATGAAAAAACATTACAAATATGGGGCAACATCATTTTTATATACATAATCACAAGCCAATGCAAAGGCTCACAAAACCATCTGGAGATCCATACAACCAAGAGGGAGAAGAGTCCCAGCCTGAGTGGTGCAAAGCCTCTCCCTGGGGAAGGTGTGGGGTGAATTTAGAGGTATTTCAAATTAGATTTTGTGGATTGATTTTTTTGATAGTCTTTTCCGTTGTTTTCCTTATGCATTTTTTCAACATGCATCTTTCATGCGACTTTTTCCACCACATCCATTCCCTACAAGTTCCACGTTGCATTTTCCAATTATGTATATGTTTTTCTAAATATTGATTTTTTTGTATATATAGGACATATATGGATACACATATGCCATACATGAAATTAGGGAATATATATATATATATATATATATATATATATATATATATATATATATATATATATATGTGTGTGTGTGTGTGTTTTTTAACACAAATATATGAGTCATTTACATGTATTTACTCTTTTCCTTTGATAGCTATATATATATATATATTTAATGTTGCTTATAGTTATGGCTTTGTGTGATATTTGTCTTGAGCAGGACCAATCAAGCTCTCCAATATCATTCAGCTGTACCATGACTATTTAAGGTATGAGATTGCTAGTGCTTTTGGGTTATGACTAAGCGAAGAAATTCATGAAACGCGTCAGCCATGCTCCCCTCTGTGCGTACCATGATGCTGCTGCTGTAATCGTTTTTCATGTTGGATGTTTTTTATACAATAAAGCTCTTTTTCCTTCATTTTTGGAGTGTGGTCATTCGACACACATAAGGCAGCCTGTTGATTTCAATGGGCTGCACCACACGTGGCAAAGTAGCTCTGCACATTTTTTTACTGCATTCGTCACCTGTTTTTTCATGTGGAAAAATGTTTGTTTGCTTCTGTGTTTGGTGTGCCCTTAACAATTGATGACACTGAAAGCGCAACTAGGTAAATTTAGGTGTATAAATGTGGTCATACACTATACAATCTGATTGTACAATCTCTGTATGATCTCGTTTAGATGTACCAAAAAGCTATAATAGGTGGACACATCATCTATTCAATCGCTCTTTATCCAATCAGGCAGGCCCTTGCACTACATCAGGGGTGTCCCGTGGGCTGCATGTGGCCCCAGTGAATTTAACATGCACCCTGAGCCCATCTGAGGGAACGCCGGGGAAGACAGGCAAATGGGGCTGTGTACACTTAGTTGATGGGTGAAGGTGTGCTAATGAGGTCAGCTGGTAAACTCCTTCCTGTGTCTTACTGGCTTGTCTGTCTCTGTCTGTATACCAGGGAGTTTCTGAAGTGATCTGCGAAATATAGCCATGGATGAGGTAAGGCCTTGTGTTCAAAATCAAAGAAAACTTGTATTTTTGTGCAACAGAGGTATATATATATATATGTATATATATATATATATATATATATATATATATATATATATATATATATATATATGTAGCCTCACTGCCCATCAATGCAGCCTCACTGCCCATGAAAGCAGCCTCACTGTGCCCATCAATGCAGCCTCAGCTCATCAATGCAGCCTCACTGTGCCCATCAAATGCAGCATTACTGTACCTGTGAATGCAGCCTCACTGTGCCCATCATATATATATATATGTATATATATATATATTACATAGGGGAGCTGGATTTTGGAAAAAAAAAGTGAACTTAGCCTTTAACTCATCCCTACTGGTGAGTTACCTATCAAAAGCAATTGTATGAGAGTATGTGCAGAACCTGATCAGGACTGAATGATGACAGAGGGGCCAACAGGAATTCCACATTTGCAGCTGATTGGGATGGCAGCAGGGAGTAAAAACCAGCCCTGGAAAAAATGTCATACCAGCCCCATAGCATTATTATACCAGCCCAACAGCATAACGTCATTATTTTCTTGTTCATGAGGGAAAACCATGCACTTTAACCAATAAGCAAATTCCAGTTAACAGTGGTAAAAGTGGTCGGTTATCAAGGTGGACCCCAGGAACTCTGGGAACGTGGGGGGGGGACTCTGTTGACCAGAGACCACCTTCTGCAGAAAGAATACACTAAGGTAAGGGGGGTGGGTTACTAATATAAGGGGGGAATCTTTATATCAGTGCCCCCTTACATCAATACTCCCCTCTCAGGCTGGCCTGGCGGCGCGATCACTGACCTTCTCTCAGGTGCACCGTGCAGGGCTCAGCCAGTTGGCTCCAGCTCTGGTTATATCTTATAGTCTCCGCTCCACAGTCCACACACGTCTGACTTCCCCATGACCCCATCCTGGCGGCTCTCCCACTCTTGACTCCTCTCCAGACTCCCTCAGAGACTGCAGACATGATATAAGACAAGAGATGGTTAGAGGCTGCGGACACGATACAGGAGATGGTTAGAGACTGAGGACATCATACTAAAGATGGTAAGAGAATGCAGACATGATACAAGAGATGGTCAGAGACTGCAGACATGATACAAGAGATGGTCAGAGACTGCAGACACGATACAAGAGATGGTCAGAGACTGCAGACATGATACAAGAGATGGTCAGAGACTGCAGACATGATACAAGAGATGGTCAGAGACTGCAGACATGATACAAGAGATGGTCAGAGACTGCAGACATGATACAAGAGATGGTCAGAGACTGCAGACATGATACAAGAGATGGTCAGAGTCTGCAGACATGATACAAGAGATGGTCAGAGAGTGCAAACATGATACAGGAGATGGTCAGAGACTGCAGACATAGTACAAGAGATCAATGCTACCACACCAGTGCCCATCAAATGCAGCCTCATCAGTGCCCATCAAATGCAGCCTCATCAGTGCCCATCAAATGCAGCCTCACTGTGCCCATCAAATGCAGCTTTACGGTGCCCATCAATGCAGCCTCACTGTGCCCATCAATGCAGCCTCACTGTGCCCATCAATGCAGCCTCATTATGCCCATCATGTTGACCAGAGACCACCTTCCGCAGAAAGAATACACTAAGGTAAGGGGGGTGGGTTACTAATATAAGGGGGGAACCTTTATATCAGTGCCCCCTTACATTATTGTATTCACGCCCCCCTTACATCAATACCCCCCTCTCAGGCTGGCCTGGCGGTGCGGTCACTGACCTTCTCTCAGGTGCACCGTGCAGGGCTCAGCCAGTTGGCTCCAGCTCTGGTTATATCTTATAGTCTCCGCTCCACAGTCCACACACGTCTGACTTCCCCATGACCCCATCCTGGCGGCTCTCCCACTCTTGACTCCTCTCCAGACTCCCTCAGAGACTGCAGACATGATATAAGACAAGAGATGGTTAGAGGCTGCGGACACGATACAGGATATGGTTAGAGACTGAGGACATCATACTAAAGATGGTAAGAGAATGCAGACATGATACAAGAGATGGTCAGAGACTGCAGACATGATACAAGAGATGGTCAGAGACTGCAGACACGATACAAGAGATGGTCAGAGACTGAAGACATGATACAAGAGATGGTCGGAGACTGCAGACATGATACAAGAGATGGTCAGAGTCTGCAGACATGATACAAGAGATGTTCAGAGACTGCAGACATGATACAAGAGATGGTCAGAGACTGCAGACATGATACAAGAGATGGTCAGAGACTGCAGACATGATACAAGAGATGGTCAGGGACTGCAGACATGATACAAGAGATGGTCAGAGTCTGCGGACATGATACAAGAGATGGTCAGAGACTGCAGACATGATACAAGAGATGGTCAGAGACTGCAGACATGATACAAGAGATGGTCAGAGTCTGCAGACATGATACAAGAGATGGTCAGAGAGTGCAAACATGATACAGGAGATGGTCAGAGACTGCAGACATAGTACAAGAGATCAATGCTATCACACCAGTGCCCATCAAATGCAGCCTCATCAGTGCCCATCAAATGCAGCCTCATCAGTGCCCATCAAATGCAGCCTCACTGTGCCCATCAAATGCAGCTTTACGGTGCCCATCAAATGTAGCCTCACTGTGCCCATCAATGCAGCCTCACTGTGCCCATCAATGCAGCCTCACTTTGCCCATCAATGCAGCCTCATTATGCCCATCAATGCAGCCTCACTGTCCATCAATGCAGTCTCACTGCCCATCAATGTAGCCTCACTGCCCATCAATGTAGCCTCACTGTACCCATCAATGCAGCCTCACTGTGCCCATGAAAGCAGCCTCACTTTGCCCATCAATGCAGCCTCACTGTGCCCATGAATGCAGCATCACTGTGCCCATTATTGCAGCCTCAGCTCATCAATGCAGTCTCACTGTGTCCATCAAATCCAGCATTACTGTACCCATGAATGCAGCCTCACTGTGCCCATCAAATGCAGCTTTACAGTGCCCAACAAATGCAGCCTCACTGTGCCCATCAATGCAGCCTCACTGTGCCCATCAATGCAGCCTCATTATGCCCATCAATGCAGCCTCACTGCCCATCAATGCAGCCTCAATGCCCATCAATGTAGCCTCACTGCCCATCAATGTAGCCTCACTGTGCCCATCAATGCAGCCTCACTGTGCCCATGAAAGCAGCCTCACTGTGCCCATGAAAGCAGCCTCACTGTGCCCATCAATGCAGCCTCACTGTGCCCATCAATGCAGCCTCACTGTGCCCATGAATGCAGCATCACTGTGCCCATTAATGCAGCCTCAGCCCATTAATGCAGCCTCACTGTCCATCAAATGCAGCTTTACTGTGCCCGTGAATGCAGCCTCACTGTGCCCATGAATGCAGCCTCACTGTGCCCATGAATGCAGCCTCACTGTACCCGTGAATTCAGCCTCATTGTGCCAATCATTGCAGCCTCACTGTGCATGAAATTCAGCCTCACTGCCCATCAATACATACTCACCATTGCATGTGTGTCACAGTGTGACCGGCTCGTGTGATAACACTTATTCAATTAGTGTTCCATCTACTATCACACGAGACGGTCTAGGGGGATGGGACCTTGTTACAGTGCCGCCGAACACACACAGACCCAGCTCCATGATACACAGCAGGAGATGCTCGTGACACATGAGGACATAAGGAGAGAGAGAGGGAGGGGAGCACTGCAGCCAGCCAAAGCTCAAAGCGGCCCCAGGGCAGGTGGCCTACCTGGGGATTTACTGGTATCCTGGTAGGCCAGTCCAGCCCTGGAGATGCACAATGATAATAAATGAGTTCACTTTAAAAAAAAAATAGAGACATAGAGAGACAGAGAGGGAGAGAGAGATAGAGAGAGAGAGAGACAGAGAGAGAGAGAGAGCGAGAGAGAGACAGAGAGAGAGCGAGAGAGCGAGAGAGAGAGACATGGAGAGAGAGAGAGAGAGAGAGAGAGAGAGAGACATGGAGAGAGAGAGAGACATGGAGAGAGAGAGACATGCAGAGAGAGAGACACAGAGAGAGAGAGAGAGAGACAGAGAGAAAGAGAGAGAGAGACGTGGAGAGAGACATAGAGAGAGAGAGAGACATGGAGAGAGACATAGAGAAAGAGAGAGAGAAATAGGGAGAGATGGAGAGAGAGAGAGACATGGAGAGAGAGAGACATAGAGAGAGAGAACGGATTGCAGGCAGCACTTTAATTCTTCCGCTCCATGGCCGTGCACTTCTCCTATTCTCCTGCTGTCCTCACACGTGTCACTCATGACTCTGCAGGCACCAGACTAGTGGGAGGTGCTGGCGCCACTCGGACTTGTGAGAAATTAAGCACCACGGCGTTCTCCTGCTCCCCTTAGGCAATTCACTCTGCAGCCTGTAGTTCAGTGGGCAGCGCCGGTCGGCGGATGGATCAGAGTAGGAGGAGGCACTGCATTGGAAAGTGCGGCGGCTGCCGCCGCTGCTCTTTATAGTACTTAAAGGCAAGCTCCGAGCCAAAAGTGGACCCAGGGCACTGAGGGCAGGCGGCCTACCGGGAAATGTCCCGGACATACCGGTAGGCCGGTCCGGCCCTGTCTGCACATACTCTTTGTGCATCATATGGGAACACACAACTGCTTTTAATAGGTAACTCATCAGTAGGGATGAGCTAAGGTCCTAGCTGAACTTAGTTTGGACCAAAAATATGGGTAACTGTCAAATAACAGTGGGCCACCATGTGCAGAACATGATTGGGTCTGAATAATGACAGAAGGGACTGATTGGGACGGTGGCCCACTGTCATTTGAGTTTCCTACAGGTTTGGTCCAAACTGCGTTCAGCTAGAACCTTAGCTCATCCCTACTGATGAGTTACCTATGAAGAGCTATTGTGTGTCCCCATATCATGCACCTGATCGGGTCCAAATGATGACAGAAGGGCCAACAGGAATTCCACAATTGCAGCTGTTTGGGATGGCAGCCCACTGTTATTTGACAGTTTCTCATATTTTTGGTCCAAACTGAGTACAGGTAAAACCTTAGCTCATCCCTACTAATAAGTTACCTATTTAAAGCAATCGTGTGTCCCCATATCATGCATAAAGAATACATGCAGAACGCGACCGGGTCTTAATGATGACAGAATGGCCAATAGGAATTCCACAGTTGCAACTGATTGGGATGGCGGCCCACTGTTATTTGACAGTTTCCCATATTTTTGGTCCAAACTAAGTTCAGCCAGAACCTTAGCTCAGCCCTACTGATGTGTTACATATAAAAAGCAATTGTGTGTCCCCATATCATGCACAGAGAGTCCATGCTCATGCAAGACCTGGCCAGGTCTGAATGATGGCAGAACAACCAATAGGAGGTCCCTAAAGTAATGTATGCAAAAAAATGACATTGTCTCTAATAGACCTTGGCGTAATGAAAGGCCAGCTACAGAATGTTTTATGGAAAATTTAATGGTTTATTTAATTTGCAACTCTTCCTGCCTGGTCAAATCTAATTAACTTAGTGTGTCAACTGTGGTTTGTTCATGAATTTTCCATCATTACTGTAGCTCTTTAGTCACTTCCCTGCCTCATTCAATCATTCCCCTCCCCAGGCGCCTCACCTTCCGAGCACTTCAAAGCAAATGACCACACACAAACAGAGTGAGCACATTCAGTTCCCAGGGATGCTGTCATATTTTTTAAGTTTAATGTTCAAATTTTAAAGCCGATGACATTTTTTATTTTGGTTAGGCGCTAAAATAAAACCGAATTTTAGACAAAATATTTACTTCGCTGTTTTCAAAGAATAAGCGGACACGTTATAATTCAGTGACATAATCTAACATGCTTAGCAGAAGGTGGCATGGCATGCAAAGCCATCAACCTCGTCAGTAGAATATGTATGGTGAGTTTCCGTCTTTTCCATTGCTTAGACGACAAATAGATATGAATTTACGTAGCCGTATAAACATGTTTCAGTTGGGTTTACTACTATGGTTTTATTATTACTATTACCTATTAGTGCAATCCTGGTAAGCAGCACTGTATTTTAAACATTAATATGTATTATATAATGGGAATATAAATCCAACTGATCAAATTCAAACTACTACAACAACATAAAGAACCATCCAAAACTCTTCCCCAAGCTACATCACCAAGCTCATCTCAAAATATCAACCAAACCATCCTCTCTGTGGCTCCGAAGACCCCCTGCTCTCTAATTCCCTTGTCACCCCCTCTCATGCTCATCTCCAGAACGTCTCTAGAGCCTCTCCGACCCTCTGAAATTCTCAACCCCAATCTGTCCAGCTATCTCTTCCTCTGTCCACCTTTAGGCGATCCCTCAAAACTCATCTCTAAAGGCACATGTGTCAAACACAAGGCCCGCAGGCCAAATGTGGTCCTCCAGGCTATTTGATGTGGCCCTCGCACCTCTCCTGCAGCTTCAGCACCCCCCTCATCTCCGCTCCCACCTTGTATCAGCAGAGAGCAGGACAGAACTCCTCCGCCAGATAGTGCACTCTTTGTGCAGCTGCGGAGAGTCTCATCTCTGCTCCCTCAATTCAGCAGTTGGCAGACTCCAGGAGCAACACAAGGTGAGGGGGGTGCACTGTGATGTAAGGGAGCATGGGGGACTCTTGACTTCTGATTGTGGGGGGGCTCTTGACATCAGATGTAAGGGGGGGGTGGGTGCTCTGGACATCTAGTCTTACAAATACAATGCCTTGCACAAGTATTCACCCCTCTTGGCTTTGTACCTATCTTGTTACATTACAGCCTTTAGTTCAATGTTTTTATAATCTGAATTATATGTGATGGATCAGAACAAAATAGTCTAAGTTGGTGAAGTAAAATTAGAAAAATATATACATAAAACTATTTTTTAGAAATAAAAAAACTGATAATTGTCATGTGCGTATGTATTCATCCCCTTTGTTATGAAGCCCATAAACAGCACTGGTGCAGCCAATTACCTTCAGAAGTCACATAATTAGTGAAATGATGTCCACCTGTGTGCAATCTAAGTGTCACATGATCTGTCATTACATATACACACCTTTTTGAAAGGCCTCAGAGGCTGCACCACCTAAGCAAGAGGCACCACTAACCAAACACTGCCATAAAGACCAAGGAACTCTCCAAACAAGTAAGGGACAATGTTGTTGAGAAGTACAAGTCAGGGTTAGGTTATAAAAAAAATATCCAAATCTTTGATGATCCCTAGGAGCACCATCAAATCTATCATAACCAAATGGAAAGAGCATGGCACAACAGCAAACCTGCCAAGAGACGGCCGCACACCAAAACTCATGGACCGGGCAAGGAGGGCATTAATCAGAGAGGCAGCACAGAGACCTATGGTAACCCTGGAGGAGCTGCAGAGTTCCACAACAGAGACTGGAGTATCTGTACATAGGACAACAATAAGCCGTACGCTCCATAGAGTTGGGCTTTATGGCAGAGTGTCCAGAAGAAAGACATTACTTTCAGCATTTTGAGTTTCCGAAAAGACATGTGGAAGACTCCCAAAATGTATGGAGGAAGGTGCTCTGGTCTGATGAGACTAAAATTGAACTTTTTGGCCATCAAAGAAAACGCTATGTCTGGCACAAACCCAACACATCACATCACCCAAAGAACACCGTCCCCACTGTGAAACATGGTGGCAGCATCATGCTGTGGGGATGTTTTTCAGCAGTCAGGACTGGGAAACTGGTCAGGGTTGAGGGAAAGATGGATGGTGCTAAATACAGGGATATTTTTAAGCAAAACCTCTACCACTCTGTGTGTGATTTGAGGCTAGGACGGAGGTTCACCTTCCAGCAGAACAATGTCCCCAAACACACTGCTAAAGCAACACTTGAGTGGTTCAAGGGGAAACATTTAAATGTGTTGGAATGGCCTAGTCAAAGTCCAGACCTCAATCCAATAGAAAATCTGTGGTCAGACTTAAAGATTGCTGTTCACAAGCGCAAACCATCCAACTTGAAGCAGCTGGAGCAGTTTTGCAAGAAGGAATGGGCAAAAATCCCAGTGGTAAGATGTGGCAAGCTCATATAAACTTATCAAAAGCGACTTGGAGCTGTGATAGCCGCAAAAGGTGGCTCTACAAAGTATTGACTTTAGGGGGGTGAATAGTTATGCACATTGACTTTTTCTGTTATTTTGTCTGATTTGTTGTTTGCTTCACAATAAAATAAAAAAAACATTTTCAAAGTTGTGGGCATGTTCTGTAAATTAAATGATGCAAATCCTCAAACAATCCATGTTAATTCTAGGTTGTGAGGCAACAAAACACAAAAAATGCCAAGGGGGTGAATACTTTTGCAAGGCACTGTATAACCAGCCCTTTGAGGGCAACCTGAAATGCTTATGCTGATTGAGTTTGACACCTCTGTCTTAAGGGAAGCCCACCCCACTTCTTCCTTTCTTTCTTCATCAACTCATCCCCACAGAGTTATTAACTTTTTGTATCAATTGCCCCTTACTTTTAGATTGTAAGCTGAGTAGGGCCCTCCTAACCCTCTTGTCTTTTTTTGAATATTCTTTATTTTGGTTTTCAGAGAAAAAAACATACAATAAGTAATGGAAAAAAAGAAAGCGCCCAGAAGGGCAACAGACCATAAATCACAAACTTTCAAAGTTAGCATCGGGTTCTCATTGGTAGATGCAAATGTGAACATCATGTAACTCCACCTTTTTATTCCCCAGTAACACTAGGAATAGTGCTTATGATCTAATGCTACAAACAAGAACTAAACACCCATATGGGAGGCCTGTAGAAGGAGCAGTTGACTCCGAGTGCGTAGCCTATGTGTTCTCTCCAGTTTTTTTCTCCCTTGTTGCTTCCCCTGGTTCCGCTTTCGGCGACGTCATCGCCTGCGTTCCACCTGCGTTCCACGCCGGACCTGGCCGACTTCCTGGTGGCCACAGGAAAAGACTGTACATCTCGTCTCCCACGATTGCCTCCCCGAGGAATAGGATGGACCAGCAACCGGGCTGCACCTTGTGCCCAAAGCACAGATGAGCCTGATTTTATTCACCTTCCTGTAAGTGCATTATTTGTTGTGTCATTAAAATCCTACTTAACGTATTGCACTTAGGTGGCGCTTCCTTCTTGTACCCTTAACTTCCTATTATAGAGCTGGCTTCTCTCTAAGGATAGCTGCCGCCCACCACCATTTCTTTTAGGACTTGCTATTTGTTCAGTTTATCATATGGACTAATGAACTGTGACTGCGTTCTTTACAGACATTGTCTGTTGCATGTATAGAGGTACACATATCTTTGCGCTCACAGTTTTCTTTTTTCATTGTATAATGCTACGCTGTACCCAAACTAAATTTTTATCATTTTGTTCTCACAAATAGAGCTTTTTTTGGTGGTATTTGATCACCTCTGCGGTTTTGATCTTTTGCTTAACGAATAAAAAAAGACTGAAAATTTTGAAAAAAAAAAGTTTTTCTTTGTTTTTGTTATAAAATGTTGTAAATAAGTAAGGTTTCTCCTTCACTGATGGGCACTGATAAGCTGCACTAATAAGGCGGCACCGATGAGGCGGCACCAATGAGGTGGCACTGATGGGCACTGATGATGGACACTGATAGGTGGCACTGATGGGCACTGATAGGCAGCACTGATAGGTGGCACTCATATGAGGCACCGATGGGCATTGATAGGCAGCACTGATGAGCACTCATAGGTGGCACTGGTGGGCACTGATAGGCGACACTGATTGACACTGAAAGGCTGCACTGATAGATACTTATGGGTGGCACTGATAGACAGCACTGCTGGGCACTGATGGGCACTGATAGGCGGCACTGATGGGCACTAAAAGGTGGCACTGATGGGCATTGATGGGCACTGATGGCTGGCACTGATAGATTTAACTGATAGGCATCACTGATGGCACGGGCAGGCATTTTGCTCTGGCACTGATTGGCAGCTGCCTGGGCACTGATTGGCATTTCCCTGGTGGTCTAGGGTGGCATACCTGGTGGTCCAGTGTGGTGGCCATTCCTGGTGGTCCTGGCGGCATCCTGGTGGTCCTGGGTGGGTATCCAAGGGGGGGCTGCACTGATAAACAATCAGCACAGACCCCCCTGTTAGGAGAGCAGCTGATCGGCTCTCTGTCAGACGCGAGTAAGGAAAAGCCGATCAGCGGCTCTTCCTGTTTACATCGTGATCAGCCATGATTGGACACGGCTGATCATGTGATAAAGAGTCTCTGTCAGAGACTCTTTACCTAGATCAGAGTTGCATTGTTTTAGACTGACACACCGCAACAACGATCGCCATGATGCACACCCCTTCTAATGCTATTCTAACTACCCTGTGAAAGGAACCTATTGTTTATTCTGAGGGTGCTCCAGTCCGGTCACATGATTGGCGCCTAGCGGCGGCTTCAGGGGTGTGGAGGGACAGCCGACAATGGATGCCCTATAGCAAACCTAAGGGTGATGTTACCGCAAGGCTCTGCAGCAATTGTCAGTGATCTCTCCTTCCTCCCGAAGCCTCTGCTGGAGAGATCACATGACTGTATCAGAGCACCCTAGGAATCGGTAAGTATACAGTGCCTTGAAAAAGTATTCATATCCCAAAAACGTAAATGTATTTTACTGGGATTTTTTGTGATAGACCAACACAAAGTGGCACATAATTGTGAAGTGGAAGGAAAATGATAAATGGTTTTCAAAATGTATTACAAATAAATATGTGAAAAGTGTGGGGGGGCATTTGTATTCAGCCCCCCTGAGTCAATACTTTGTAGAACCCCCTTTCTCTGCAATTACAGCTGCGAGTCTTTTTGGGGATGTCTCTACCAGCTTTGCACATCTAGAGAGGGACATTTTTGCCCATTCTTCTGTGCAAAATAGTTCAAGCTCTGTCAGATTGGATGGAGAACGTCTGTGAACAGCAATTTTCAAGTCTTGCCGCACATTCGCAATTGGATTTAGGTTTGGACTGTGACTGGGCCATTCTAACACATGAATATGCTTTGATCTAAACCATTCCATTGTAGCTCTGGCTGTATGTTTAGGGTCGTTGATATGCTGGAAGGTGAACCTCCGCCCCAGTCTCAAGCCTTTTGCAAACTCTAACAGGTTTTCTTCTAAGATTGCCCTGTATTTGGCTCCATCCATCTCCCCATCAACTCTGACCAGCTTCCCTGTCCCTGCTGAAGAAAAGCATCTCCACAACATGATGCTGCCATCACCATGTTTCACAGTGGGGATGGTGTGTTCAGGGTGATGTGCAGTATTCGTTTTCTGCCTCACATAGCGTTTTGCTTTTGGGCCAAAAAGTAAAATTTTGGTCTCATCTCACCAGAGCATCTTCTTCCACATGTTTGCTGTGTCCCCCACATGGCTTCTCACAAACTACACAAACTCCTTATGGCTTTCTTTCAACAAGGTCTTTCTTCTTGTCACTCTTCCATAAAGGTCAGATTTGTGGAGAACACGACTAATAGATGTCCTGTGGACAGATTCTCCCACCTGAGCTGTGGATCTCTGCAGCTCCTCCGGAGTTACCATGGACCTCTTGGCTGCTTCTCTGATGAATGCTCTTCTAGCCCGGCCTATCAGTTTAGGTGGACGGCCATGTCTTGGTAGGTTTGCAGTTGTGCCATACTCTTTCCATTTTCGGATGATGGATTGAACAGAGCTCCGTGAGATATTCAAAGCTTGGGATATTATTTTATAACCTAACCCTGCTTTATACTTCTCCACAACTTTATCCCTTATCTGTCTGGTGTGTTCCTTGGCCTTCATGATGCTGTTTGATCACTAGGGTTCTCTAAAAAACCTCTGAGGGCTTCACAGAACAGCTGTATTTATACTGAGATTAAATTACACACAGGTGGACTCTATTTACTAATTAGATTACTTTTGAAGGTAATTGGTTCCACTAGATTGTAGTTAGAGGTATCAGAGTAAAGGGGGCTGAATACAAATGCCCCCCCACACTTTTCAGATATTTATTTGTAAAAAATGTTGAAATCCATCTATCATTTTCTTTCAACTTCACAATTATGTGCCACTTTGTGTTGGTCTATCACATAAAATTCCAATAAAATACATTTATGTTTTAGGTTGTAACATGACAAAGGGTATGGATACTTTTTCAAGGCACTGTAAGCATATTCCTTGCACAGGCTAGTTAGAATAGAAGTTAGATGGGAGGGTGGGAGCAGGTTTAGGAATAGTTAGGAATAGCCTGGAATTCAACTTCAAGATAATCAAATCAATTTATGTATCATTTAACCTGTTCCCAATGGGTGTATGCACATACAGCATATGGCATCACAGAGGAAGGGCTTCTTTCATGGGCTGCATACAGTATCTCACAAAAGTGAGCACACCCCTCACATTTTTGTAAATATTTTATTACCGGTATATCTTTTCATGTGACAACACTGAAGAAATGACACTTGTCTACAATGTAAAGTAGTGAGTGTACAGCTTGTATAACAGTGTAAATTTGCTGTCCCCTCAAAATAACTCAACACACAGCCATTAATGTCTAAACCGCTGGCAACAAAAGTGAGTACACCCCTAAGTGAAAATGTCCAAATTGCACCCAAAGTGTCAATATTTTGTGTGGCCACCATTATTTTCCAGCACTGCCTTTAACCCTCCTGGGCATGGAGTTCACCAGAGCTTCACAGGTTGTCACAGAAGTCCTCTTCCCCTCCTCCATGACGACATCACGGAGCTGGTGGATGTTAGAGACCTTGCGCTCCTCCACCTTCCTTTTGAGGATGCCCCACAGATGCTCAATAGGGTTTAGGTCTGGAGACATACTTGGCCAGTCCATCACCTTTACCCTCAGCTTCTTTAGCAAGACAGCGTAGTCTTGGAGGTGTGTTTGGGGTCGTAATCATGTTTGAATACTGCCATGCGGCCCAGTCTCCGAAGGGAGGGGATGATGCTCTGCTTTAGTATGTCACAGTACATGTTGGCATTCATGGTTCCCTCAATGAACTTTATCTCTCCAGTTCCGGTAGCCCTCATGAAGCCCCCAGACCATGACATTCCCACCACCATGGTTGACTGTAGGCAAGACACACTTGTCTTTGTACTCCTCACTTGGTTGCCGCCACACACGCTTGACACCATCTGAACCAAATAAGTTTATCTTGGTCTCATCAGACCACAGGACATGGTTCCAGTAATCCATGTCCTTAGTCTGCTTGTCTTCAGCAAACTGTTCGTGGGCTTTCTTGTACATCATCTTTAGAAGAAGCTTCCTTCTGGGGCGACAGCCATGCAGACCAATTTGATGCAATGTGCGGTGTATGGTCTGAGCACTAAAAGGCTGACAACCCCCCCCCCCCCCCACCCCTTCATTCTCTGCAGCAATGCTGGCAGCACTCATACGTCTATTTCCCAAAGACAACCTCTGGATATGACGCTGAGCATGTGCACTCAACTTTTTTGGTCGACCTTGGCGAGGCCTGTTCTGAGTGGAACCTGTCCTGTTAAACCGCTGTATGGTCTTGGCCACCGTGCTGCAGCTCATTTTCAGGGTCTTGGCAATCTTCTTATAGCCTAGGCCATCTTTATGTAGAGCAACAGTTCTTTTTTTCAGATCCTCAGAGAGTTCTTTGCCATGAGGTGCCATGTTGAACTTCCAGTGACCAGTATGGGAGAGCAAGAGCGATAACACCGAATTTAAAACACCTGCTCCCCATTCACACCTGAGACCTTGTAACACTAACGAGTTACATGACACCGGGGAGGGAAAATGGCTAATTGGGCCCAATTTGGACATTTTCACTTAGGGGTGTACTCACTTTTGTTGCCAGCGGTTTAGACATTAATGGCTGGGTGTTGAGTTATTTTGAAGGGACAGCAAATTTACACTGTTATACAAGCTGTACACTCACTACTTTACATTGTAGCAAAGTGTCATTTCTTCAGTGTTGTCACATGAAAAGATAGAATAAAATATTTACAAAAATGTGAGGGGTGTACTCACTTTTGTAAGATACTGTATGTGGAATCCCGCACAGAGCACTTCCAGCATGGAAAACAAGCTGTTACCAACAGCTCCAGGTCTCGTACTAATAAATGGGAACCAGCTTTCTATCACATGATCGCTATGATAGCCTGTGTTTGGCTATTACAGAGATCACAGTCTCCCCTGTACTCTCTTTCAGTGGCGGCTGGTGCTCAAAATTTTTTGGGGGGGTGCAAACAAACTGAAAAACACTGAAACCCCCCCATCAATTGCAGCCTCACTGTGCCCATCAAACGCAGCCACTGTGTCCATCATATGCAGCCACTGTGCCCATCATATGCAGCCACTGTGCCCATCATATGCAACCATTATGCCCATCATATGAAGCCACTGTGCCCATCATATGCAACCATTATGCCCATCATATGCAGCCACTGTGCCCATCATATGCAACCATTATGCCCATCATATGAAGCCACTGTGCCCATCATATGCAACCATTGTGCCCATCATATGCAGCCACTGTGCCCTTCATATGCAGCCACTTGTGCCCATCATATGCAGCCACTGTGCCCATCATATGCAACCATTGTGCCCATCATATGCAGCAACTGTGCCCATCTAATGCAACCATTGTGCCCATCATATGCAGCCACTGTGCCCATCATATGCAGCCACTGTGCCCATCACATGCAGCCACTGTGCCCATCATATGCAGCCACTGTGCCCATCAAATGCAGCCACTGTGCCCATCATATGCAGCCACTTGTGCCCATCATATGCAGCCACTTGTGCCCATCATATGCAGCCACTTGTGCCCGTCAAATGCAACCACTTGTGCCCATCAAATGCAACCACTTGTGCCCAGTATATGCAGACACTTGTGCCAATCAAATGCAGCCACTGTGCCCACCGACCCCCACTCGTGGCTCTGACGTCCCCCACTCACAGCTCCGACAGCCCCCCGCTCACGGCTCTGACGCCCCCCCCCCCCCGCAGGTGGTCCGGCACTTACTGCCAGTCCTGAGTCCACCAGAGCAACCGTGGCGGCAGGGATGTCCATCCTCGTGTCTCCTCTGTGCCTTCTCTTCCTAAGCGCCAGGCATCCAATAGGATGCCCTTGCGCTTTGGCCAATCGGGACACAGGTCTGACGACCTGCCTCCCTGATTGGCGTTGAGGAGCGTTAGTGTGAAAATAGAGAAAATTCATGCGCTATCATCACACAATTGGGTGGGATCAGGGCGCACTCTCTGCGCCTCGAGCCCACCCTATTGTGAAGCCTATTAGAGCCTCTGGCTCTAATCAGGTGCTTCAAAAAGTACCACCCCCTCCCGCCCCCGCCATAGGAATCCATGCGTCCGGCGTCCTGAAAGGGGCCGGGTGCATGGATGGGGGGGGGGGGGGGGGCAGCGCCCGTGTGCCCACAGTGCACGGGTGGCCGCTGCTCTCTTTCTCTTCTTGAATAGAGAAAAAGATACATTGTACATTGCTGAAAGAAAAAAAATAAGGATAAATTAGTGAGATCAGGGTTTGATCTAAGTCAGTGCTAGGGTTAGGTTTAAGGATCAAAGGTCAGAGTCAGGGTCAAAGGTAAGGGTCATGGTGTTTTAGGTAGGATTTAAAGAAAAATATTTTTTATTCAGTAATACCTATGGACTTTTTAGTATAATTCTACACCCCCATAGCACATTCATGTGCATGGATATGTTGTAGCTTGGCTAAATCCCTACCTGGACCATTCTCAATAATTCTCTGTGTTATTTAGTATCAGCATCTGTTGGTGTCAGTGTGTTTTAGGTAGATAAAAAAAAAAAAAAAAAAAAAGCAAAATGCACATTATTGTCTCTGGGCCTGACTACAGGTACAAACAATAAATACCATACATATGTGGTATCGCTATGATTGTTAAATGTAGGAAAATCTATTTTGGGTTGTATACTACTAAAGCTCAACAAATATATATATATTTTTTTACTACTTTGATCCAGTTTTCCTTTGACGATAAAAATAAATCAGAAGATATTTATTAACATTTGCCACCAAATAAAGGCCCAATTTGTCCTGAAAAAAATACCATATTTATCGGCGTATAACACGCACTTTTTTCCCCTTAAAATCAGGGGAAAATCGCGGGTGCGTGTTATACGCCGATCCCCTGCGATCCCCCGCTGACAGATCTAAAAAATACACAGAGCCGGTCCTCGGCTCTTCTCAGTCACTTTCGGCTTCACTCGACGCCGCCCGAACCTAGCCGAGTGTACTCGGCTAGGTTCGGATAGCTCCGCTCACAGTCACGCCTATCCCGGGCGGGACTACGAGTGGAGCCGAAAGTGAACGAGAGCTGCCGAGAAGAGCCGAGGACCGGCTCTGTGTATTTCGGCGCCGGTGGTGCCATTTTCAAATCGCGGTCGGCGATTTTGAAGCCCAGGATGGCAGGGGATCACTGGGGAAGGCTGCACTAGGGAAGGCTGCACTGGGGAAGGCTGCACTGACAAGGATGCACTAACAAGGCTGCACTGGGGAAGGCTGCACTGACAAGGCTGCACTGACAAGGCTGCACTGGGGAAGGCTGCACTGACAAGGATGCACTGGGGAAGGCTGCACTGACAAGGCTGCACTGGGGAAGGCTGCACTGACAAGGATGCACTAACAAGGCTGCACTGACAAGGATGCACTAACAAGGCTGCACTGACAAGGATGCACTAACAAGGCTGCACTGGGGAAGGCTGCACTGACAAGGCTGCACTGGGGAAGGCTGCACTGGGGAAGGCTGCACTGACAAGGCTGCACTGACAATGCTGCACTGGGGAAGGCTGCACTGGGGAAGGCTGCACTGAGAAGGCTGCACTGAGAAGGCTGCACTGAGAAGGCTGCACTGAGAAGGCTGCACTGACAAGGCTGCACTGACAATGCTGCACTGGGGAAGGCTGCACTGACATGGCTGCACTGACAAGGCTGCACTGAGAAGGCTGCACTGAGAAGGCTGCACTGACAAGGCTGCACTGACATGGTTGCACTGACATGGCTGCACTGACATGGCTGCACTGACAAGGCTGCACTGACAAGGCTGCAATGATGGGCATTTAAATGTAAGTTTTTTTCCCTTCAACTTCCCTCCTAAAAGTTTTTTTTCTTTAAAATTCCCTCCAAAATTGGGGTGCGTGTTATACGCCGATAAATACGGTGATTCACCTGGATACACTAGTTGTGATTATTCGTACAGCTTTATTAACACGTGCCAAAGTTTCATGTGTTAATGTGTTCAGGCATTAAAGTGGTTGTAAACCCTTACACACCACTTTTACCTACAGGTAAGCCTATAATAAGGCTTACCTGTAGGTACTGGAAATATCTCCTAAACCTGCATCATCGGCACATGCGCACTGAAGAAAAGGCACGGTCGTGCTGTGACCGTCGGCTCCCGCGTGCGTGCGCGGGAGTGACGTCACGCGACTCAGGCCAGTCACAGAACCAGAGTCCACGGCCCTGGAAGGAAGAGGGGTGAAGATGGACGCCGCCACCAGCGGGGACATTTCGGGACCTCTGAGACGTTTGCAGGTAAGTGCAACATAATGGGCTAGCATGCGATGCTTTTACTTTGCAGGGTTTACTTCCCCTTTAAGATTAGTTTTGACCTTTGTCATTAAAGGGTTAAACCAAACCTAACCTCTAACCCTAATGCTCAAAGTATATCCAAAGCTAAACCTTTTTATTTATAACTTTTCATAGGATGTGGGAAGCTAAGAATCCATGTCTGTGCCCTCGTGGGGAGATCACCCTTTCTATTTGTCCTGGTGATCATTGTCACCATGAGAGGAAGTAATAGGGAATGTAAATTTGACAGTTGTCACCTTCAAGTTAAAGAAGTAAAATCTTTCAATGTGGACATTTGTTCGCTGTTGCTAGGACACGGCGCGACCCCGATCTGTTGAAAAGTGCTGCATCCGCGGCTCTTTAACCATGTGATCGGCTGTGTCCAATCACAGCCGGTCACATGTAAACAAGGAAGTGCCGGTAATCGGCGCTCCTTGCCTCACACTGACAGAGTGTGTGGTGAGGAGAGCCGATCAGCGGCATCTCCACGCAGGGGGACATCTAGGAGTGTAATCAGGGTACTGATCATTAGTACCCTGATTACAATATTGCAGTGATGCCAGTCAGTGCTGGCAATCAGTGCCGCCTATCAGTGCTGCCCATCAATGCCCATCACTGCTGTCAATCAATGCCCATCAGTGTTGCCCATCAGTGCCATCCATCAATGCCCATCAGTGCCCATCAGTACCGCCTATCCGTGCCGCCTCTCAGTGCCCACCAGTGCCGCCTATCAGTGCCCATCAGTGCCACATGTCAGTGCCACCTATCAGTGCCCATAAATGCCGCCTCATCAGTGCCCACCAGTTCAGCCTATCAGTGCCCATCAGTGAAGGCGAAAAATTACTTAGTTACAAAATTTACTGACAGAAAAAAAGTAAAAAACTTATTTTTTTCAAAATTGTTGGTCTTTTTTTTTTTGTAAAAAAATAAAAAACCCAGCAGTGATTAAATACCACCAAAAGAAAGCTCTATTTGTGTGAAGAAAATTATAAATATTTAGTTTGTGTACAGTGTTGTATGACCGCGCAATTGTCATTCAAAGTGTGACAGCGCTGACAGCTGAAAAATGTCCTGGGCAGGAAGGGGGTGTAAGTGCCCGGTAGGCAAGTGGTTAATTAGAAACTTACTGCCATGTTAACAGGCGTGCAATCAAAATTTATGCAAAGCTGAGTTCCACCCAAAAAGTGGAACTTCTGCTTATACGCCCCCCTCCTGTGCCACATTTGGCACCTTTTAGGAGGGAAAAGGGACCTGATTTTGACATGTCCCCTTCCACACTTCCGAGAGACGCGGCCCGATCTCCCGGAAGTTCGGCCCCCCTCCTCCTTCCCCCGCCGCTGGGCCAATTAGAAAGCGCAGGGTTCCATTACCAGGAATGTCGGTGGCAGCACCCGAGAATCGATCCCAAGATCGTGCCGACATTGCGGGCTCCCTGGACAGGTAAGTGCCCTTATTTTAAAAGTCAACAGCTGCAGTATTTGTAGCTGCTGACTTTTATTTTTTTTTTTCACCCAGGCCGGACCTCCTCTTTAAGTTTGGCAACCTTGAATTTCCTATTCTTAGCCATCGACTTTTAATCAGTTGCCCTTGCCCAGCTGAAATAAGTAAGATGTTAAAGGACCTGGGATCTCTTTACTTTCCTCTTTACTTTCTCTTTTAGTTCACTTGTCATCATTTCCTCGCCTTCCGTTGTATTCCCTCTTTTTCTCTATTGTGTAATTACAATGTAGTATTTATTCTCCATAACCTTCCCCTCTGGGAATAGTTTTCTCTCTTTGATTCGGCTTGCATGATATTATCACTTACTGACAGTACTCTACTGAGTCTTTTTGAGCATGCACCTTGGTTTTCCTTCTCTTGTAAGTTGATTTGCACATGTGATGTATGACTAAAATATGGACTGACCTTTATTTTACTGTATCTATATCCTTGTGGTGATACTTTGTTATGACCTTGTTTTCAACAAAAGTTTCGTAAAAGAAAAAAAGTCCATCTGGTTAAGGGGTGTCCAACCTTTTGATCTTCCTGGGCCACGTTGGAAGAAGAGGAATGATCTTGGGCCACACATAAAATACACTAATGCTGCGTACACATGGTCAGACTTTTCGGCTACAAAAGTCCGACGGACACCGACGGACCAAATCCGGCGGACAATCCGATCGTGTGTGGGCTTCCCCGGATTTTCAGCGGACTTTTCCAGTCGCAAATCTGACGGACTTTAGATTTGGAACTTGCTTCAAATCTTTACGTCGTAACTACGCCAGATCCAGAAATCCACTCGTCTGTATGCTAGTCCGACGGACAAAAACCGACGCTAGGGCAGCCATTTACTACTGGCTATCAACTTCCTTATTTTAGTCCAGTGTACCTCATCACGTACGAATCCGTCGGACTTTTGTGTGATCGTATGTAGGTAAGTCCGTTAGTTAGAAAGTCCGTCGAAAGTCTGTCGGACTTTTGTAGCTGAAAAGTTTGACGGCGTGTACGCCCCATAACAATAATGCCGCGTACACACGGTCGGACTTTTCAGCTACAAAAGTCCGACAGCCTGTCCGACAGACTTTCGACGGACTTTTGGCGGACTTTCGACGGACTTGCGGCGGACTTTCTAACGAACAGACTTGCCTACACACGATCACACAAAAGTCCGTCGAATTCATACGTGATGACGTACACCGGACTAAAATAAGGAAGTTCATAGCCAGTAGCCAATAGCTGCCCTAGCGTGGGTTTTTGTCCGTCGGACTAGCATACAGACGAGCGGATTTTTCGACCGGACTCGAGTCCGTCGGAAAGATTTGAAGCATGTTTCAAATCTAAAGTACGTCGGATTTGAGGCTAAAAAAGTCAGTTGAAAGTCCGGAGAAGCCCACACACGATCGGATTACCAGCCAGCTTTAGTCCGTCAGCGTCCGTTGGACTTTTGTAGACGAAAAGTCCGACCGTGTGTACGCGGCTTAAGAATCGCTGATGAGCAGAAAAAGTCGGGCAGATCACTAGACATGTGCAATTCATTTTGTTCCGAATTAGCTTTTTTAAACGAATTTCGACAAATTTGTTAATTAGGAAATATCCGAATTAACGAAAACCCGTTTAACAAATTTTTCCGAATATCCGTAAATTCAAAAATTCGAAAATTCGGAAATTCAAAATCCGAAAATTCGAAAATCTGAAATAATAACTAACTAATAATAACTTAACTACTACTAACTATTACATTATAGGTATTGGAATTTCCTTTCCAATTTGGCTGTTAGTGAATGTAATGAATACGAATTTATCCAAAGTTACGAATTATCCGAAATAACAAATGCCGTATCTAAACGAATGGAATGTAATGAATGGAATGTAACAAATTAATAATAATAAATAACAATAATAATAATAAAAAACTTTTTATTATTATTATTATTTATTATTAATTAGTTCTGTTCCATTTGTTTAGATGCGCCATTTGTTATTTTCCAATAATTCGTAACTGACAGCCAAATTTGAAAGGAAATTCCAATACCTATAATTTTATAGTTAGTTATTATTAGTTAGTTATTCTTTCAAATTTTTGGATTTTCTTTCTCAGTTCTGTATTTTTCGAATTTTCGAATTTACGAATTTTCAAATTTACGAATTTAGGAATTGCGATCATAATGAATGACCCAAAAAAACGGAAAAAACCCCTAAAAAACTAATGAAACGAAAACGAAAATGAACAAATTTTTTCGGCAGTGCACATGGTCTACAGATCACAAGTTCATGATCAATATCACTGATATAGATAATGTACCTATGTGAGTAATAAAACATATTTTTTTTGTGATATTTTTTATTAAAATACATTATTATTATTATAAAAAAGAAGGCAACATAAAAGTAGTGTGATATTTGACACAGTTTTTGATAAATCAGTGCATCCATATCTGGTTGGATGAATGGAGTAGCAATTCTCAATGGATTTTCGAGGCGCTCATCAGATATTTTGGTTCTAAATTTTGCCCTTTGTCCTTCATCCTTGACAATAGTTTCTCACAAATACCGGTGCTGCTGAAAACGAATGAAATGAATAAGGTGTGATTGTGAAGAATGGGAGATCTTTCTTTGAGAAGACATAACTTTTTAAAAGTCCAGTAAGGAGACAGTGTCACATTTTTCTTTGGTCGCTAAGTATAAATGGATTTTTTACAAAAAAAAATTCCAAAAAACAAAACAACATTTTTTAAGTAAGTTTACAATTTTGGCCACAGGTTGGACACCCTTGATCTAGTTCAGCCAATAGAAAAAAAAACCAAATGAACAAATAGAAATTATACACAATCCCATGCCTACATTTTATCCACAGGAAGGCAATAAATACAGTGGAACCTTGGATTACCAGCATAAACCGTTCCAGGAGAATGCTTGTAATCCAAAGCACTCCCATATCAAAGCGAGTTTCCCCATAGAAGTCACTGGAAACAAAGATAATTTGTTCCGCATTGACTTCTATTGCATGCAATACCGCATGTGGCCAGAGGTGGGTTTGGGGGCACCGGAGAGCCTCGGAAATACTCGGGGACAGCTCGGCTGAACTCAGAAACCCTCGGAAACATTCGGAAACGGAGTATATCTGAGTGTTTCCGAGTATTTCCGAGTGGTTCAGAGTATTTCCGAACAGCTCAGATCCGTTCCGAGTGTCCCCGGAGCCCCCGCACCTCTAGCCAAATGCGGTACTGCACACCACATTAGCTTGAATTCTGCTCGTTTTGCGAGACAACACTCGCAAACTGAGTCAGGATTTTTAAAAAAAGGTGCTCGTCTTTCAAAACGCTCTTTAACCGCTTCACTCGTTAACCAAGGATTCCACTGTACTCCAATAAAGCATGAGCCAATACACTCCAGTGGTAAAAAAATGAATTCCTAACTGATCTCTCAGAAGGCAATTGGATTTTCCCTGGATCAACTAATCCTGGTGTTATAACCTATAATTATTAATATCCAGGTATACACTATATTACCAAATGTTTTGGTAACAGACATGGATGAGGGAATTTGGGGTGGAGGAACTTGACTGGCCTGCACAGAGTCCTGACCTTAACCCGACAGAACACCTTTGGGATGAATTAGAGCGGAGACTGCGAGCCAGGCCTTCTCGTCCAACATCAGTGCCTGATCTCACAAATGCACTTCTGGAAGAATGGTCAAACATTCCCATAGACACACTCCTAAACCTTGTGGACGGCCTTCCCAGAAGAGTTGAAGCTGTTATAGCTACAAAGGGTGGGCCAACTCAATATTGAACCCTACGGACTAAGACTGGGATGCCATTAAATTTCATGTGTGTGTGTAAAGGCAGGTGTCCCAATACTTTTGGTAATATAGTGTATTTTGTGCATTTAGAAATGCATCCAGCTCTTTTTTTAAACAATCTACTGAACTGTCTAGTTCTTGAGGGAGTCTATTTCACATTTTCCCAGCTGTTACTGTGAAGAAGCCTTTCAGTATGTAGGAGGTAAAATCTCTAGTCCTCCAGGCATAAAGACTACCTTGTCTTCTGTAATGACCTGAAAGTGAATAACTCTACACCAAGTTCCCTATATGGACCACCTATGTATGTTGATCATATTCACCCTAAGTTTGGGCTTTAGATATATTTTAACCAGCCCATTAAGTTCACTTTAACCTAAAGTGGTGCATTCCCTGACTTAAAGGAGGAGTCCAGCCTGAGCTCGTTTGGCTGGGCTTCTCCTATGGAACACAGCAGTGCAATTTTCTTTGCACTCCTGTGACCCGTTTTCAGCAGAGAGCGGGCTGAAGTCCGCTCTCTGCTGACATCACAGAAATCAGTCCAGGCTCCGCGTCATCCCGACAATAAAGTCTGGATCCACCAGGTGCCTGGACTGACAACCATCTCAGCCTCTCAGCGAGCCGCTCCCCACCCCCTCCACAGCTCAGCGCTCCAGTGAGCGAGGAGGAGCAGAGAGGAGAGCAGCTGATTGACAGTCTACAGCTCTCTTCTTGGGGAGCCGTGAGAACCGAGCCATCGGCGATGTTTGATCGCTCAGTTCGTAGTGTAGAGACGCCGGGGAACAGATGCAGCATTCACCTAGGTAAGTATAATGGGGGGAAAAAAACCCCAAACCCATACTTCTCCTTTAACCACATGCCGACCAGCGCACGACGATGTACGCCGGCACAATGGCATAGCTGGGCAAATGGGCGTACAGGTGCGTCCCCTTTAAATCACGCCGCGTGCTCCGTGACTGTGCCCGCGGGTCCTATGGACTTGATATCCACCAGGGGCCCGCAATCATGTCACGGAGCGGCAGAACGGGGAGATGTCTATGTAAACAAGGCATTTCCCCGTTCTGCCTAATGACATGACAGAAATCTACTGCTCCTTGTCATCGGGAGCAGTGATCGATGTCATGTCAGTGGTAGCCCCTCCCCCCTACAGTTAGAATCTCTCCCTAGGACACACTTAACCCCTTGATCACCCCCTAGTGTTTAACCCCTTCCCTGCCAGTGTCATTTACACAGTAATCAGCGCATTTTTATAGCACTGATCGCTGTATAAATGACAATGGTCCCAAAATAGTGTCAAAAGTGTCCGATGTGTCCGCCACAATGTCACGATAAAAATCGCAGATTGCCGCCATTACTAGTAATTAAAAAAATAATAATAAAAATGCCATAAAACTATCCCCTATTTTGTAGACGCTATAACTTTTGCGCAATCCAATCAATATACGCTTATTGCGATTTTTTTTTCCAAAAATATGTAGAAGAATACATATCGGCCTAAACTGAGAAAGAAATTCGTTTTTTTATATAGTTTTTGGGGATATTTATTATAGCAAAAAGTAAAAAATATTGCTTTTTTTTTTTCAAAATTGTCGCTCTTTTTTTGTTTATAGCGCAGAAAATAAAAACCGCAGAGGGGATCAAATACCACCAAAAGAAAGCTCTATTTGTGGGAAAAAAAGTACGTCAATTTTGGGTGCAACTTCACACGATTGCGCAATTGTTAGTTAAAGCGACGCAGTGCCGAATCGAAAAAGGTGCTCTGGTCAGGAAGGGGGTAATCCTTACGGGGCTGAAGTGGTTAAAAGTAGGCAAAAAATTTTTTTATATCAGACCGATGCTGCATCCACCTAGGTAAGTATGATTTTGGAAAAAAACAAAAACAAAACAAAACAAACTTCTCTTTTAAGGTAAAAAAAGGCCAACTACCTGTTCTACCCCCCCTCCCCCCATTTCCCTAAACACTTACCTGACTCCTGTCACTGCTCCATTGCTGTCCCAGCTGCAACTCCACACAGCAGATACTAAGAGCAAGCGGGAGCCATAGGTCCCTATGATTAAGCCCCAATGGGTGGGGTGAAACGCGTCAGTGTATGGTTTAACGGAAAAAAGCAGGCTGAGGTTGCTATTCACTTTTATGTTGCACGGGCTGTTTGGGAGAGCAACAAAAAACATTAAGTTCTGCACTTTCACACTGCGGCGCTTTACCGTCGTTTTAGTGGCCCCTAAAGTGGAAAAGTGTATATATATATATATATATATATATATAAATTAATGACATCACGCACAGCTCTCTCTCTCACTCTCGTGAGAGTTTGCCAGGAAGGGAAGAGGGATGAGTCATAAGAGGGCCAATGAGAGCTGCAGAGCTGGAGGCGTGCGTCTGTGGGTCTGTGTAAATCCAGGAAGTGAACAGGCAGCAGCTTCAGCTGCCCACAGTTAGAATGGCTGCAGCCAGACTCAGTGGAGGGAGATTTCTGCAGCATATTTGGCAAGTACAGAATCACAGTGGAACCTTGGTTAACGAGTAACGCGGTGAAAGACGAGCAACTTTTTTTTTTAAAATTCTGACTGGTTTGTGAGTTTTGTCTTGCAAAACGGTCAGAATTCAAGCTAATGTGGTGTGCAGTACCGCATTTGGCCAGAGGTGCAGGGGGGCGCTGGTGACACTCGAAACGGTTACACTCGCCGGAAATACTCGGAATCACTCGGGAATACTCGGAATCACTCGGAAATACTTGGAATCACTCGGGAATACTCGGAAACACTCAGAAATACTCTGTTCCCGAGTGTTTCCGAGCCTTTGCAAGGGTTTCCGGGTTCAGCTGAGCTGTCCCCGAGGATTTCCGAGGCTCACTGGCGCCCACCTCTGGCCACATGCGGTATTGGATGCAATAGAAGTCAATGCGGAACGAATTATCTTCGTTTCCATTGACTTCTATGGGGAAACTCGCTTTGATATGCGAGTGTTTTGGATTACAAGCATTCTCCTGGAAGGGATTATGCTCGTAATCCAAGGTTCCACTGTATATATAAAATAATATACAAAGTGGTTGGAGGGAAGCTTCGGAATGGCAAAGATGTTTTTATTACAAATGATGTGAGCAGACCGCAGTGCCTCTTTAAGATGTCATGCATACAATAACAGGCATAATTAAAATGTAAAATAAATGCGTTGAATATATTTATGGAGTCATGTTTCTGTTCGCGGCGGTGAATACTCTTCGCTCTTCCCACTTTCATGACTTAGTTTGTTATGTCTACATAATAGATCACTGACAGAGCTCCCGCAGATCGCCGCGTGCACGCCGAGGGGGTCCCCCCGGCGCGGTCTGACAAGTCCTCTCTCCTCTCCCTTCAGGTGTTGAAATAAAGCACTCCAGAGACGTGAGCTGCTTAAGATTACGCTGTAATTCCTGGCGGCAGGTGATACGGCCCGGCCTGAGATCTTGATTCATACTTGGATGTGTAACAATTGCAAATATTGTTTGCGAAGCGCGAACTGTGATCTGGCAGTGTTCAGAGAGCGGCTGATGCCAGGAGCTGACGACGAGCGGAGAGAAACGTCTCAGGCTTCTTTTTTTTGGGGGGGTGGAGGGATTCTGGCGAAGGGCCCCGCAATTATAATGGCGCTTTCAGCGAAGGTTCACTTTGAACTTTCATACATTTATCATGTCACAGAGAATAATGGTAGATTTGTAGTTTTCTTTTTTTATACAAGCAGAGACACAAAAAAAAAAATTTAAAAAAAATTTTCAAAACTTTTTTTTTTATTTGCGATGTTTAACCTCCTCCCATACACATGTAGCATATGCCTTCTATCGGAGCCTCCATTATGGTCCATTCCATATCGTGCAGCAGAGCAGTAAATGAAGGATCAGAAGTTTGGAGCTTTATTTTAAACATTGGGGGTTAAAGTGATTGTAATTTTTTTTTTAACCGCTCTAATGAGGAAAGCTGCTGTGCCTGCATCCCATAACCGCTTCAGCCCCGGAAGATTTTACCCCCTTCCTGACCAGAGCACTTTTTGCGATACGGCACTGCGTCGCTTTAACTGACAATTGCGCGGTCGTGCGAAGTTGCACCCAAACAAAATTGACATCCTTTTTTCCCGACAAATAGAGCTTTCTTTTGGTGGTCTTTGATCACCTCTGCGGTTTTTATTTCTTGCGCTATAAACAAAAAATAGCGCCAATTTTGAAAAAACGCAATATTTTGTACTTTTTGCTATATTAAATATCCCAATTTTTTTTTTTAAAAAAGCAAATTTTTTTTCAGTTTAGGCCGATATATATTCTTTTACATATTTTTGGTAAAAAAAAAAAAATCGCAATAAGCGTATATTGATTGGTTTGCGCAAAAGTTATAGCGTCTACAAAATAGGGGATAGATTTATAGCATTTTTATTATTTTTCTTTTTTTTACTAGTAACGGCGGCGAGCTGTGATTTTTATTGGGACTGCGACATTATGGCGGACACATCGGGCACTTTTGACACATTTTTGGGACCATTGTCATTTACACAGCGATCAGTGCTAAAAATGCACTGATTACTGTAAAAATGTCACTGGCCGGGAAGGGGTTAACACTAGGGGGCGATCAAGGGGTTAACTGTGTTTCCTGCTACATGTTTCTAACTGAAGGGGGAGGGGACTGACTAGTGGAAATGACGGATCGTGATTCCTAGCTGATATGAACTCACGATCTGTCAGGCCTCTCAGAACAGAACAGGGATTTGTGTGTATGCACACACGTCCCTGTTCTGCCTCTCGTGCTCACGATCGCTCGTAGCCGGCGGTCATCGCGACCGTCAGCCACGAGCTTTGGCACCCCCTCTGTGTAGTGGGTGCATGCGCCTGCTATCCCGATCACACGAGCCCACGTAAAGCTATTACGGTTCGTGGGATCATGCTGCCTGCCGCAGTAAAATGACAGCGGCTGGTCCACAAGGGGTTAAATATCAAACAAGTTATACTTACCTCCTCTGTGCAAGGGTTTTGCACAGAGTTGCCCTGGATCCTCCTCTTCTGGGGTCCCTCAGCGGAGCCCCTGGCTCCTCTTCTTCTCGAGTGCCCCATTGGAGAGACGATTTCCATGGGGGGGCACTCGTGCGGGCACCCTCCCGAGTGCTGTTGCTGTGTCCATTGACATAGACAGCAGGACTTGGCCCCACCCCCACCCCCCGGGTCACTGGATTTGATTGACAGCAGCGGGAGCCAATGGCTGCGCTGCTATCAGTCTATCCAATGACGACCCGAGACAGCGGCTGGAGCTGGTGTGCTCATCCCCGTCGCCGGAACGATCGGGTTCAGGTAAGGAACAATAGGGGCTCTGGGGGGCTGCTGCACTACAGAAGGTTTTTCACCTTAATGCATAGGACGCATGAAAAACCTTGAAGGTTTACAACCCCTTAATTTACTAAAACTGGAGAGTGCAAAATCTGGTCCGGCTGTGCATGGTAGCCAATCAGCTTCTAATTTCAGCTTGTTCAATTAAAGTGATTGTAAAGTCTTATTTTTTTTCCTTTAATATAACAAACATGTTTTACTTACCTGCTCTGTTGTAGTGGATTTGCATAGAGCAGCCCAGATCCTCCTCTTCTCAGGTTCCTCTTCTGTGCTCCTGGCCCCTCCCTCCTGTTCAGTGCCCCCCACAGCAAGAAGCTTCCTATGGGGGCACCCGAGCCGAGTCTCAGCTCCCTGTGTCCATTCAGACATGGAGCCCCGACCCAGCCCCACCCCCTCTCTCCCCTGATTGGCTAGCTGACTTTGATTGACAGCAGTGGGAGCCAATGGCGCTGCTGCTGTGTCTCAGCCAATCAGGAAGGAGAATCTCAGATGTCTGAGCCATTCGTGGACATCGGTGAACAGAGAAGGACCTCAGGTAAGTATTAGGGGGGGGGGCTGCTGCACACAGAAGGCTTTTTATCTTAATGCATAGTATGAATTAAGATTAAAAAAAAATCTACCTTTACAACCACTTTAAGCTTTGACAATAAAACCTGGAAGCTGATTGGTTTCTATGTAGAGCGGCACCAGATTTTGCACTCTTCAGTTTTATTAAATGAACCCCAGTAGACTATGACAAGGGAGAATATCTACTGACTGTCAATATAAGGGGAAATTTTAATAATCACTAAAAAAAAAATCGTAATTTTTACTGGTGAGGATATTACTGACCCCCGATGTAAAGGCTGGTTCAAACAATCCAGTACGTTTTTAATCTGCATCAAAAATGCCTGCACAGTGTGTTCCATGTAGTCCATGGCTCTAGTTCACACCAGTGCCGTCAACAAAAAGTAGAACCTGCTGAATTTTTCTGTATGGAACACACCAAAACCGCACCAAAACACATGTAAATGCACCAAAAACTCACCGGAATGTATGGAACACACCAAAACACATGTAAATGCACCAAAAACTCACCGGAATGTATGGAACCCCCCAAACCGCACCAAAACACATGTAAATGCACCAAAAACTCACCGGAATGTATGGAACACACCAAAACACATGTAAATGCACCAAAAACTCACCGGAATGTATGGAACACACCAAAACACATGTAAATGCACCAAAAACTCACCGGAATGTATGGAACCCCCCAAACCGCACCAAAACACATGTAAATGCACCAAAAACTCACCGGAATGCACATTGTCCTGGATTTTTCATGTGCCAAAAAAAAACCCCACACGGGAATGCATTAGAAACACATAAAAAATGTGTATTAACGCATCAGAACGTACAAAATGTGGTGTGAATCAGCCCCCAAGGGAGAACTTTACTTGCCACCAATGAAAAGAATTCAACTTACCATCAATGAAAAAAGGGGGGATTTTACTTACTACAGACGGAAAGGGGGCTCTTTACTTGGCAACAATGAAAATGGGGCAGTTTCCGTAACATCAGTGAAAATAAGGCATTTTTCTTACTACCAATCAAAAAGGGGGGATTTTACTTACTACAGACTGAAAGGGGGCTCTTTACTTGTCAACAATGAAAATGGGGCAGTTTCCTTAACATCAGTGAAAATAAGGCATTTTTCTTACTACCAATCAAAAAGGGTGAATTTTACTTACCACCAATAAAAATGAGGGGGGGGGGGGGTTTACTTAGTACCAATCAATAGGGGCCATTTGACTTACTATCAATGAAAAGGGGGAATTTTACGTACCCCCAATTCAAAGGGGGCATTATACTTACAACCATTAAAAAAAAGGCGTTTTACTTACAATGAATGAATAAGCAGATTTTACTTACCGCTGATTAAAAAAGGATTTTACAGGATTTTACTTTCCAAAAATAAAAGAGCGGGAATGTTATTTACCACCAATGAATAGGGTGCATTCAACTTACCACCGATGATAAGGGGGTATTTACCTACCACCAAAGAAAAGGGGGGAGGTTACTTACCACCAATATACAAAAGGTGTAAAGAGAGGCATGTCCTCCTACCACCAATATAAAGGGGCCATTTTTACTGACCCAACAAATGCTTTAAAGCGTAACTCCACTTTTGTTGAGAAAAAAACCCTTCCCCTCTGGGCTGATCTACGTACATTGCAAGGATTTTAACAAATTCTGTTGCAGATTCCGACCTTTTGTTATTCTGAAGAAATCCCTGTGTGTTTGTCTGTGTCCACGTGGGAGAGTGAGTCTAATGGGAGTGGTTTCATAATTATCAATCAGCTGCTGCACCTGCAAGGCTCTAATGAGGAAAGCTGCTGGGCCTGCATCCCATAACCGCTTAAGCCCCGAAAGATTTTACCCCCTTCCTGACCAGAGCACTTTTTACAATTTGGCACTGCGTCGCTTTAACTGACAATTGCGCGGCCATGCAATGCTGTACCCGAAATTTGCGTCGTTTTTTCCCCACAAATAGAGATTTCTTTTGGTGGTATTTGATCACCTCTGCGTTTTTGGGGTTTTTTTGCGCTATAAACAAAAAAAGAGCGACAATTTTGAAAAAAAAAACAATATTTTTTAATTTTTGCTATAATAAATATCCCCAAAAATGGTTTTAAAAACACATTTCTTCATCAGTTTAGACCAATATATATTCTTCTACATATTTTTGGTAAAAAAAAAAAAAAAAATCGCAATAAGCGTATATTGATTGGTTTGCGCAAAAGTTATAGCGTCTACAAACTATGGGAAAGATTCATGGCATTTTTATTATTATTATTTTTTTACTAGTAATGGCGGTGATTTGCGGTTATTAGCAGTACTGCGACATTGTGGCTGACAGATCAGACACTTTGACACATTTTTGGGACCATTGACCATTGACATGGTTGGCTACAAAAAAGCACTGATTGCTGTGTAAATGTCACTGGTAGGGAAGGGGTTAACACTGGGGGGCGATCAAGGGGTTAAGTGTGTTCCCTAGCCAGTGTTTCTAACTGTATGGGGATAGGACTGACTGGGGGAGGAGACATATTGTTCCTACTTACTAGGGACACACGACATATCTCCTCTCCCCTGACAGAACAGGGATTTGTGTGTTTACACACACTAATCCCCGTGCTGGCTGCGATCGCACCCGCTGGCCACGCACATCGGGTCCCCTGGCGGCTCTAAAAGGAACAACGTACCCATACGGGGTTTGGCCCAGCAGGGCCTTTCTGCCAATGTATATCGGTGTGAGCCAGTAAGCAAATGGTTAAGACGTGATTTCCTATTGGGAGTATTTCACCAAAAATGTAATTTTTGTTGCAGGGGATGCCTGAAATCTGACTTGTATCTTAGTGCAGACTTCTGGGAAAATCAGTGAACCAATCACACAAGCAGGCAATTATGTTTCTGGGGTACAGAACACCTCCAGGCTGCCATATTGCATTGCATTTTCAGAAAATGACAGAGCTGCAGATTGTGTCGCAATTGTATATGCTATATTATTTTTTTCTTTGCTGTTTTTTTCCCCCACGAAAGTGGAGTTACCCTTTAAATAATTAGTCTACGGGTTCACTTGTTTTTCCTCCAGCACCGCGAACGTTTAACCACTTCCCTACCCGCCCATAGTAATATCACGCCCGTAGATGGAATCTCCCATCCTGGGCGGGCGTCATATCACGTCCTGGGCTTCCCGGCCGTCTAGGGGGCGCGCGCCGCGTTGCCCGGGACCCGATGCACGTGCCCGGCGGCCGCGATGTCCGCCGGGCACCCGCGATCGCCTGTTAATCGAGCAGGACCGTGGATCTGTGTGTGTAAACACACAGATCCACGTCCTGTCGGAGGAGAGGAGACCGATGGTGTGTTCCCAGTACAGAGGAACACCGATCGGTCTCCTCCCCTTGTGAGCCCCCACCCCCTACAGTTAGAATCACTCCCTAGGAACATAATTAACCCCTCGATCACCACCTAGTGTTAACCCCTTCCCTGCCAGTCACATTTACACAGTAATTAGTGCAATTTTATAGCACTGATCGCTGTATAAATGTGAATGGTCCCAAAAATGTGTTAAAAGTGTCTGATGTGTCCGCCGCAATGTCACAGTCATGAAAAAAAAAGCGCAGATCGCCGCCATTACTAGTAAAAAAAATAAAAAAATAAATAAAAATGCCATAAATCTATTCTCTATTTTGTAGACCCTATAACGTTTGTGCAAACCAATCAACCAATCAATATACTCTTATTATTTACCAAAAATATGTAGAAGAATACATATCGGCCTAAACTGAGGAAAAAAATGTGTTTTTCTTTTTTTTAATTGGGATATTTATTATAGCAAAAAGTAAAAAAATATTGTGTTTTTTTCAAAATTGTCGCTTTTCTTTTGTTTATAGCGCAAACAATAAAAACCACACAGGTGATCAAATACCACCAAAAGAAAGCTCTATTTGTCGGAAAAAAAAGACATCAATTTTGTTTGGGTACAATGTCGCATGACCGCGCAATTGTCATTCAAATTGCGACAGCGCTGAAAACTAAAAATTGGTCTGGGCAGGAAGGTGGGTGAAAATGCCCGGTATTGAAGTGGTTAATGGGTGCATTCAATAAAGACACAAGAAATTAGAATTGTTCATCTGTTATCAGCTTAAGCACATTGGGGTTGATTTACTAAAACTGAAGAGTGCAAAATCTGGTGTTTTTTTTTTTTTTTTTGTCAAAGCTTAATTGAACAAGCTGAAGTTAGAAGCTGATTGGCTACCATGGACAGCTGCACCAGATTTTACACTCTCCATTTTTCGTAAATCAACCACATTGTGCTTGTCTATTGTTGTGACTTAGATGAGGATCTGATCACATTTTATTGCAAATTACTGCAGAAAACCAGTTAATTCCATAGGGGTTCGCATCATTTTTCTTGTCACTGTGTATGTAGCGAGTGGTCACAGCAGGGTGGAAGAAGTTGAGGTGGAGAGTGCAAGGAGCTCAGCTCTAGTTCACCGCCATGGCACTTGGTTGAGCTCTTCCTGCAAAGATGTAACCTCCCAGTGTCTGGTATTCTCCCAGCTGCAGAATACCTACAGAGGTCCTAGCCCCCTGAGTGGGACGGGGAGGGGATGGGGGTATCGGACTAGAACTGGGGTAGGGGACTAGAACTAACTGGGAAAAGTGCAGGTCGCAGTCAAAAAACAGGGTGAGACGCTAATTGCAGAGCCTCCTGAAGTGATATGTAACCTAAAAATATATTCTGGAATTGGATGTCCTGAGTCTGTAAGTGCTATAACTGTGTACCTTGAAGTTTCCTACCATGAAGTTGGAAAGTAAAGTTTTTGCAATGCATTGGACTTCCCTATGTTATTACTAGGGGCTATTTGAGGAGTGGTTAACCGGTTCACCCGGGAGGATTGCAAGGTGTGGGGCAATGAACTGTATATGTGCTAATAGGGGTATACATAGTGGCCCCACTTTGGGAGTGGGAATACACACCAATGTGAGATAAGGGTAATGAGGTCTTTTAGTTGTACCCATAAATATAGACTTTGTGTCAGGTTCCTATGGTTCCTATGGTAGTGAGCCCTTGTAGAAGGCCAGCTCGGGGTTCCCTAGGGCGCTGAGTCTTAGAACGGTTCTGAGGAAGTCAGGGGACAGTTCATCCCGGCTTTGGGTGTCAACGAAACAGAACCAAAACTTGAATAGTTGCCTAATAGGCAGAGCTACTCATAAGCATGCACCTGCCAGATGCATCTGCAGCTGTAGGTAAACAAATTTGAGCATTAAGTCCCCCCTTCCCCAAAAAAGTTAGCCCTCCAACGGAGCAGGCCATCAACAGCAATATCATTGTAAGAAGGAATAGCACCATTTAGAACCACTGGATCCAAAGGCAAAAGCGTGGTCTCGGTCGGTGAAGAGATCTCAGGTCTCAGCATTATCCCGATTACTGGTTTGAAGAGAAGGCTCGTCGATATCAGCCCAGTCAGCAGCTTCCCTAGCTGAATTGAAAAGCTTGACCTCTAGCGGCGATTCTTAAGTTGGCAGGGTAGAGCACTGAATATGGTAGATTGAAACACTTGTTTCAATTGTGTTGCTTAACATCCTGAAATTTAGCTTGGTTTTTTTTCAGCACTTACGCAGAAAAATCAGGATAAAAGGAGAATCTTGCACCATTGTAGTGCATAGTAGATTTCTCTCTCGCCAATCGTAGTATTTTCTCCCTGGCTCGGTAATGTAATATGTGTGTTAAAATTGGTCTGGTTGCATTGCCTGGAAGGGCTCTTGTAGGCAAGGCCGGGACAAGGGGTGGGCAGGAGGTGCAGCTGCCCTGGGCACTGTGGTATCATGTGATGTAGGGGGTTTGGGGGGGAAATGTGTTGGAAGGGGAAATTTGGGGGGGTGACAGGGGGTTGCTAAGATTTGTGATTTAGGGAATTTGTGTTGGGAAGGGGTATGGGGGAAAGATTTGTGCTAGGTGAGGGGATTTGGGGGAAATGTGCTGGGATGGGGGGAATTGAAGTAGGGATAAGATGTGTACTAGGAGGGGAAATGTTAGTGGTAGGGGATTTGTGCTAGGAGGGGTGATTTTTTTTCTTGGGGGGGGGGTTTGTGCTGAGAGGGGAATTTTAGCAGGGGGATTTACACTGGGAGGAGATGGAATTTATGCTTAGGGGTAAACATGCAGATTGGTGCTCAGTGTTTTGGCGGGGTGGGGGTATTTTTGTTGGCTCGTAATGCTCATACATCTTTGGTGGGGGGGCGCAGTTTGGCATGTTCGCCCTGGGCTCTAGATGACTTTGTCCCGGAACTGCTTGTAAGGTTGCGATGTGTCCTTTCTACTGCAAACAAGGGAGTGAAAGCTTCCTTTCCAAATATTTCTAACATCCACTTTTGACAAACTCAGTGGGATCTCTGCCCTCCACCCTCTGGCAAGCCCACTATACGAATATTTTTTCGTCTGGGACGGTTTTCGATGTCATCGGTTTTGTCACTCGTAGCGTTTGCTATGCGGGTAGCTTTGTGGGTTTTCGGCAATCAGCGGGGCAACTTGTCCTCCAAATCACTGATTTGACCTTCAGCAGCGGTAGTTCGTTCTCTAATCTTCTGGAAGTTATGTCGCAGCAGCGACACTTCCTCTGTTAGCCCACCTAAGTGCTCCCTGACTGGGTTGACTGAGGCAGTACATTGATGTACAGCTTGCAAAATTTGTCTTAGTATAGGTTGTGTTTCTCCCTCTGTCAGATCCTCTGTGTCTATTTGCTGGTCACTATCTAGGAGAGACCTGGCGTCAGGTTCAACTTCATGTGCATGTTCCATAGCTTGCTGTGGGTCGGTTTCCTCCTCTATGTCCATGGAAGAGTCTTGCCCCTTTGCCACTGAGAGCTTTTGAGCATAATATAGCATGACTCTAGGGGCATCTTTGTGGTTGGTCTTACCAGCTCTGCTGCCTGAGTCATTTTGCTTGTGGCGTTCCCCTCAGAGCATGGGCACGGCCGAGCTATGTTGAGTCTCCAGGGCTGCCCCTTTTTCCGTGCTTTTGCAGGCAAGCATGGTGTGGAGACGGTCAATGGAGGTATTGGCAGATTCCTTGTGATGTGCTAAATGCCTCTGTGTCAGTGTCACCTGGATTATCGGCCGGAGTTATGATTGGTGAGGGGTTACATGTGGGAGCTCTGTGAAGCTTTTCCGTTCACCTGGCTCGGCCATGCCCTAGGGTGTGGAGTCTAAACACTAACCTGCTTCTTCACTAGGACTGGAGATCGACTTGCAGCAGACTGGAACCAGATTGTGGCCCCAGGTATGCCCAGCTAAAGATGGAAAGACCACTTGCATGTGCAAAGTGAGGATGGCTGGAGACAGAAGAGGAACTCGGGAAACAAACCGAGGTCAGGGCACGTAGCAGATAGGCAAAAACGGTAGAGGAAGTCGGGGGCAGTACATTGGAAGTCAAACACAGAATACCAGTAATATGTGGGAAAGCAGGAGCACGGAGCAATTAGGAAGCATGTGATTAGAACCACAGGTCCATCTGAACGACTGCAACAAGGAGGTAAGAATTTCACCAGCAGGAAACTGCAGCTCAGACCATGACACTTTGTTACTTTTTTACTGGTTTATTACCATGTCAAGCTATCCCCTCTTCAGTCTATTATGAATGCCTCTGCCAGACTCATCCACCTTACCAACCGTTCAGTGTCTGCCACTCCTCTCTGCCAATATCTACACTGGCTTCCCATTGCCCAACAAATAAAATTCAAAATACTAACAATAACATACAAAGCCATTCACATTGTTCTGACATCTTTCTTGGCGATTGCCGATTCAATACCTTTGTACTGTTATTTCTTTTTCAATAAACAGTATTTAAAACTTGAAAAAAAAAAAAAAAACAAAAACAAAAAAAACAAAGCCATTCACAACTCTGCCCCGAGCTACATCACCATCTTATCTCCAAATATCACCAAAACCGTCCTCTCCGCTCCTCCCAAGACCTCCTGCTCTCTAGCTCCTTTGTCTCCCCCTCCCATGCTCATCTCCAGGATTTCTACAGTGCCTCTCCGGTCCTCTGGAACTTACTACTCCATTCTGTCCGGCTATCTCATACTCTGTCCACTTTTAGGCGATCCCTGAAAACTCATCTCTTCAAGGTGGCCTATCCTGCCTCCAACTAACAACCGAATCTTCTACTCCCCTCATCAGTTCATCCCTCACAGTCCCTACCTTTTGTTTCACCAGCCCCTCCCTCTTAGATTGTAAGACTGTAAGCTCGCAGGAGCAGGGCTCCTCTAACCCTCTTGTTTTGCATTGCACTGTTGGTATAGTATCTCCCGACATTGTAAAGCGCTGCGCAAACTGTTGACGCTATATAGATCCCGTATAATAATAATGATGATGTATGACCTATAGTGGACCACGTTGGACACAATGCTTAGTGTCTTGCTATGTACCATTTCAGTCTTCTCAACCCCACTGCACTATAGTTTAGCTTTGCAGCCTGTGAGTCGGGTCCCCAAATGTTCTCTGTAATGATACATTTTGCAAATTTCTAACTTCATGTTGATATTTCAGGGTCCGTGAAAATGGGGGCCACAAGGTAGACACGTCTGAGCCCCTCCATACTACAGCATATGCCCCTTATATGTCATAAGAAATGATAATAGTGAAAACACCAAGGAAAAATGTGCAAGCCAGCAAAAAAAAAAAAGAAGACTTTTATGGGTGTATTAAAAGTCTTTTTAGTGGTTTCTCCAGTAATAATAATAAACTCAACCCTTTTAAGCCACATTCACCATTTCTTAGCTATAAATAAGGCCTGTAACATTTGTAAACAGAAAAAAAGTGGGAGCAGGTCCCAGTGGCTTTCAACATCCAGATTATGAGCCACTGACACTTCAAATAGGGAGGAAATGATGATGTCACAGGCTGGAGATTTGTAAGCCTGTGTCAACAAATATCTTGTTGCACATAGCTTCCGACACGGCTTCGGCAGTTAGTGGGACTCTCTCATTGCCTTTACTTTCTCGAGCATGGTCAATGTTTCAGCTATAAAACTGACAAGAGGTTCTACAAGACACATTTGTTTAAAAATGGCAAATTACAGCAAAAGTACTTCAATGAAATGCATTAAGATTTGGAAGGTGGCCTCGAACTGAACTTTAGAGTTTGTGCCTGTTATATGCAACCCACATGTGAGCCTACAGACCTCAAAGTGTCTTGTATTCTCTAATCTGCTGTTGCTGCTTTACCAGTTTTCAGTCCGTGTTTTTTTGAAGGCTTTCCCGGATTTCCCAGACTGGATTTGTCACAGTTTGAAATTTAGAAAAAAAATGTGCAAATTGATTGTTCAATGAAAACTCAGGATTTCATTGAGTTTTAAAACTGTTATACTACTGTTTCCCAGACAGCCATTATTTTAGGAAGCAACTGAATACAATGATTGGTTATCAGAGTACTTCCTATATTCAATAAATGAGGATTATGCAACAGGAGAAATTTAAAGCCTAACTATACTTTCAGTTTAACCTGTTGTCACCCACATAATGCATAGGTGTGGCGGCAAAGATGTACTGCACATACACTATATTGTCAAAAGTATTGGGACGCCAGCCTTTACACGCACATGAAGTTTAATAGAATCCCAGTCTTAGTCCGTAGGGTTCAATATTGAGTTGGCCCACCCTTTGCAACTGTAACAGCTTCAACTCTTCTAGGAAAGTCTGTCCACAAGGTTTAGGAGTGTGTCTATGGGAATAGCAGAAGGAACTGAGAAAAAATATATAGAACACAGCGTACATAAACACATATACAAGTAAAAAACAGTGCACATATATAGAAGATCATAAAATGAAAAATGATAAACCAAATATAATAGTCAAAATGTGCAAATAATGAAAAATATAAGCAATGTCCAAGGATAATGTCCAAAATAGACAAATCACTAGTACTTAAAGAGCAAACTGTGGAAGTGAGACAAATAATATAAGGATAAAAATATCTAAAACGTGATTCAAAGTGGTTGAAAGGTGAACTGAACATCAATGTAGTATAGAACAGCAAAACGTGCCCGAGCTTGTTGGTATGTGATCCGCCACCAGAGAGTCGAAAAGCTTACCGGTGAGATTGAACCCAAGTAGGTGTACACCCAATGGGTCAATCAAGCTTGTAGGGCAAAACACCCAGAAGAAACTGCCTCGGCAGACACGACCTCCAGCCAGAAGACCAACTCGGACAGTGAACCGCAATAGGGTAGGTATTACACAGGAAACCGAATGGATAGTTCCTGGAATGTGATATATTTACAGAAAGAAAAGGAAGGTAGGCACACAGTGTAATTCCGTTTTGAAATCGGAAAATATTTATTTTTAAAAAAGGAAATACACTCACATTTTAGTAGATAAAAAAGCGCTTGAAATGGAAAGCAGTGACTTCAGAAGAACGTCCAGACGCAATTCGTCTCACAAGACATCATCTGGGGTGCTCATCTGCTGTAGCCACTGCACTTATATAGCAAAAGAGTGCCCCAGTAATGAGCTGCAGCCTCATGGTGTCAGTTGTGTGGATTGACATCCACTTCCGGGAACATGCAAAATGGCGCCTCCTCGTTCCAAAGAGACTGAAGCCGGAAGCGGCATCACCACGCATAATGAAAACGTGTGCGTAACCGGAAGTAGAACTCAGAAGATGGATGTCAGATTGTCTTTTTCCATCCAATGTGGATTCAAGTTTGAAGCAACATAGTGAAAGGAATCTACATCTGATATAGATTACTACCTGTCCTTTGAGAGCCCAACAGAGATTGCTAAGGACCAGTGAGGATTATTCCTGAAGGGAGAGTTGCACTGTGTACAAGGCGTGTTTTGACCCTTTGCAGGGTCTTTCAAGGAGGTGAGTGAGCATTGCATGTGGTGGCGGGAGCACTATGGATATGGAGGTTGTTTGCAGCAAGGAAAAACCGTACATCTTCCTGCATGCCAGTAGAAGAAATATCACTTATAAATTGTTATTGGACTTTTTTTTAGAGCACTTATATTGTACACAATTTTCAGATTTATTTTCATTTTTTATAAGTGCTCTAAATATTCTCTTTTATTATTTATGCAGCGTGGTCTCATTTATATCCTTTATATCTTGTTTTTTGTGGGAGCACAGAGGTGACAGCAGCAGCAACCCTATGTTAGCCTTTTTTAGTATAGTCATGCGCAACTACCTTACTTATAATTAGTCTAGAAAGAGAGTTTGCCAAAGCTAGCTGACTGTACTGTTTGCGGACCACATCCCTAATATTTATAGTAAAAAACAGGTTCCTCAGGAATTGCCATACCACAAATCACAGGGGCTTCACATAGAACAAAAAGTATTTGTCCTCCAGAGGCGTATCGTGTCAGTAATATACACAGTCTCAGTTTCTGTATATAAGCTTCCAAACAGTCACCAGCAGAGGCGTTGCTAGGGGGTGGCTTTTGGGGCTATAGCCCCGAATCTGGGGCCCATAGCCCAGAGTCTCTACAGGGGTCACCAAGGGGAGGGGAGGTTCTCTGGGGACCCTGATATAAGTGGGGGCTCTCTGGGGACCCTGATGCAAGGAGGAGGCTCTCTGGGGACCCTGATTTTAAGGGGGAGGCTCTCTGGGGACCCTAATGTAAGGGGGGCTCTCTGGGAACCCTGATGTAAGAGGGAGGCTCTCTGGGGACTCTGATATAAGGAGGAGTCTCTCTGGGGACCCTGATGTAAGGGGGGCTCTCTGGGGACCCTGATGTAAGTGGGGGGCTCTCTGGGGATATACATACACACACACACACACACACACACACACGTATATTACTGTATATGCATGTGTATGCCTGCCCAAGCATATGACTTTCTTTACTACGCTGCTATGGGCTCTAGCCCCAGATCTTTTGTAGACCTAGCAACGCCCCTGGTCACCAGGCCAATTTTACAGGGGTCTACCATAGGGCTGGGGTAACATGTAGTCTAAAAATGGCAGCAAAAGTAACCTATTAGCTACAAAGGTTAAAATACAACAAAATAGAGAGCATAGTCCCAGCTACCGCTAAAATAGAGGCGCAGGGACTGCAGCCAGTGATATACAGGGCTGTAACGCTCTCATAGCCTGATGGACTCACCTTATAATTGACGTGGGATAATATGGCTCCTTCCGTCTGCCAGGTGGAAAAGAGACTGACGGAAGGATGTGAAGCTCCTGTGATTTGAGGTATGGCGATTACTTTTTGACTATTTGTGGACTGAATTCATCTATCATTAGGATACATTCCATCACCAATCATTCAAGATATTATATCTGAATTAATTGGTGGAACAATCTTTATACCCATTTAGATATATCACAGTCAAATATATCGGCCAGCCGCACTCCCTTTGAGTGCTCATTGTGCCTCACGTGAATCACTGTCGGTCGGAGATACCTTGGCCTGTTGTTCGTGCGTGGCTCTGACGGACCTTTCTCTCTCTTCATTTGTTGAGTTACTTTCTGCTGTTCGGGTGGAACACTTAAGCCCCGTACACACGATCGGACTTTCCGACGGGAAATGTTCGATGACCGGCTGTTGGTCGGTAAATCCGACCGTTTGTACGCTCCATCGGACAATTGTTGTCGGACTTTCCGCCAACAAATGTTGGCTGGCAGGTTTTCACATTTTCAGCGGACAAATGTCTGTTGGCGGATTTTCCGAGCGTGTGTACACAAGTCCGTCGGACAAAAGTCCAAAGTACAAACACGCATGCTCGGAAGCAGAAGCGGTCGGTCTTGTAAACTAGCGTTCGTAATGGAAAATTAACATTCGTGACGCGGCAAATTATGAAATCTCCAAACGCAGCGCACAATTCTCTTCTTCTTTAATGGGATAATAATGAAGCTGCTTTGCTGGTGATACTGATGGAGTTTTTGCAAACAAATTTTCAAAGGGTTTTTTTTTCTAGTGATATCAAGAATAATATTATTATGCTTTTTTTTTTTTATTATTTGGGCAAGTTACCACAACACCATTATCCCGTAGTTTTTAAGATCAAAGATACAACTAAGTTGGTGTCCCTTGTTAATTTTACATTGTATTTTTTAAAATGTAACTGCCGACTCCCAAACTGTCATTTGAAGTAAAACACATAGCCAAGTATTATTCTACACAATTTTTTTTATTGTGCATTAAAAAAAGAAAACAAATAAAATTAGACATGCTATCTGCCAATAGAACTTAACCAAAAAGTGCATTCTGTGCATCCAAAAATATAGAAAATATACCAAATCAAATCATTATTATTCAACCCAAAAAATAATGTCAAAGCAATAACTCCAAGGCCAATAATTAATAACACGTTATCTCCTCCGATTACGCAACACATATCTGGTTGACGAACGGCCGTTCAGAAACTAACTGAAAAGCGCGAAATGAAAAACGTGAAAAGAAAAGCGCGAATCAACACTCACCAGACTTCTATTGACACTAAATTAGCAGAAGGAGTCCAAAGGGTGGCGCTAAAGAGCTGAAAAACCACGTAGTACGTCTAGTACGTTTGTAATTGTTGGCCAACAATTGTGTGGCCGTGTGTATGCAAGACAAATTTGGGCCAACGCCCTTCGGACAAAATTCCACGGTTTTGTTGGCCAACAATCCGATCGTGTGTACGAGGCTTCACACTTGCGGTGAGTATTTTTATCTGTTAAATTCATTGGCTATGTCACAATATGCATGTATGATCTCTTTGTATATAAATGTAAGATGATTATAACATTTATATCTTTGCACTTTGGCAAATTTTTTTGATGACATGTATTTTTAAGCCCTTTTAGTCCCTGAAGAAGATCTGCACTGTGTTTTTTCTAAATACGTTGGCCGCTCTGTCTGTTTGACAGTTTTGGGCTTCCCCCTCAGCTGTTTCCATATCTGCCCCCAACATATGTGTTTTATTTTTATCATCTTTGAATATTGTTTACTGTTATATATATTAATAAATTTGTACATTTTTTTTACGATTACTGTTTGTGGTCCGTTTAAAATCCCAACCTGAGGAACTTGTTTTTTTTTACTACATTATAGTCTATGGCAGTGAACTCCTGCTGAAGTCCTGAAAAAGTAATACATGAACTACTTCTCAAATCGCACTACTTCAAATCGAATCTATTAAGAAACCGCCATAGAAACACATTCGATGCTATTTCAGGTACGATTTGTAAATCGTATGTCGTACCTGAAGTCGTACCGGTGTGACCTGGGCTTAGTAAATTTCACATTCAAAAAGCTCTGAGGGCAAATTCCCTGGCAAAAGTGAACAGCCTCTTTACCTTTAGTGAATCAAAGAAGGGAAGACCTCCACTATGCCAATATCCAATTAGTATATGTAAGGATTGAGAATATATCCGAAAAGAAAAAAAAAAAAAAAAAAGAAGAGCGGACACTTCATGAGGCTATGGTTATATAAAATTATCTTTTATTACAAATCAATTAAAATAACATATAACACTTAGACAACACCCTATTGCTTGACAAGGCCAACAGATACCCAATACAACAATTGTGAAGGTATGGATCCTTGGTAAAAAAAAAAGAGAATGTGTAAAGATAATTATGTCTGTATAACAAATTATGATCCAACCACTCCTCCACACTTGATTGTCAACACGTTTCTCAATTTAGTAGCTTCCTCAGGACATACTGGGTAGGTGCTGCTGGACCTTGAATCAAGATATACGGGGACATCACACGTCAAAGACTACGACTCACAAAAACAAGCTTGGGATATTATGGGTGATCAATATATGTATATAAAGGAAAAGAAGGGAGAGCGTGTGTAACCTCCACTGACAACCAACAGTCACTGATAATTAGTATGTGTGTGTCACCGGCGCAAAACCAATATCTACTGATTACTTTAATAGTAATTGCCTTAGCTGCTGCATCCAAAAAACTTCTCATAGAAATAGATTACAGATGCCGTGTGTGTGAATGCGCTGCTCCCATCTAAATACGCTTATATCCTATCTATAAAGTGCAAACTTATTCCATATACAACATGAATCCATATAGAATCATTACATTAGGAATATAAATTATATCAAAAATTATATCAAAGAAATCCAAAAATCCAATAATTCAATGATGTGTGTCACATATGTGGCAAAGTCTCCCAGTGATGTATTCAAATCTTCTGTCAATTGCTGTGATTGGCGTGCTCTTGTGCTAATTCAATGTGCTAGTGACTTAGTGCTCCACCACCACCTGTGAGATTGGCCACTCACCAGATATTTCTTTAAAACTGCACCTTTGGTTCATTCATAGGGATAACCACTCCACTCAAAGGGAACTTCTTCAACAGTTATGATTGGACCTTAATGTTCCTCATAAAACATGAATAAAACGATCATCGCGCAATACCGTTTAAACTGTTTATTGTAAAAAACAAATAAAAACTGTGCACTCACATTTATATGTGCCCTCGAGCCGGCACAAAGCTATTCCAACAGTTAGGGACGGGTAGGTATAGCAGCCCAATTCGCCTATTGTGTGCTGTGCGACCTCCGTTCCTCCCCTCATTTTTATTTTTATTTGTATTTTTATTTCTATTTTTATATTTTTTTATTTTATTTTTTTATTTTTTTTATTTTATTTTATTTTTTTCATTTTTTTCATTTTTTTCATTTTTTTTCATTTTTTTTTCATTTTTTCATCTAAATTTTTTTGTTTTATTAGTTTCATTTTTCATTATTTTTTCGGTTTTTTTCCATTTTTTATTTTTAGTAGTTTAAAAAAAATTTTTCTTGGTAACAAGATGTCTTTAAGTACTGACCATAGGTTAGAGACTAATTTTAATAAAGGGTAGGGGTGCACAGGTATTCCGCTGAAATGAAGTAATGTGGAAGATTTTGCTGTTCCATATTGTAAATCGTGCAACAATTGATGCGTAATAATAACATGTACAAAGACGTTTTAAATGTCACATAACCCAAGGGTCAAGTATTTAATAGTATGTGAAAGCCTCTCCAACAGATACGGATGGGGTAGTTGTAAATATATCCATACATTTCTAGTATATTAGGGACCAGACCGGAACAATGACATACGGAGATAGAGCAGGGGAAAGGGTATGCGCAATACACAACTACAGGAATGGGCTAATTGCCCACAGATAAAATGGCGCCAAGTGGGAGGAAGTCCCACTAGAGAGCACAGTAAGGGAATACCCATAGTTAAGATGGCGGCATGGGTACTTCCGCCCATGTTTAATATAAATAGAACAGGAACCAATCATATGGCAGCTTCCTGATGACGCAAATTGCGAAACGCGTAGAGGCTGCTGGGAGATACACACCCACGTGATCAAGTACGAATGTGGTTGGTGAGGACGCGAACGGGTACGAGGGGAGGAACGGAGGTCGCACAGCACACAATAGGCGAATTGGGCTGCTATACCTACCCGTCCCTAACTGTTGGAATAGCTTTGTGCCGGCTCGAGGGCACATATAAATGTGAGTGCACAGTTTTTATTTGTTTTTTACAATAAACAGTTTAAACGGTATTGCGCGATGATCGTTTTATTCATGTTTTATGAGGAACATTAAGGTCCAATCATAACTGTTGAAGAAGTTCCCTTTGAGTGGAGTGGTTATCCCTATGAATGAACCAAAGGTGTAGTTTTAAAGAAATATCTGGTGAGTGGCCAATCTCACAGGTGGAGGTGGAGCACTAAGTCACTAGCACATTGAATTAGCACAAGAGCACGCCAATCACGGCAATTGACAGAAGATTTGAATACATCACTGGGAGACTTTGCCACATATGTGACACACATCATTGAATTATTGGATTTTTGGATTTCTTTGATATAATTTTTGATATAATTTATATTCCTAATGTAATGATTCTATATGGATTCATGTTGTATATGGAATAAGTTTGCACTTTATAGATAGGATATAAGCGTATTTAGATGGGAGCAGCGCATTCACACACACGGCATCTGTAGTCACTGATAATTCCTGCGAAGATTGATAATGTCATCGAATTATAACCATAGAACAGGGGAAGAGAAGGTGGAGCACCCCATTTCAGCCGCTAAAGCCAGGTGTAGAAGTCAGGAATATAGTATATACCTCTCACTGATAGCGCTCTAATGCCCCGTACACACGATCGGACATTGATCGGACATTCCGACAACAAAATCCTAGGATTTTTTCCGACGGATGTTGGCTCAAACTTGTCTTGCATACACACGGTCACACAAAGTTGTCGGAAAATCCGATCGTTCTGAACGCGGTGACGTAAAACACGTACATCGGGACTATAAACGGGGCAGTAGCCAATAGCTTTCATCTCTTTATTTATTCTGAGCATGCATGGCACTTTGTGCGTCGGATTTGTGTACACACGATCGGAATTTCCGACAACGGATTTTGTTGTCGGAAAATTTTATAGCCTGCTCTCAAACTTTGTGTGTCGGAAAATCCGATGGAAAATGTGTGATGGAGCCTACACACGGTCGGAATTTCCGACAACAAGGTCCTATCACACATTTTCCGTCAGAAAATCCGACCGTGTGCACGGGGCATTAGTGTGTATTCACCAATTGGAATTAAACCTCATCTATGGGTAGAGGAACCTTACCACAGGATATATGGTCTTCCTAGTTTTGGGGTTCACTAGTAAGACCTGCATACCCTAAGTAGGGTGAAGACACCTCTCCTCCCAAAGCTGTATAGTATAGATGTCCCCGCAGCTTTACGTCACATTCTCTCATAGGCGTGCGCAGGGGGTGTGCCAAGTGTGCCTGGGCACACCCTAATCACCCCCATGTGCCAGGGCCACTTATAAGGCAGTACAGCCAGCCCTCCTGTACCAGGCCCGGGTGCTATCCAATCAAAAAGGGGGCCAGGGCGCTTGCTGAGCAGGAGGACCAGCTGTACTGCCTTATTGCAGACGCCGAACCTCTTGTTTCTTTCCCTGCAGTGCTGCCAGCTTCTCTTCATCTTCCTCCCTCCAGCTGCACTGCAGGGGGATCAGGGGAAAGGGGCTGGCAAATGTAATTTACTGGGCCCTTCCTTTTATGAATGAACGCAGTGATCAGGACCAATCGCTCCTGTGTCCATTCGTCACTGAAGTATAGTAAAACCCAAACAAAATTGACATCCTTTTTTTCCCACAAATAGAGCTTTCTTTTGGTGGTATTTGATCATCTCTGCGGTTTTTATTTTTTGCGCTATAAACAAAAAGAATGACAATTTTGAAAAAAAAAAAAAAACACAATATTTTGTACTTTTTGCTATAATAAATATCCCCATTTTTTTTTTAAAAAAAAAGCAATTTTTCTCAGTTTAGGCCGATATGTATTCTTCCACATTTTTTTGGTAATAAAAATCGCAATAAGCGTATATTGATTTATTTGCGCAAAAGTTATAGCGTCTACAAAATAGGGGAAATATTTATAGCATTTTTATTATCTTTTGTTTTTACTAGTAATGGCGGTGGTCTGCGATTTTTATCGGGACTGCGACATTGTGGCGGACACAATCGGACACTTTTGATACATTTTTGGGACCATTGGCATTTATACAGCGATCAGTGCTATAAAAATGCACCGATTGCTGTAAATATGTCACTGGCAGTGAAGGGGTTAACACTAGGGAGAGATCAAGGGGTTAACTGTGTTCCCTCTCTGTGTTCTAACTGAAGGGGGGATGGGACTGTCTAGGGGAGATGACAAATCGCTGTTCATACTTTGTATGAACACATGATCAGTCTCTTCTTCCCTCAGAGAACCGGGATCTGTGTCACAAGCGATCTCAGGAGCCCGGTGGTCATCGCTCACGCCGGGCACTTGCATCGGGTGAGCAGCCGGCACGTGCGCGCCCCTAGTGGCCACAGGGTGAAGCGACGTAACATAACGTTGTTTTGCCTAGCCGTGCCATTCTGCCGCAGTAAAACTGTGGCGGCTGGTCGGCAAGTAGTTAAATGTTTCTCTTTGGATCTATTTACTAGTATATGCACCTTAAAAATCCCATAAATACTTCAATACTTCTTTATCTCAGGGATGTGGTGCCAAATTTGGTGTTTTGTCCATGGTCAAGAAATTATCCCTAGATACTGGACACGTCACACTTTAAAATTGCACGCGCTCGTGGAATGGTGGCAAACTCTGATACTTAATAATCACCATAGGCTACGCTTTCAAAAGATTTACAAGTCACCTGTTTTGTGTTACAGAGGAGGGCTAGCACTAGATTTATTGCTGTCACTCTAATGTTCACGGCGATACCTCACATGTGTGGTGAAATTACCGTTTACATATATGTGTACGAGTTACGTATGCGTTTGCTTCTGCGCGCCAGCATGGAGGGATGGGAGGCACTTCACATGTTTTTTCTTATTTTTTCCATTTTTACACTGTCCCTTTAATTTGTAATTTTTTGGATCAGTTTTACTTCTATTACAAGGAATGTACACATCCCTTGTAATAGAAATAAGGGATGAGAGGTCCTCTTTATGGAGAGATCTAGGGTTCTACAAGACCCCAAATCTCTCCTCTACCTTTGAAAGCAAAAGATAAAAAAAAAAAAAAAGAAATCAGATCTTTTGCTATATAAAAAAAAAAAATGGTTTACTTCTGCCCTAGACCAAAAGTGACGTCATGACGTCGCTCCGGTCCTCCTAGATCAGGGGTGGGCAACCTCGGCCCTCCAGCTGTGGTGACATTGCAAGACCCTGACAATCACAGGAATGCCTCCTAGAGATAGAGGCATGATGGATTTTGTAGTTTTCACCACAGCTGGAGTGTCGAGGTTGCCTACCCCTGTCCTAAATCATAGTGGTTTTTAGAGATGATTTTGTCTCTCTTCACCTCTATGGCCAGCCACTCAAACTGTCGGATCGTTTCCCAGGCCCACTGCTAAGAGCGGTAAGCCCGAGAAACACCAGTGAGCTCCTGTTCCCGCTGCTTCTAAAAGTGATCCAATAGCAAATCAGCTGCTCAGATCGCTTTTATGAGAAACAGACATGTTGGCTGAAAAAAGAAAATACCAGGGTTATGGCAGATAGCTTCAGCCATAACCCTGGTAAACCACTTCAAAGCCGCAAGGTATATGTACGTATTGCGGTCGGCAAGTAGTTAAAATAAATGCTATTGCATTTACAACATATTAAAAATAGCCAGTAGCCTTGAGAAACCGAGAGGCACCTTAACCAAGATGGCCACTGTGCGCCTCAGTTCACCGGATATGACGTAAAACTTGAAGTCCTATCCTACGCGTTTCGTCATAAGAATGCAACGTCTTCAGGAGCTAGCTAATGTTTTTGTTTGTCATTGTGTATTATTTGTTACCATTTTTTTTTTTTGCTGTGTTGCCTTGCTCTTTCTTTTATTTTAATTCTCATAATAAATTGATATTGCACTTACGCTGGAAACGTTTTTCCACATTTTCAAGTTACCTTTCTGGTTACACTTAAAGCGGTTGTATACCTTTTTTTTTTTTACTTTTACCTACAGGTAAGCCTATAATAAGGCTTACCTGTAGGTAAAACAAATATCTCCTAAACCTGTACGGTTTAGGAGATATTCCCCTCGCAATGAGCCGCTGACTGCAGCAGCGCATGCACACAGGGGATTCTCGGCTGACAGCCCGGCAAACTCCGGAGCTTGCCGGACAGAAGTCTCCCGCGCGCATGCGCGGGAGTGACCACATCACTGGTCCGGCCACTCACAGCGCCAGAGCAGCGATACCCGGAAATGTCAGCTCCCTCGGCGTGGACCGGGTGAGATGCCGGCGCCTCGTTCCAAGGTAAGTATCTCATAATGAGCTAGTATGCGGTGCATACTAGCTCATTATGCCTTTTCCCTTGCAGGTGTAGAAAAAAAAAAAAAAAAACAGCGAGTTTACAACCGCTTTAAAGAACAGGACCCCAGCATCGGTATATTAAACATTAAAATTACTCAAAAATGAATGTATGCATTGGATCAGCAGTGCACAAAAAAGATATAATCCCTCTATTCTACAGAATTAAAGATAATTTTTCACCACAGTCTGCAAAAATTTAGGAATATATCTGTTTCACCCCAAGAACAATTTTTCTGAAGCTTAATAAAATTAATAGCATCCAAGACTAGTCAGTTCCCTCAAAAAAGCATGTTAGTGATAAAACAAATGCTAACGGCACCACAGTTGTATATCTCATTTGACCTAAACAAAAGGTTCACGTGCCATAAAAAGTACAATAGGATTAGAAATGAGAGTTAAATATTAATTGTCAGCAGATGAGTCAAGTATACATTTATCATCATGTCTAACAGACAGATTTTGTTTTCGAACAGCCTTGTTTAGTGGTTGGGGCATAAAAGGAGATCATTGAAGCAATATGACTTGGCCTCGGGAGCTATGACGTTAGCTGTTAGAAAATGGTGAATCTTGTTACTGAGCTATCAATCAGTGCAATATAGGAAGAATTTAGAATGGGGAAAAGTATACTGGAACCACCAAGAATACAAGGCCTTGTAGGCACAGGACCACATTTCTGCATAAGGAACATACGCCACGGCCTAGGGTGGCAGGACTGCTGTTAGAAAACAAGAGGCCCCATACAGCCTACATGACAGCCCCCCCCCCCCCCAAAAAAAAAAAAAGTAAAATTATATTTTTGTTAAAAATACACTAAAATCATTATTAGCAAACACAACATAACTTGCAAAATCTCTGCTAAATCCAAATACCCCTTGACATTTTCCACATTTTGTTATGTTACAACCCAAAACATAACGTAAATTGTATTTTATGTGACAGACCAACACAAAGTGGTACATGAATGATTGTGAAGTAGAAGAAAAATGATAAATGGTGTTCCAATTTTTTTTACAAATAATTATCTAAAAAGTGTGGCGTGCATTTGTATTCAGCCCCCTTTACTCTGATACCCCTAACAAAGGTCTAGTGGAACCAATTGCCATCAGACGTCGTCTAATTATTAAATAGAGTCCACCTGTGTGTAATTTTATCTCAGTATAAATACAGCTGTTCTGTGAAGCCCTCAGAGGTTTGTTAGAGAACCTTAGTGAACAAACAGCGTCACGAAGGCCAAGGAACACACCAGACAGGTCAGGGATAAACTTTTGGAGAAGTTTAAAGCAGGATTAGGTTTTAAAAAAATATCCCAAGCTTTGAACATCTCACGGAGCTCTGTTCAATCCATCATCCGAAAATGGAAAGAGTATGGCACAACTGCAAACCTGGACATGGCCGTCCACCTAAACTATCAGGTGGGAGAATCTGTCCACAGGACAACTATTAGTCGTGCTCTCCACAAATCTGACCTTTATAGAAGAGTGCAAGAATTGTGGAAAGAAAGTCATAAGAAGTCCCGTTTGCAGTTTGCAAGAAGCCATGTGGAGGACACAGCAAACATGTGGAAGAAGGTGCTCTGGTCAGATGACACCAAAATGGAACTTTTTGGCTTAAAAGCAAAACGCTATGTGTGGCGGAAAACTAACACTGCACATCACCCTGAACACACCATCCCCACTGTGAAACATGATGGCGGCAGCATCATGTTGTGGGGATTCTTTTCTTCAGCAGGGACAGGGAAGCTTTTCAGAGTTTATGGGAAGATGGATGGAGCCAAATACAGGGCAATCTTAGAAGAAAACCTGTTTGAGTCTGCAAAAGACTTGAGACTGAGGCGGAGGTTCACCTTCCAGCAGGACAACGACCCGAAACATACAGCCAGAGCTACAATGGAATGGTTTAGATCAAAGCATATTTATGTGTTAGAAAGTCCAGACCTAAAATTGCTGTACACAGACGCTCTCCATCCAATCTGACAGAGCTTGGGATATTTTACAAAGAAGAATGGGCAAAAATGTCCCTCTCTAGATGTGCAAAGCTGGTAGAGACATCCCCAAAAAGACTTGCAGCTGTAATTGCAGTGAAAGGCGGTTCTACAAAGTATTGACTCCGGGGGGGCTGAATACAAATGTACCCCCCACACTTTTCACATATTTATTTGTAAAAAAAATTGAAAATCATTTATCATTTTCCTTCCACTTCACAATTATGTGCCACTTTGTGTTGGTCTATCACATAAAATCCCAATAAAATACATTTACGTGAGAAAATGTGGAACATTTCAAGGTGTATGAATACTTTTCCAAGGCACTGTAGTAACTTTTTTTTTTACTGCAGGTAGATAATGGATTCCAAGCAGTAACAATATTGATTTACTATAGACAAATAGACTGTGCACTTTGCAAAGTATGTGCCTTTAGTAAATCGACCCCAACGCGCAATCAGTTCTTGATGAAGGAGGGGTGCAGGCTGTCCAACATCCACAGAAGGCTTCAGAATGTTTGTGGAGATGACACCATTGACAAGAGTCACCTATGACAACACATTACACCTGTCAATGGTTTCATCTCTATAAGCATTTTGTAGCTTTCTGTGGATGTTGGACAGCCTGCATCCCCTGCTTTGTCAAGAACTCAGTGACAGCACATTGCTTCAGCTTGGAATCCATTATTTACCTGCAATGAAAAAAAGAAGAGTTACTATACAGGTAGAGGAAGAGTAATGCCCCGTACACGCGGTCGGACATTGATCGGACATTCCGACAACAAAATCCTAGGATTTTTTCCGATGGATGTTGGCTCAAACTTGTCTTGCATACCCACGGTCACACAAAGTTGTCGGAATATCCGATCGTTCTGAACGCGGTGATGTAAAACACGTATGTCGGGACTGTAATCGGGGCAATAGCCAATAGCTTTCGTCTCTTAATTTATTCGGAGCATGCGTGGCACTTTGTCCGTCAGATTTGTCTACACACGATCGGAATTTAAAGGATCGGATTTTGTTGTCGGAAAATTTTATAGTATGCTCTCAAACTTTGTGTGTCGGAAATTCCGATGGAAAAAGTCCGATGGAGCCCACACACGATCGGAATTTCTGACAACAAGCTCCGATCGCACATATTCCGTCGGAAAGTCCGACTGTGTGTACAGGGCATTACTCTACCAACATATGAAATTCGAACGACCTATGTAAGTTAAAGTGTAAGTAACCCCCCTGTATCGTTTTCAGCCAAGGAAGCTGCCATCTTTTCGTCTGTTTAATCTACAACTACCATTGGATGGTTTGACAGTTTGATTGAGAGCACAACCAATGGGAGTGTTACATTTCCAGCACGTACTGGAAATGAAACGGTTTTATGGATGGGTTTACTTCCGCTTTAAAGTGATTGTAAAGTCTCTTTAAAAACAAACAAAAAAAAAAACCAAACATGTTATACTTACCTCCTCTGTGTAATGGTTTTGCACAGAGTAGTACCGAACCTCCTCTTCTCGGGTCCCTTTTCTGTGCTCCTCGCCCCTCCCTCCTGTTGAGTGCCCTCACAGCAGGTAGCTGTGTCACCCGAGCCGAGTTACAGCTCCATGTGTCCATTCAGACACGGAGCTCCGTCCCAGCCTTACCCTCTCTTTTCTGATTGGTTAACTGACTTTGATTGACAGCCGCGGGAACCAATGGCGCCACTGCTGTGTCTCAACCAAACAGGAGGAGAGTCCCAGCTGGATAAGACACTCGTGGACATCGCCGGAGAGAGAGGGGACTCAGGAAAGTAATTAGGGGGGTGCTGGGGAGGCTGCTACACACAGAAGGTTTTTTTATCCTAATGCATAGAATGCATTAAAATAAAAAAAAAACCTTCTGCATTTTCAACCACTTTAATGAAAAAGTGTTGCCCACGTTTGCATTACTCTTGGCGAGGCCGTCGTATTTTGACAAGTTTATACATATAGAAAATAAGAAAATAATCTACTGTACATATATATATACACACACACACACATATACATATACATATACATATACATATACATATACATATATATATATATATATATATATATATATATATATATATATAATGGATTTCTGGTGTACAGGGGATATGAGCAAAAGAAAAAACAATGTTGCTGTAAATGCTTAAAAAGTGTTAGCTGGAGTTCAGCTTTAATTTGTTAGCCGTGTCCATCTAAATCTCCTAGTCTAATGCCTTGTACACACGACCGGACTTTGACAGCAAAGGTCCGACGGAACAAATCCACTGGACAATTCGATCGCGTATGGGCTTCATCGGACCTTTGCTGTCGAAAAATCAGACGGACTTTAGAACATGTTTCAAATCTTTCCGACGGACTCGAGTCCGGTCGAAAATCCGTTCATCTGTATGCTAGTCCGACGGACAAAAAGGGACGCAAGGGCAGCTATTGGCTACTGGCTATGAACTTCCTTATTCTAGTCCGGTCGTACGTCATCACATTCAAATCTGTCGGGCTTTGGTGTGATTTGGTGTGTGTAGGCAAGTCGGAACTCCGTCGGAACTCCATTGAAAGTCCGTCGAAAAGTCCTTCGGAGTTCAGTCCGTCGAAAGGCCGCTTGTGTGTACACGACATAACACAACCATCTCCCCAGACTGACAATGCTAATGTCCAAGGCTGGCTCGGTTTTTCCATCCAGGGTGGAGACCCCCTAAGGCTGCATTCACACCTGGGCATTTTTTTTAATCATGGGCAGAACCATCATTTCAAAACACTCTGGTAAAATGACAAATTGCACAACGTGCATTTCCAATGCCATTCCTTTTAATGGCACCTTAAAAAAAGTGATGCGGTTCTGCTGCGATTGTCGCACGATAAAATGCCCTGCAATCGTGGCAAACCGCACCGCGCAAAGCTTGTCACCCAAAAGGAGGTCCTGAACTTTTTTTTGGGCGACAAGCTTCACGCAATGTGTTTTTTTGCTGCGATTGCAGTGAGATTTATCGCGCGTCAGCCACGGCAGAACCGCACCGCTTTTTTAGGCGCCATTAAAATGGATGGTATCTGAAATGCATATTGTGCGATTTGTCGTTTTACCATAGCGTTTTGAAATCGCGTGCAGAATCGCCGATTTAAAATGCCCAGGTGTGAATGCGCCCTAAGACAGGAAGAAAGAACAAAAAAAAAAAAAAACTAAAAAAAAAAAACAAAAAAAAAAAAAAATGCAGCCATCACATTTAAAAGAGAAGTATGGTAATCATTTAAAAAAAAATCTTACTTACCTAGGTGGATGCTGCATCTGTCCCCCACTGGTTCTAACACTGAGAACTGAGCAATCTAACACCGACAACCGCTCAGTTCTCAGGGCTCCCCGAGCAGAGAGTTGGTGACTGTCAGCCTGTCTCTGCCCCCCCCCCCCGAATGGCTGGGCTGTGGAGGGGGCAGGAGTGGCCGGCTCAGGCTCTCAGCGGCTTGCTGAGAGGCGGAGCTGGGTGCCGTTCCATGCATGTGGGCGGATCCCGATTATATGGTCGTGATCTTGCCCAAGCCTGGGCCGGCTCTTCGAGGTCAGTTGACAGAACGAACTGCACTCCTGTGATCCACAGGAGAAGTACAGCCAGATATGCTTTGGATTGACATATATAAAAAAAAAAAATATATATATATATCTTTTATATATATTACATTTTTTTTGTTTAATTCTGCTTTAACCACTTGCCGACCATCCACCGTCATTATACTGCGACAGGTCGGCTCGTTCCCGCAAATCTCTGTAGCCGTACGTTGGCTCCTTTAGGAGCCATAGCAGACCCGCAACATTTACACAGTAATTAGTACATTTTTAAAGCACTGATCGCTATATAAAATGTCAATGGTCCCAAAAAAAAGTGTCAAATGTATCCGATCTGTATGCCTCAATGTCGCAGTCCCGCTAAAAATCACAGATCCCCGCCATTACTAGTAAATTTAAAAAAAATTGCCTTAAATCCATCCCCTTTTTTGTGGACGCTATACGTTTTGTGCAAACCAATAAATATAAGCTTATTGGAAATTTTTTTACAAAAAATATGTAGAAGAATACATATTGGCCTAAACTGATGAAGAATTTTTTTTTTTGGGATATTTATTACAGCAAATTTTGTTTGGGTACAACGTTGCATGACCGCGCAATTCTCAGTTAAAGCGACACAGTGCCGTATCGCAAAAAATGGCCCGGTCATTAAGGGGGGGGAAAGTCTGTAAGTGGTTAATCTCTTCTTTTTAAGCTTTTTAACTGTTATTGCAATAAAAATATACTTTACATTCTTACAGTTAACATGCTGTTACACAGTACTACCTATAATTTATTGCCTAAAAATGTTGTTTAAGACCCCAAATCAACGTTAAAATCCTGTTTTAGCAAAATATGTCTAAAAAAATTTCAGCTTGTATATATATATCTTGGCGATGACTATCAAGCTGCATCTACAAGGCAATAAAATAACCCTTTGTACATTCTGGTTCTGTCGGGTCATTGAGCGTTTTCTTTGTCAAAGCCTTTTTATGTGACGAGATTTGCGACATACAGAATCGTTTTTGTAACGGCAAGTTATTAAAAGATAGAAGATATCAAATTAACAGGAAATTCAATGCCTAGATGACTTTCACGATTTGAGAATGTTTAATATCGTAATACATTTTGACTGTAAAAGTGTCCCTGATGTTTAATTTTAGACTTCAAGTATTTACTTAAGAGGTGCAAAATCAATTTTAAGACCCCTGGTTGACAAAGGTCACTGCCAGTTACATTTACCGTATTTTACGCTGTCAAAACACATTTTTAGGCTATAGAATAAACAACGAATGATTTTTTTTTATGTGTGTATCAGACAAGCCCCGAGACATTCAATATACCCAACGACACATGAACATTTGAAAGCATAACAAAAACATCAATCACATCTACTGTAGGCAGTTCACTTTAGTGGATGTGAAATCATAGCGCTACACCTGTGCTCTATAAACTGAGGCTTTATTCTTTATTATATTTTATCCGGGGTTCACTAAACAATGTTTTACACAGCGGATATATGGAAATGTTATTCTATCCTATAATATCGCAGAGGAGATAATTAATAATATTGTTTCAGATTACTGTCAGCGTATGGAAACCTTATAAAGACCATATACATTAAGTGGCGGTTTGATGAAGATTTAAAAAAAAAAATATTCGAATATTCATTTTCACATACACTATATTACCAAAAGTATTAGGACGCCTGCCTTTACACACACCTGACCTTTAGTGGCATCCCAGTCTTATGCCCCGTACACACGGTCGGATTTTCCCAAGGAAAATGTGTGATAGGATCTTGTTGTCGGAAATTCCGACTGTGTGTGGGCTCCGTCACACATTTTCCATCGGATTTTCCGACACACAAAGTTTGAGAGCAGGCTATAAAATTTTCCGACAACAAAATCCGTTGTCGGAATTTCCGATCGCGTGTACACAAATCCGACGCGCAAAGTGCCACGCATGCTCAGAATAAATAAAGAGATGAAAGCTATTGGCTACTGCCCCGTTTATAGTCCCGACGTACGTGTTTTACGTCACCGCGTTCAGAACGATCGGATTTTCCGACAACTTTGTGTGACCGTGTGTATGCAAGACAAGTTTGAGCCAACATCCGTCGAAAAAAATCCTAGGATTTTGTTGTCGGAATGTCCGAACAAAGTCCGACCGTGTGTACGGGGCATTAGTCCGTAGGGTTCAATATTGAGTTGGCTCACCCTTTGCAGCTATAACAGCTTCAACTCTTCTGGGAAGGCCGTCCACAAGGTTTAGGAGTGTGTCTATGGGAATGTTTGACCATTCTTCCAGAAGCGCATTTGTGAGATCAGGCATTAATGTTGTACGAGAAGGCCTGGCTCACAGTCTCTAATTTATCCCAAAGGTTTTCGATCGGGTTGAGGTCAGGGCTCTGTGCAGACCTCAACCCGATCTTCCACCCTCAACCCAGTTTTTCCACCCCAAACTCGCTCATCCATGTCTTTATGGACCTTGCTTTGTGCACTGGTGCGCAGTCATGTTGGAACAGGAAGGGGCCATCTCCAAACTGTTCCCACAAAGTTGGGAGCATGAAATTGTCCAAAATGTCTTGGTATGCTGATGTCTTAAGAGTTCCCTTCACTGAAACTAAGGGGCCAAGCTCAATCACTGGAAAAAAAAACCCCCACACCATAATCCCCCTTTCCACCAAATGATTTGGACCAGTGCCCAAAGCAATTTCCATAAAGACATGGATGAGAGAGTTTGGGGTGGAGGAACTTGACTGGCCTGCACAGTTGTGACCTCAACCCAATAGAACACCTTTGGGATGAATTAGAGCGGAGACTGTGAGCCAGGCCTTCTCATCCAACATCAGTGCCTGACCTCGCAAATGCACTTCTTGAAGAATGGTCAAACATTCCCATAGACACACTCCTAAACCTTGTGGACGGCCTTCCCAGAAGAGTTGAAGCTGTTATAGCTGCAAAGGGAGGGCCAACTCAATATTGAACCCTACGGGCTAAGACTGGGATGCCATTAAAGTTCCTGTGTGTGTAAAGACAGGCGTCTCAATACTTTTGGTAATATAGTGTATAATTATTTCATACTACCAAATTTACATTTTATGTAATTGAGGAGACTTTTTGGACATAATGAAAGCTTCAGGTCCCCGCTCCAGCTTTGTAAGCAGCATTTTTGCTGTGATTTATAGCTTAAGTGTGGCTTCATATTACTTATATAGTATCTCACAAAAGTGAGTACATCCCTCATATTTTTTAATTATTTTATTATATCTTTTCATGTGACAACACTGAAGAAATGACACTTTTCTACAATGTAAAGTAGTGAGACCTGAGACCTTGTAACACTAACGAGTCACATGACACCGGGGAGGGAAAATGGCTAATTGGGCCCAATTTGGACATTTTCACTTAGGGGTGTACTCACTTTTGTTGCCAGCGGTTTAGACATTAATGGCTGTGTGTTGAGTTATTTTGAGGGGACAGTAAATTTACACTGTTATACAAGCTGTACACTCACTACTTTACATTGTAGCAAAGTGTCATTTCTTCAGTGTTGTCACATGAAAAGATAAAATAAAATATTTACAAAAATGTGAGGGGTGTACTGACTTTTGTGAGATACTGTATACATACTTGCTTTTCTTGATCAGAAGCCAGACCACTCAGAAATGAAGGACCTTTTTGCTGCACATCAGCCATGTTGGGCTCCTTCCACTGTTTCACCTCGCTGGGTGTCCTTCTGTTGAGCCCCGCTGATGGTGAGTAGTTTTGGCGCATGGGTTACCCCTGGCTGGATTTGGCTGTTTCTAAACCTGTATACTCTATGTGGCTAGTATGCGATTCTCTATCATCAACATGCAAGTTTGTCTTTGGCTTGGCACTATAATAGACAAAGGCCATATTGTTTATACCGTATTATGCTGTACTTGTCTAAATTGTATCTATTTGCATTTATAGTATGAATGCTTTGATCCATTGATACACCCCTGAAGAAGGAAGTAATTTCTGAAACGCGTTGGGTGTGGAGCCTGCACTCCATGTGGTGTCTTTTGACCCCTTACAGCATCTAACAAGTGTATCATATTGATGTGCAATTGTGCCAGCCACATTTTTCTTCTCAATATTTCATTGTTTGTTATTTATTTTTTAACTGTATATACTACAATACATTTCTATTTTTATATTTATCATTCATACTGTTTTTTTTTAATGTTATATCACAATCAGGGCCTTTAAAATCCCACAAGGGGGAACCTTGCTTTCTGTATATTGTACACAGGGATGTTGACCCACCTTTAAGTCCCCTTTATCTCAACTTCTTTCTGCGCTCCAGCTTGTAGAGCCATGTCCGGTGGATTCCAACCAGGGTGCAGGTTGGGTGAGAAGTCCATCCAAACTGCTCGCAATGTAAAAGAGTAAAAGTAATGAACCACACTTTTTCGCGGAAGGGAGTTTAGAAAAGAGTCGTGGCCACTCATTAAAGCTAGAAGAAAAGAGGTTTAACCTTAAACTACGTAGAGGGTTCTTTACTGTAAGAGTGGCAAGGATGTAGAATTCCCTTCCACAGGCGGTGGTCTCAGCGGGGAGCATCGATAGTTTCAAGAAACTATTAGATAAGCACCTGAACGACCGCAACATACAATGTAATATTGACATATAATCACACACAAAGGTTGGACTTGATGGACTTGTGTCTTTTTTCGACCTTACCTACTATGTAACTATGTAACCATATAACAAGCACACCAAGCAATCCTGTACATCAAGGAGTTGGTAGCAGCCTCAGTCTATCTCCATCTCAGGCACCTCCCAACGCATTTCATCCAGGCAATGGGGTTTAGTCCAAGACTTAGCTCCGTGGGCGGGTGAAATGCTTCGGGTGTGGCTGGGGCAGAGATAGACTGAGCCTGCAACCACCTCCTTGATGTACGGGATTGCTTGGTGTGTGGCTGGTGGTTTATTACTTTTGCTCTCAGACTTTTTGGACACTTACACCTTCACTTACATAGGAAATTATTGCTAATTCGCCACCCCCCAACATATTTGAAAGTCTTTTTTCGGGGAGTGGGTACCTTTTTTTGACAATCATCCTAGGCAAGAATTATGAACGTTTGACCCTCCCCAAACTCCCCACCCCGTCACATGTTCCAGGGAGCTGGGGGACCAACCTGACTGAGCAGCATAATCTCACCCATGCACAGAGGAGAGTCATCCGTGAAACAGAACGTTGCAGCTAGCTCCCACAGCCAAGATGGGGATCGGGGGATCTGAAGAAGAGCAAAGAACCACCCTGGTTGAAGACAGCGCTGGACTCCTGGGCTGGCGAGTGTCTGTTTCCTAAGGCCTGGTTCACACCTATGCAGGTTGCAGTTGATGTTTGCATATGAATTGGATATTCCAGGTGCATTTTGCATTTTTTTAGTACACGTTTTTGATCTATTGCAGTCTGTGGAACAAAAAAACACAACCTGCTGGTCCCTGGCCCCTTCCATAAAATGCACAGATGTGAACGTGACTCATAGGAAACCATGTTAAATGGACTGTAATGTGTTTCTGCAAAACTGAAAACGCACTAAAAAATGCATAGGTGTGAACCAGGCCTAAAAGTCAGTAGCTATAGTAAAATATAAATAGTACTCCCGCGCTGTCAACTAATTGAAAACTGGGGGTTCACTACAGCAGACACCTAGTTAGCTGATCCTTAGAAGATAGAAAAGTAAATGAGTAAATTGTGATGCTGCGCTGTGAACCCTCTAACAAATAATGTGGATCACTATAATATTGTGACACCAATACACAATACTTCTAAATCACCCCGTCAAGAAGACCATCCTAGAGAACAAGCAGGTTATAAATCCAGTAATGAGACTCTGTGATACCAGAGACAGGATGAGAGACAGAGAAGACCAAGCAATAATACCCCATACAATACATGGAAGAGACCCCCACATTGGGAACGTACTTCCCAGCAGGGGTGGAAGAAACCACACTATTGGAAAAATAATAGGAAACCATATAACAATTGGAATAGACCTAATAATGGACAAAGAGATGCGCGAGGCCCACCCCACGAATCTTATAGACAACATGATAGAAGCCCAGCTCACAACAGACCCAATCACGTGCCAGACATACAAGAGGAGGACCGTATGAAGCTCAGAGGCAACATGAGTGGAGCCCAGTACCCACTCATCACTACGGATACAGAGAGGGAAGAGGCCCACCATACGAGCCATGCAGACAGCGTGAGAGGAGTCCGATTGCTATGCATAGTTTTTTTGCCCCCCTTAGGAATTACAAAGAAGATGATAGGCGCCAGAGACACCAATATGGGAGCTATATGGAATCGGGCCACAATAGATCTTTTTTAGAGAGAGAGGAACTGAATACCATCCACCGAGAAGAACGGAAGAACCAAGAGAGAGAAGAAGAAGCCCAGCAAGAAAAGAGGATGTAGAGTGGGGAAGAGAAAACAAACGCAAAAGAGAGTAGTGGGAGGAGGGATTTTTAACCTTAACAATGTACCACTTATACAGGAAGATTTAGGGGTACTTGATAAGGGTTTGAAATATGCACCGGTCAAAAATTTAGACAAATTCCAAATGTATATCGGAGTTCAAATATATGTGAGAAAACTGAACATAAAAAAAAGTATGTGATGGGTAATCCAATTAATGTTAGATCACAGCATCTAGAAGAAGAGATTATACACAGTAATCTGAGAAATAAATCTATCTTTAATCCCAAAGTAAACGACAATAAACACATCGAGGTATTTAGGAATCTAGTGACGCAAGATATCAGAGATTTGAAGATCAAGATATGAGAAGAGCCGAGATCTATAAAGATTGGGATACAGAAATTGACCAAAAGAAAAAACATTGTGATCAGACCCTCTGATAAAGGGGTCGGGGGGGGTATTGTTATTCACTCAGTAGAACAATACCACAATGGGATGCTTAAACTATTAGAAGACAAAGAAACATACTGTCCTCCACCAAGTAGAAATGTTTTTACATTGCAATATAAAAAGATTTACATTCTCTAAGCTATTTATATGGGCATGGTACGCCTGGCCTGAGTAATTTCCAATACAAAGTGAAGAAGATGAATTATCTCTTATAACATACACAGACATATCTTTCCAGTAATATATAAATCAAAATGCTCCTCCTAACTGTGGTTCTAATTCTGTTGCTTGCAACTTTTTATGCCACTCACTTCAGGTCAGGATTTCCTGTGATGTGATGATGAATAGACACTGGCAGCGTATCACTCGGAGGCTCGGCCACTGACTGCACTGAGTGGGTGGTGCCAGCGCCACCCACCACGGATCTACACAACACATACACAGGCAGGCAGCCAATCACTGAAGAGGAATGGGGGAACTGCCGAGCGGAGGCCCGAGCAGCCGAGCCATCTCATCCGATGATCGGCCGGGGGGTGGGGGAGGGACATCAGATGTGTTAGGACAGAGAGCAGCCGTCAGAATCTGCAACTGGCAACTGCAACACCTTCTTGATGATTCCAGGGGAGGAGGGGGGGGGGCAATTGCCCCTACTTGCGGACGCCCATGGCCACATCTAGCTGCAGCATCTCATCTCCTGTCCACTCAAAAGCACAATTATTTTCTCAAACAGCCAGATAGGATGGGCCTCAAATACACTAAATGTTGAAAAACATGTGGCTTCTCCCCAAAATGACTGGTTCTGGTGTTTCCACTAAAGGGTATTACTAAAGCTACAGCATATGGTACTAAGACATTTTAGACAATTGTGCAAATCCAATTTGTGGTAAAAGTTTGGTGAAGGTCCTTTTATGTTCCACCATGATTGTGCTTCTATGCTCATGGTTTGATGAGTTTGTTGTGGAAGAAAATTTAGTGGCCTTCACAGAGTCCTTAACTCAACAATATTTAAAACCTTAGAGATTATTTGGAAGGCCAAATATGAGCCAAGTCCTCAAGAAATATGAAAACTTGGAATTCCAGGTACCTACATCCCCATCACTACATACCAAAAACCCATAAATCCAGATTGGGACTTTGCAGTACCAGGACCTACCTTCTTCTGCTTCGTCCATTGTGTGAATCTCTCCTTTCTGCTGTTTCTTGATCGTTACTCCACCAGCAATCAGATCACCAGTCATCGGGGTGGGGGACAGCTCTGGCTCAAAAAGCAAAGTCCTGCCTCTACCATGATGCACCCTCCTCCACAAAGACACTTAGTAAAACACGTCATAGTCAATTGTACTGTCTGCCCTCATGTTGTAAAGCGCTGCATGAACTGTCGGCGCTATATAAATCCTGTATAATAATATTAATAGTGAGTCAGTAGTGATGAAAATAGGTGCAAGGAGCATCTTTATACAAATAACGTTTTCATATCTACAATCTGTTTGTATTCGTGTAATGCCCTAAATCTTTCTAAAAGTTTCCTTATATTATCTTTTACAGATAATTGTTCACTACTGGTGAGCAGAACTGCTCTGGGTTCTATTTGAACAGGGTTTAATGAACTTCAAAGAAGTTCAGATGCGGAACCTGAACCCCTATTCAAATCAATGGGAGCTGAATGTGTGAATCTAAAATGCCCATTTTCTGGGCAATTGGTTGCCCAAAAAAATTGCAGGGGAGTGGGGTTAGGTTTTTGGGGTGCAAAAAAACAATAAAAATTATTAGAGCAGTGATGTCACTGCCATCTCCTCCCCTTTGCTTAAATGGCAGAGGATTCCCAGTGATGTCAACAGTTTTTAGGGATGCAGTGTGCGACCAGACCAAATTGAGGAGGCTTTTGGAGAGGACTAAGGGCAAGCCTCCTACCCACTGATTATGGCCCATGGAGAGAGCAGATCATTCTCCCATGATGGACAACAATATGATGAATGCTGAGAGCGAGGCTTGAATTAATTCTCTGAATAAGGACAATGAAGCTTCCCTTCCCGAGTGGATGGAAAGAGGTAAAATTATCTTGTACAGGTTAATGGTCAGAGGAAATATGGTGGCCATACTGCAGACTGGGTTGGAGGGGCCCTTTACTTGGGACAGAATTATTTTAAACAATCTCTCTCAAAATTCTATTCCACTGTATCAGACTGGTGGAACATTGTTTGTCTTCTGATTACTAGTCCGGTAAAAGGATTACACAAGTTTGTGTCTCTCCTATTGTGTGTCTCCTAGGTGTGAATTCCCATTGTTAATCGAGTCACCTATTGTTTCTGTGTCTGCTAATCCTTTTAGAGATTTGGACAGCCCTAGGTCTTACTTACTGGGTCTTACTGGGGAAATGGTGCCAAATGGTCTGGGGCTTGTTTGAGCGTTTAGGCTTGTTTAAGTGACTAATTGTTAAATAGCTTACTGTTTAATTAGATCACTGTTTATGGTAATGTTGGCTGTTCCTTAGCTATGTTAATTTTATTTCTGTTTGCATAATATGTTTAGGCCCTTATCTGATCTTGTGTGGTATATAAATTCTGTGTGAGATTTCAATAAAGTGAGTTCCAGTTCCAGTGCACCTAAACTAGTATCGGCTAGATTCTTGGGTGCTCAGCTATAATACCTGGATCCTGGGTCCAGACTGGAGGAAGCTATATATCTTGACGGAGGCACCTAAGCTGGGCGCTGGGCGGTTCCGTCACACAGTGGTTGGCTGCAACTGCTGCTTCCTTAGAAACCATTGACAGTGGAAAGCTGTCATATATAGAAGCGGTAGAATTACTGTTTCCATATATATGATGCTTGGCTTTCACTAAACAGGGGGTTGAATAGCCAAACGCTCTAGAAGATGGACACCCGAAAAGCCAAAGTTTGGTTTGACCCCAGGTTCAGACTGAACTATTGGCTCACTCCACAGGTGATGAGATGAAAGAAAAAAAAAAAGAAGGAAGAATTTGTAGATATGGCTTTCGTTTTCCCTAGACCAGTTCCTAGGCACCAGACCAGTTCCTAGGCACCAGACCAGTTCCTAATGGTAAATTTGACCTTGGCTACATTTTTTAATTAAATATATAAAGCATGTGCCACAAATATGTGCTGATGTATTATATGCCAAAACGATACAAAGCTGTGACCCAAAGAGCAACTTCTGGGGCCCCAAATCTGATCCTTCTTAACATAAAATCTAATCTTGATCCAGCTCTGCTAACCGGTGACAAAAAAAAAAACGGCCTCCCTTAGGAGTTAAGGTTTGTCACATGACAGGATGTAAATGACATCTATACAGAATCAGTAACGTAGACCCCGGCAGGCTACACATTTTTGACAGCAAAATCCATCAGGTAGGAAGTTTGTTTTCACCCTCCCCCTTTCATATTCTACAAAGAATTGAATAGATGAATGGAGAAATGCCAAAAATATCTGAACAAGAGTGTGTTTGATTGAAATCATTCAGGGCCTGTTGCTGCCAAAAAGAATAATGTTTCATTTTGTTTGCTTAAGAAAGCTTTTTTAGGTTGAAATGGAGAGCGGTTTTAATACTGCTAATGCACAGTCTCTCCTGCACATGGTTTGCAGGCAAAATACATGCTATTTGGCCAAATCATTCTACGCATCTTCATGTAATCAATAGCAGAAGTGTGCAGAAGGTGACCTTCCATGACTTTCCTTGTGTTTTACACATGCTTAGAAGTCTCAGACAGCTACAAGTTGTACTGCAGACAATGGGCCTTATGAACAATGGTGTCTGAGTAGCAGAAAGGTCTTGTAGCCCATAGCGTCTAATCTGACGTTCCCTTTTATCCATTTTTCCACACTGGTCTGAAATCGAGAAGAGACTTTCTACAAGCAACAAGAACTGTTTTCTTTTAGTCTCCAGGCATTAAACCCTATGAGCATTTTGGGGTCATGCCTTAAAGCTGTGGTCTCCAAACTGTGGCTCGCGGGGCGAACGCAGCTCTTAGCCTCCATTTATCCGGCCCTTGGGGTGCTATTTCTCCCCTTGACACCAATGATGGGGCACTTCTTCTCCCATTGATACCAATAAGGCTGCACTATTCCTACTAGTGACACCAGTGGTGGTGCACCATTCCTCCTGTCGACACTAACAACAATGGGGCACCATTCCTCCCCCCCACTGACCACCATGTCTGGGGAATTGAAATATGGAAACTGCATGGACAAGACCAGTTTACACAAAGTCAGAGGTGCTAGCATCCCTTAATAAAGAACTAAAAAAAAAAAATGGGGGAAATATGGGACATTTCAGGTGCATGGACACATAAAATTGTATTTATGTGTTGATGAAAAGTCCCATATTTCCCCCATGTTCTTTTATGTCTGGGGAATTGTTTGCTCCCACCGACACCAGGACATTTTCTACTTCCACTGGCCACAGTCTGACCCCTCTCAAGTCCGAAGCACAGTAAACTGGCACCGGATAGCTGAGGCTCTCGTGCACATCACTGGATCGCAATGCAACTCAGGTAAGGATTAAGGCAGGGCCGATGGGGGGGGGGGGGGGTAAATTTTTTACCTTCATGCATAGAATGTATAAAGGTAAAAAAGCTTGAGCTTTTAGAACCACTTTAAATCTGGACTGCAGGCGTTATCTTTATTGCATATTTACATTGGTCCAGTTTGGACCAATATAAGCATGCATATCTCATACATAAGGGGCCTCTGGGGAAGCTATTTAAAGTGAAACTAAGCTGTATCTGAGCACCACTAAGCAAAAATGCATTTCATTCACTTTTAATATTAGCATAGCATTAATTAGCATTAGCATTTAATATAGCATAGCACCTGGAATCCATCTGCCCTTAGCTCAGGCATTTAGGCAGGAGGGTGTGCTTAGCTGAAAAAGTCCCTCCTCCCTTGTTCAAGACTCCTGGGATGTATGGCATCATTTGTCTAGGCCTGGAAACCAGGAAGTAACTGAAGGAATGTAAAAAAAAAAAAGAGTTTAAAACAAGTAAATATGATATCTTTTCCTATCTATTTACTAATGGTAGCAGCATGAGGACTGCAAATAGTCAATGTTGATTGAGAGAGTGAAGTTACGCTTTAAGAGTCTGTATATATTTACATTACCATAGCTTGACCACGGGTTTACTTTAACCGCTTGAGCCCCGGAAGAGCACTTTTTGCGATTCGGCACTGCGTCGCTTTAACTGACAATTGCGCGGTTGTGTGACGTTACACCAAAACAAAATTGTCGTCCTTTTTTTCCCACAAATAGAGCTTTCTTTTGGTGGTATTTGATCACCTTTGCGGTTTTTATTTTTTGCTATTTTTTACTTTTTGCTATAATAAATATCCCCCCAAAAAATATATAAAAAAAACAATTTTTTCCTCAGTTTAGGCTGATATGTATTCTTCTACATATTTTTGGTAAATAAAAAAAAAAAAAATCGCAATAAGCGTATATTGATTGGTTTGGCAAAAGTTATAGCGTCTACAAAATAGAGGATAGATTTATGGCATTTTAAAAAAAATTTTTTTATTAGTAATGGCGGCGATCTGTGATTTTTATCAGGACTGCGACATTATGGCGAACAAATCGGACACTTTTGACACTATTTTGGGACCATTGTCATTTATACTGCGATCATTGCTATAAAAATGCACTGATTACTGTGTAAATGACACTGGCAAGGAAGGGGTTAACACTAGGGGGCGATGAAAGGGGTTAGGTATGTCCTAGGGAGTGATTCTAACTGTGGGGGGGATGGGCTACCACTAACATGACAGCGATCACTGCTCCCGATGACAGGGAGCGGTGATTTCTGTCATGTCACTAGGCAGAACGGGGAAATGCCTTGTTTACATAGGCATCTCCCCGTTCTGCGGCTCCGTGACACGATCGCGGGACGCCGGCGGACATCGAGTCCGTGGGACCCGCGGGCACGGTCACGCTGTAAGCGGTGAGCGCATGCGCCCGCTAGCCCCGCCAATTAAAGGGGACGTACAGGTACGCCCATTTGCCCACCGCTGCCATTGTGCCGACGTATATCGGCGTGCAGCGGTCGGCAAGTGGTTAAAGTTAGACTACATGTATGATCTCTATTCCAGTTACATTGGTCCAGCTTGGCACAATGTAAATGTGCGTATCTCATACATGAGGGGACTCTGGGGAAGCTGACAATTACTGTAGTAGTTGGCGTTACTACAGTGATAGCCACAATCTTCCAGGACCTGTGCTGATTGGCTTACCCCTTGCATATTGACCACAGTGGGGCCCCTGCAGGACACTGCTGCCATTAACAGGATGCCTTGTATTTTGTTCAATAGATACAAGACGTTCTCTTATTGGATGAGCTGGAAAGGAGGGGAGGTGATGTCCCTATCCCACCTTGTCCAATTAGAGAATGCCTTGTATTAAGGTGGAACTCCAGGCTCCCCCTCCCCCCCAAAAAAACAAAAACAAAATTTAAGTCAGCAGCTACAAATACTGTAGCTGCTGACTTTTAATATTAGGGGAACTTACCTGTACAGGAATCAGGGCTGTGTTTTGACCTAGGCCGACAAGTCCTAGGCCTAGGGCGGCACTTTGTGGGGGGCGACAAAAAAAGCCGCCCCCCGCATGAGAGAAAGTCCCTCCACCCGATTCCCGGCTCCCGCGGCCGGCCCCCGCACAAATGCAGCCCACGGCGGCCGCCTTGCTGTAGCGGCGCTGCTGTGTTTGGGCGTGCTTGGCAGAGGGTGGAGGGGCGTGTGTATGGGCGTGCTTAGCAGAGCTCACGCCCCCCCACCCTCTGCCAAGCACGCCCATACACAGCAGCGCTGCCCGCTACAGCAAGGCGGCCGCCGTGGGCTACATGTGTGCGGGGAGCGGCCGCGAGAGCCGGGAATCGGGAAGACGGGTGAGGGCACTTTCTCTCATGCGGGGGGGCGGCGTGTGACTCACGCCCCCATAAGCGGCCGGTGACTGGCGGAGGTGGAGCCTTATGCTCTGCCTACCCTCCTCCGCACTGCTTTCCTTGATTCTTCTCCTCGGCACTGGGGCGGGGTCTGGCAGTGATGTCAGGAGGAGAGAGAGAAGCACAAGGGAACCCCCCAGGACAGAAGGTAAAGTTATTTAATAAATTATATCAGTGTTATGGGAACAGTGTTGGCATTTGATGGCTCAGTGGCTACAACTGATGGGCACAGTGGCTGCGTTTGAGGGCACAGTGGCTGCGTTTGAGGGCACAGTGGCTGCGTTTGAGGGCACAGTGGCTGCGTTTGAGGGCACAGCGGCTGCAATTGATGGGGCACAGCGGCTGCAATTGATGGGGCACAGCGGCTGCAATTGATGGGGCACAGTGGCTGCAATTGATGGGGCACAGTGGCTGCAATTGATGGGCACAGTGGCTGCGTTTGATGGCACAGTGGCTGCGATTGATGGCACAGTGGCTGCGATTGATGGCACAGTGGCTGCGATTGATGGCACAGTGGCTGCGTTTGATGGCACAGTGGCTGCATTTGATGGCACAGTGGCTGCATTTGATGGCACAGTGGCTGCATTTGATGGCACAGTGGCTGCGTTTGATGGGCACAGTGGCTGCGTTTGATGGGCACAGTGGCTGCAATTGATGGACACAGTGACTGCAATTGATGGGCACAGTGGCTGCAATTGATGGGCACAGTGGCTGCAATTGATGGGCACAGTGGCTGCAATTGATGGGCACAGTGGCTGCAATTGATGGGCACAGTAGATGCGTTTGATAGCACAGTGGCTGCAATTGATAGCACAGTGGCTGCAATTGGTGGACACAGTGGCTGCAATTGGTGGGCACAGTGGCTGCAATTGATGGGCACAGTCGCTGCGTTTGATTGGGCACAGTGGCTGCGTTTGATGGGGCACAGTGGCTGCGTTTGGTGGGCACAGTGGCTGCATTTGGTGGGCACAGTGGCTGCATTTGGTGGCTCAGTGGCTACAATTGATGGGCACAGTGGCTACAATTGATGGGCACAGTGGCTGCGTTTGATGGAACAGTGGCTGCGTTTGATGAGGCACAGTGAGGCTGCATTTGATGTCTTTTTTCAGAATTTTTTAGTTTGTTTGCACCCCCCCAAAAAATTTTGAACACCAGCCACCACTGGCATGTGCAAAGTGCTCCATGCATGCTAAAATCAATGCAAACCCTTTAAACAGCCCACATTTAGTGAAAGTGCATTAATATGCAGATCATGATACTGAAATAAAGTGCTCCATCAATGCTGAAATCAATGCAAACTCATTAAAGAGGAGTCCCGCCCCCACCCCGTGAAAACATTAAAACTCAGCAGCTACAAATACTGTAGCTGATGACTTTTAATATTAGGACACTTACCTGTCTAGGAATCCCGCGATGTCGACACCTCAGCCGATTTTCGGATTGGCTCTCGGGTTTTGCCACCATCATTCATGGTAAGAGAAACCGGACGGTTCACTACTGCACGTGTGCGACGCGCGTTGCACTTTCTGAATGCCCCAGTGGAGGAAGGAGGAGGGGGGCCGAACTTCAGAGGGGGCAGCGCAGTCTCCCGGGAGTGGGGAAGGGTACCTGTCAAAAACAGGTATCTGTTCCCCCCTCCCCCCTGAAAGGTGCCAAATGAGCCTTAAGAGGAAGGGGTGTGGTTTACAGATGATAGGGTGGGTCTTAAACAGGAAGGGGTGTGGCCTCGGCAGCAAGGGGTGGGTCGTATTTAAATTAGGGGGGGTGCACGAGTTTAGTCAGGCCTAGGGCAGCACAAAACCTAAATGCACCACTGACAGGCATCCAGCTGTTTCCTACTGAACATGCACGAAACGCACTCTTCAAAACACATACTCACCCACACAATAAATCCAAAGTTCTCCCACTGCAAACTGCTGTTCGAGTGACATACGCCTGGTCCATCTGTGTCCTCTTCAGCTGACTGCATCTTCCAGGTGCAAGCAGGTAAGTACCGATGATGCTCTGGCCACTCAGGAGCAGACACATACCATTCTGGCCTAGGATTAGGTGTGTAAACGGAACTTACTCCCTTTTCGGAGTTAAGTTCTGCTTTAAAAAGCAGGAAGCAAGCTTTGCACAAGCCTCTCCCATTACAAAGATGAAGTGATGGGTTCTTATCATTCGGTGTGGCTGTATGTAGTAGGTCCATTACTACAGCACATAGCAGTTTAAGCAGATGGAAGGTGAACTGAACCTATGGCCAGGCTATGGACATGTACGTATTTGTATATTCTAATCAATCAATAAAAGAGCTTAAAAACAAACTTCCACCGACCTCTGTAGCTACAGGTATTCTGGAGCAATTCATCCTCCAATTTCTCAGCAGAAGCACTGAAGCTGGTTCTATGAGCAGCTCAGCTCACCCTACTGCCCCACTTCTAGGGCAGCTGCTGTGGTTTTTTTTTTATTAGAGATTAGAAGACCAAATGGCTGCTGAGCCATTGTTGGGAGGGGATAGCAGAACAAGCTAAGCTGCTGTGAGAATAAACTTCATGTTTCAGTCCAATGCACTAAGATCTCTCCCTCATCCAGGTGTATGTTTTAAGTGACAGCCAATGCTCCAATATATGTGGACAGGAGCCCTAGGGGGATTATTGGTTCCTTCAAGTTACTCTTTCGCGTTTACACTAGTATTTCAAAGGTTGCGGCTAAGTGGGAGCCATGTGCCATATTTGGTGGCAATGCCCCAAGGTTTAAAACCTTTGGATCAGAATTATAATGTTATGTTATAATATTTAATAGTATAATATTTTTATTCGATGACCCAGCAAAAAAAATCAGAATCACACTAGAGAATGCTCACACAGAGAAGGGCTCTGGCTCTTATATTGTCTCATTTCCTATGACATATAATATGTTTTTGCAATTTTTGTTTTTCCATGTGTAACACCCCCTGACCCTCAAAGACTAGTGGGACCCCCAGGGGAGAGGTTGGTCTGCAATTCCAACTCAGTGTGTAGTCTTCAGGCAATAGTGAAGAATGTGTACATATTGACACCAGTCACTTTTAGATGCAAAATAAAAGAAGTTTATTGACTTTAACTCAAAGGGTAAGGGCACAGGACACACGTGGACCTGCAGACTCCAGAGAAGGGGAACAAATGTACTTACAGCCTTCACAGATAGAGAACCTTGAAGCTGATTTGGAATTTTTGTATCATTGCTTCTGACAGTAAAGCAGCTGCCAGCACCCTGGAAAGAAGACACCACAGTCCAGTGAGGTCCAAGCTTGAAATCCAGGCTTCTGTGGCCACTCATCACATCTAGAGGTCCTCCTTGGTTTCTCAATCCCCAGGCTACACAAGCTTGGCCTCAACCCAAGGCCATTGTCAAATCACATGGTCACTCTCTCAGGCAGCAGACTTAAGAGTGTTCAGCAGCAAACACATCCCTCCCCTAGGCAGGAGGCTTAGGGGAAAATGGGGAGAACCGACTTTGCAAGGTCACTCCCTGAATATTTATTACCATCTCCGAGCATGAACCACTGGTAACAAAAGTCCTAGTGGTTGGCCAGGGAGAGATTCTCTAAATACCAACCAACACCAGCCATTGCCCTGACAAATTGCCTGCGAAAAATCGCTTAACACCCGTGCCAAAAGGGTTGGGGACTGCTGCTATGGGCTTTTTTGTAGACCTAGCAATGCCCCTGCTCCTATCAATGAGAACACACACTAACCAGAACCTAGGAGCAACCTAAGAAAGCTGACTGCAGCTTTGCACTATAAAAATTTGGATAGACACTCTTGCTTATGGCAGGATGGCTGCTCTTATATTTCCAATATCCAGGCGTTACTGTGTAAGATGTGTAGAGATGGAGCTCTACTGTAAATGTTTGTAGTGCTTACCCCCAGAGGAGCCGCTTAGTAGATTGCCCAGTGTCCTTACCCCAGTGGTGGCCCTGCAGCCAGGAACACGGTAACAGTCACTATTGGCTCAGTAAACAGTCCAGGGGTTTTCTTTTTGGTGTTTTCATTTTTGGGTAACTTGGATGGGGTTAGGATCTTGAGTGGGATACTCCAAAAACTATGTACAATAGGAGGACACTTATCTTCTATAGAACTATGAGCCTGTAGCAGTGCCAGGACAAGGTCATCTAACTGCACCCCCCCCCCCCATTATATGCAAGCTTGGAGGATCCTACCCTCAGCAGTCATCCGCTTGTCGATAGGAGTATTTCTATTAAGAGTGGAGTCATTGCAAGAACTGAGGCTGTGCATGGTGGGAGACTCCTGTGGCAAAGAGGAGATAGAGAGCACAGCCTCCTTGCTCTTTACTGCTTTCCTCACTGCTCACAGCGCTTGGCTGACAGGAGCAGCAGTGATGCTGCTGTCACTACTCCTGTCAGGCATATAGTCAGAATGATGGCACCCTCATCCCTGCAGTATACAACTGTGCCCAGGGCAGCCGCCCCTCTTGCCACCCCTTGTTCCAGTCCTGGCCTGTAGCAAACTTGAGGATAGTATTCTTTCTCCGGTGGAAAGTCCAAGCAAAGTTCTTTCACCAAGAATTAAATAGACTAAGCTCTTCAAGACAATAGACACTATGTCCCCTTTAAACATGCACAGATGACCCTAACACAGGACTCATGGCCACAGATTAGTCTCTAGGATCTCTCTCCAGTCTGTTACTCATAAATGCCCTTGGAAAATTGATTACCTCCTTCCAATACCATTGCAACACTTTCTCCCTGTGATACCAGACTAGATCCTCAAATGACAGTCCCTCAGTCAGCTTTCTGCAGCTTCCAGCAAAGTAGGCCTCCCGGTAGCCCACCTAAGGCCACCCTGCAGGCACATGGCTGAATGGCCTAGGGGGGCCAGCAGCACCCCCTTAGGATGTGATCTCCTTCTAAGGAAAAAGACCCTGCTGCTGTCTGTCCCAGAGTATTTATACAGGCGCCCAGCTACCATCTGCATGACCCCTCCCCAGGGATTGGCCAGAGCTGCCTGAATATTTAGCTGCTCATTAGACTCTCCCTGTCAGGGGCATACCTAGAGAATTTGGCCCCCGGGGCGGATCCTATATCTGGCACCCCCCCATCTGGCGCCCCCCCTTCACTGATAATGCCTGTACGCACTCAGCCCCCCTCACTCCCGTACCCACTCAGTCCTCCTCACACCTCTACGCACTCAGTCCCTCTCAGCTGCCTCCCCCACACACACACACACCTGTGCAAACTCAGCTGCCCCCCCCCCCCCCCCACACACACACACACACACCTGTACACACTCAGCTCCCCACACACACACACACACACACACACACACACACACACACACACACGTACACACTCAGCCCCCCCCCACACACACACCTGTACACACTTAGCCCCCCCCCCACACACACACCTGTACACACTCAGCTCCCCCCCACACACCTGTACACACTCAGCCCCCCCCCACACACACACACCTGTACACACTAACCCCCCCCACACACACACGTACAGACTCAGCCCCCTCCCCCACACACACACACCTGTACACACTCAGATGGACGGTGCAACCAATCAGCAGCCGCATAGCCCATCCTTTCAGGCTGGTGGTGGTGGTGTAATGGTGTGGGGGATATTTTCTCTTGGCACACTTTGGGCCCCTTAGTACCAACTGAGCATTGTTTAAACACCACGACCTACCTGAGTATTGTTGTTGACCATGTCCATCCCTTTATGACTACAGTGTCCCCATCTTCTGATGGCTCCTTCCAGCAGGATAATGCACCATGTCACAAAGCTCCAATCATCTCACCACTGGACAATGAGGTCCCTGTACTCCAATGGTCTCCACATTCACCAGATCTCCATCCAATAGAGCACCTTTGAGATGTCGTGGAACAGGAAATTTGCATCATTGATGTGCAGCCGACAAATCTGCAACAACTGTGTGATGCTATCAAGTCACTATGGACCAAAATCTCTGAGGAATGTTTCCAACACCTTGTTGAATCTATGCCACGAAGAATGAAGGCAGTCCTCTAGGCAAAAGGGTGTCCAACCCGGTACTAGCAAGGTGTACCTAATAAAGTGGCCAGTGAGTGTATATCTACCATACAGTATACTGAGGACTAGTAAGTGGCTAGTATTTTATTGACCTAGCTACTACATAATGGGGCTAGCTGGTAATATTATTTAATGGTAAAGTTGGTCATTTTTCCATAAAAGGTGACAGCCCTTTGTATACCATGTGGGTCATGGCATCTTGGCTTGTAAAATCTGCTACAGTTACTAGGATAAACACAGCGGGGTGATGCTTGTCTTATAACCACGGCACACAGCATTAAATTCCATTGTGACATTCCCTTTATAAAAACCAGACATCACTACTTATTTTACAATTTTTTAACAAGTAAAATTGAACTATATAAGATTACCTGTCAAGACCCATAAAATATAACTACATTTTTACAGGGCGTGACATGAATATTAATTTTCTCCGAACTATAGCGATATAGTAATTGCATATTATTATGCACAGCCATGCCTAGCCTGAACAACATTAACATGTTTAATAGCAACAGTGACAAACCTGGCAAGCAGTATGGAAGGAATCATGTTAAACTAGTTTAAAAAACGCACCAGCTGGTATCGCCCATATTGTAGGCAGAATCAAAGAATTCTGCTATTAAGGAAGATCTGTAGAAAAAAAAAAAACTAAATAAAAAATAGTAAAAGAAGAGAAGAAAAACAGAAGTAAAAGCCAAAATGGTAATAAACATATAAAAAAAAAAAAATGACCAAAACATGATGAAATTTTGGATGCACGTCAGGTTCCTGGCACGTTCATTTTGCTCAACCATTGTACAACTGGACATAAATAAAGAACCTCAAAGTGTAAAAGCAAAAATATCTTTTCTAAAAAAATTCGTTGCCCGTGATTGAATACTCTGCGCAAAGTGAATTTTCACCACATGCTATGGAGATAATTTGCTTGCAAAGTGCAACTTCCTCTGAAAAATACAATAGCAAATTTACCTTTAGTAAATCAACCCCAAAGTCTTCTCCACTCTTCCATCAACCCCTTCCACTAGTGCCTTAAGCCTGGTACACACAGGTAGTTTTTTTTATTTTGTTTAACCCAGTGAGCTGAACTAAAAACCAAAAAAAAACCCAAAAAAACTGAGGAATAGTGTTGGGCGAGCAGTTAGGACCGAGTATAAGTTCGCCCCAAACATTGCCTGTTCCTGTGTTCGGCAAACACCTGCACAGTGCATTCTAAAACCCGATTGGCTGAAGCAATGAACCTGACCACTGGTCAGGTGCAAGGCTTTGCCCAATCAAGGCACAGTGAATAGCTGCTTGTTAAAGGGTAAGTTCACCTTTACAGAAAACTCTGTAAAGGTGAACTTACACAGGTCCCCCTCCTCGCCCCTCCCCCCAGTCCCACTGACCTGGACCGCGGCAATCTCCAGTTCTAAGCCCCGGTATATCTGTACCAGGTGTCCAGGACTTAGAAATCCTCTGAGTAGAATGTCCAAAACTTCCCTTGTCAGGGGACATTTTGGAGCATTCTAATTGGTCAGCGCTGTCACATGGGCGGCGTGACCAATCAGCAGCCGCATAGCCCGTCCTTTCATCTATGGAGAAGACGTGAGGATGGAGAGAGGATTTCTAAGCTCCGGGCTCCTGATGCAGATATACCTGGGCTCAGTGGCGTAGCGTGGGGGGTGCAGGGGGTGCCGTGGCCCCGGGCGCGACATTTAGGGGGGCGCAATTTCGTGCCAGTAGTGTCACTACTGGCTGCCTCCTCCTGATTTAATTTCCTGTGTCCCCCGCGCTCCGCCGCCATGTCCAGTGTTTGGTGCCCTGAGATTGGGCGTATGGGGGTCATGTGCGGCGTGGGGCTGGCCTATCCGCGATCACGGTTGCTCCTGAAGTCCCGCCTCCACACATGACCCCCATACGCCCAATCACAGTGCGCCGGGAAACAATGAACATGCTGGCCGTAGCGCAGGGGAGACGAGCACTGGAGAGTGTAAGCCGCCGGGGCAGCTGTCTTCTCCTCCTCCTCCTATCCTCCAGACCAATGCAAGACAAGAAGGGGAGGAATGGATAAACACGGGGGGGGGGAGGGGAGAGAGAAGAGACAGGCGCCGTATATGTAGTGTTAGTATAGGAAGACTAGGCAGGACAGTATAGTGGTCAGTGTAGTATTGTGGTCTGTATAGTGTAGTGGACAGTGTAGTATTGTGGTCAGTATAGTGTAGTGGTCTGTATAGTATAGTGGACAGTGTAGTATAGTGGACAGTGTAGTATAGTGGACAGTGTAGTATTGTGGTCAGTATAGTGTAGTGGTCAGTATAGTGTAGTGGTCAGTGTAGTATTGTGGCCAGTATAGTGTAGTGGTCAGTATAGTGTAGTGGTCAGTGTAGTGTAGTGGCCAGTATAGTGTAGTGGCCAGTGTAGTGTAGTGGTCAGTGTAGTGTAGTGGTCAGTATAGTGTAGTGGTCAGTATAGTGTAGTGGACAGTGTAGTATTGTGGTATGTATAGTGTAGTGGTCAGTATAGTGTAGTGGTCAGTATAGTGTAGTGGTCAGTGTAGTATAGTGGTCAGTGTAGTACAGGGACAGTGTAGTATTGTGGTCAGCATAGTGTAGTGGTCAGTATAGTGTAGTGGTCAGTATAGTGTAGTGGTCAGTGTAATGTAGTGGTCAGTGTAGTGTAGTGGACAGTATAGTGGTCAGTGTAGTGTAGTTCTCAGTATAGTGGTCAGTTATGTGTAGTGGACAGTATAGTGGTTAGTGTAGTGGTCAGTATAGTGTAGTGGAGTGTATATTATAGTGGTCAGTGTAGTATAGTGGTCAGTGTAGTGTAGTGGACAGTGTAATGGTCACTGTAGTGTAGTTCTCAGTGTAGTATAGTGGTCAGTATAGTATAGTGTAGTGGACAGTGTAGTTCTCAGTGTAGTGGTCAGTATAGTGGACAGTGTAGTGGACAGTATAGTGGTCAGTGTAGTGTAGTGGACAGTATAGTATAGTGGTCAGTGTAGTGTGTAATGGTCAGTAAAGGAATCAGGTTGGTCAGTGTTGAAATCAAGTAGGTTAGTGTAGTGGTCAGTATAGGAATCAGGTAGGTCAGTACTATTGTATTTGAAGGGAGTCGGGGAGTGCTAAAAGTCTGCAGGTTGGGGGGGCGCAAATTACTTGCCTTGCCCCGGGTGCTGACATCCCACGCTACGCCACTGCCTGGGCTTAGAACCGGAGATTGCGGCGGTCCAGGTCAGCAGGACCGGGGGGGGGGGGGCAGAGGGGGACCTGTGTAAGTTCACCTTACAGATTTTTCTGTAAAGGCGAACTTATACTTTAAGGAGCGGGCCTGGAAGCCGCGTCCTTAACAACGGACGAATCATCAGCTGTCAGCCGTCTTCCCCGCTGACAGCTGAATGAAAAAAAAAACAAAAAAAAAAAACACCATTCTCGGCCATACAGAAATGTGAAAAAAAAAAAAGCGGCTTAGGGGTCCCCCCCAATCCCTTAAGGTCTGGTTGGCTTTTTAAGAGGAGTGCCCTGGGGTCCCCAAATAAATTCAAACCAGACCTTTAGGGGTAAAAACTTTGATGTGGAAATAGGAATTATGGGATGCCCAGCTTGAATGCAATAAAACTAAGGACAATCTCCTCCCTATGTACATGCTCCAAAACTGTCCTTCTCCTGAATAGAGATGGGCTGAACGGACCCCTGTTCGCTTCGCACTAGAACTTTCGAACACCGCAAAAGTTCAGACCTTGAATAGGGATGAGCTTCGTGTTCGAGTCGAACCCATGTTCGACTCGAACATCGGCTGTTCGACCGTCCGTCGAATTGCGAACGTTATGGGCCGTTCGCGCCAAATTCGTGTGACGCGTCACGGCCCATAATTCACTGCGGCATCGCAGTGCATTGCTGGCTGATGATTGGCCAAGCATGCACTATGACCCGCATGCTTGGCCAATCACAGCGCCGTCAGTAGAGAGAGCTGTAATTGGCCAAAGCCAGGGTGGCTTTGGCCAATTATGGCTCAGGGGATTTAGTACACGCCCCACACTATATAAGGCCGCCTGCACGGCGGCCCTGTGTAGTGTGTTCCGGTGTGCTGAGAGATAGAGAGAGAGAGAGACAGTGTCATTTGATTTGAGTTAGCTAGATTAGGCTAGATCTGTTCCTGCTATTTACATTTAGTGCAGTCAGTGCGTCCTGCTCACAGTGTTCAGCTAGATCTGTTCCTGCTATTTACATTTAGTGCAGTGCGTCCTGCTCACAGTGTTCAGCTAGATCTGTTCCTGCTATTTACATTTAGTGCAGTCAGTGCGTCCTGCTCACAGTGTTCAGCTAGATCCGTTCCTGCTATTTACATTTAGTGCAGTGCGTCCTGCTCACAGTGTTCAGCTAGATCTGTTCCTGCTATTTACATTTAGTGCAGTGCGTCCTGCTCACAGTGTTCAGCTAGATCCGTTCCTGCTATTTACATTTAGTGCAGTGCGTCCTGCTCACAGTGTTCAGCTAGATCCGTTCCTGTTATCTTCCTACTGACAGGCAGGCTTGTCTGGTTACAGTATATAAAGCTACCTGAAGAAAATTACAGGTGTTCTATCCCAGCTTAGTGCAGCTACAGGCCATTAGTATGTCTGGAAGGCCAAGAAGGAGAGGCAGACAGTCACAAGCCAATAAGAGAGGGCAAGCAGGCTCTGTGTCTAGTGCTGGTCGTGGAGACGCTGCATCCTCATCAGCCCGTGGCCATGGGACACGCTTGGCCTTTTTCTCGGCAGCTGGCCGTGTTGAGCCGCAACATGCAGAAAACTTGGTCGAGTGGATGACCAAGCCGTCCTCATCCTCCTCATCCTCTCTCACCCATGCCCAGGGTGCTTTGTCTGGCAAAGCAGCGGCCTCTTCCCTCAGCTCAATGTCATCAGTGACTCCTTCCCTAGCTCCACCATGTCCTCCTGAGGATTCCCTCGAACTGTTTGACCACAGTGTTGGGTACATGCTCCAGGAGGATGCCCAGCGTTTGGAAGGCTCTGATGATGATACTGAGCTCGATGAAGGCAGTAACATGAGCACGGACAGAGGGGGTGCCCAAGAAGGACAGCAATCTGGCAGTCATGCTCCCCCTGCTGCAGCATACTGCCAGGTTTGCTCCAGTGATGAGGAGGGAGGGGATGATGAGGTCACTGACTCAACGTGGGTGCCTGATAGGAGAGAGGAGGAGGAGGAGGAGGAGGAGGCGGCACATCACCAACGGGGCAGGATGCCCTCCAGGGGCCAGCCTAAGGGCAGCACATTGACTGCATCACACCCCAAAGCTCCACATGTGCAGGGCGCTGCAGTCTCTGCGCGTTATTCAAAAAGTTCTTTGGTGTGGGCCTTTTTTGAGACGAGTGCATCAGATCGCACCGCTGCTATTTGCAACATATGTCTCAAGCGTATCTCGCGTGGCCACTTTTTCTCACGGAAGGCGATTCCGGCTCTCTACCGGCATGTGGAAGGCAATGTCCATGCCTCGCTGGACAGGGCGGTCAGCGGTAAGGTGCATATTACCGCTGACTCATGGTCCAGCAGGCATGGACAGGGACGTTACTTAAGTTTCACGGCGCATTGGGTGACTCTGCTGGCAGCTGGGAAGGATGCAGGACAAGGTGCAGTAGTGTTGGAGGTTGTTCCGCCACCACGCCTCCAAAATGCTGATTGTGACACACCTCTCTCCTCCACCCCCTCCTCTTCTTCTTCCTCCATGGCCTCTTCCTCGGAACCAGCGGTGCTCCGTAGGCGTTCAAGGGGCTACGCAAGTACGCAGGCCAAAAGATGCCATGCGGTGCTTGAGCTGGTGTGCTTGGGGGACAGGAGCCACACTGGGGCAGAGGTTCTGTCAGCTCTGCAGGGGCAGGTTCAGAGGTGGTTGACGCCACGCCAACTTAAGGCAGGAATGGTGGTTTGCGACAATGGCACCAACCTCCTCTCTGCCCTCCGACAGGGACAACTGACCCATGTGCCCTGTTTGGCTCACGTCCTTAACTTGGTGGTGCAGCGGTTCTTGGGCAGGTACCCGGGCTTACAGGATGTCCTGAGGCAGGCCAGGAAAGTCTGTGTGCATTTCCGCCAGTCATATAATGCCAGTGCTCGGCTGACGGACCTCCAAAAGGAGTTTAACCTGCCCAAGAACCGCCTAATCTGTGACATGCCCACCAGGTGGAACTCGACATTGGCCATGCTGCAGCGGCTGCACACGCAGCAGAGGGCCATCAATGAGTACCTGTGCGACTATGGCACCAGGACAGGGTCAGGGGACCTTGGTTTTTTTTCCCCACGCCAGTGGGCCATGATCAGGGATGCATGCACTGTCCTGTCACCATTCGAGGAGGCCACGAGGATGGTGAGCACTGACAGTGCATGCATCAGTGACACTGTCCCCCTTGTCCACCTGTTGGAGCACACGCTGCGTGGAATAATGGACAGGGCACTTGAGGCAGAACAGAGGCAGGAAGAGGAGGACTTCCTTAGCTCTCAAGGCCCCCTTTATCCAGACAGTGTTCCTGCGTGCCCGCCGATCACACAGGAAAAGGACGAGGCGGAGGAGGAGGAGGAAGATTGTGTCAGTATGGAGGTGGAGCCTGGCACTCAGCATCAGCAGTCTTTAAGGGATCAGTCCCAAGGAACACATGGACTTGTACGTGGCTGGGAGGAGGTGGCTGCGGACGTTGTTGTCCTTAGTGACCCAGAGGACTCCGGACCGAATGCCTCAGCAAACCTACGCTGCATGGCCTCCCAGATCCTGCAAAGCCTGCGTAAGGATCCTCGTATTCGTGGTATCAAGGAGAAGGACCAATACTGGCTGGCAACCCTCCTTGATCCACGTTACAAGGGTAAGGTTGCGGACCTTATCTTGCCATCGCAGAGGGAGCAGAGGATGAAACATCTTCGGGAGGCCTTGCAGAAAGGTCTGTGCAACGCGTTCCCAGAGACTGGGAGGTTACAAACTCCTGTTTCTGGACAACGTGTTGCTGAGGCTTCGGTCAGTCAAAGAAGGAGCGGTGGAGAAGGTGGCCGTCTGACCGATGCGTTCAGACAATTTTTTGGTCCGCAGCCCCAAGGTATGATCGGTTCCAGCAACCATCGCCAGCGTCTGTTTTACATGGTGCAGGAATACCTAGGGGCAAGATCAGACTTGGACACCTTTCCCACCGAAAATCCTCTGGGTTACTGGGTCTTGAGGATGGATCACTGGCCAGAGCTTGCACAGTATGCAATTGAGCTACTGGCCTGTCCTGCATCCAGCGTTCTTTCGGAACGCACATTCAGTGCTGCTGGAGGTGTGGTAACCGATCACAGGGTGCGTCTGTCCACTGACTCGGTCGATCGGCTGACCTTCATAAAAATGAATCAGTCTTGGATCACCACCAGCTACCAAGCACCTGATGCTGATGTAACTGAATAATTTTTTTCAGATCCCTTCAAAGACTGCCTATGCTGATGCTGAGTGACTATCCCTGAGTAATTATCCTCTTCCTCCTCAATCATCACGCTGATAGCTTGTAAGAACATTTTTGGTTCTGGGCGCCACCACCAGTGCCTAAGGCACAATTTTTCAGCCCCTGTTTAACAGGGGCGTGTAAATACAATTTTTGATGTAATACTTTGCAGCAGGGCTCGTTCCTGCATTCCAACTAGAGTGTCTGTGAGGGGTTGCAGTGTTGTGGCACCAGCACCAGTGCCTAAGGCCCAATTTTTCTGCCCCTGTCTAACAGGGGCGTGTAATTACAATTTTTGATGCAATACTTTGCAGCAGGGCTCATTCCTGCGTTCCAACTAGAGTGTCTGTGAGGGGTTGCAGTGTTGTGGCACCAGCACCAGTGCCTAAGGCCCAATTTTTCTGCCCCTGTCTAACAGGGGCGTGTAATTACAATTTTTGATGCAATACTTTGCAGCAGGGCTCGTTCCTGCGTTCCAACTAGAGTGTCTGTGAGGGGTTGCAGTGTTGTGGCACCAGCACCAGTGCCTAAGGCCTAATTTTTCAGCTCCTGTTCAACAGGGGCATGTAATTACAATTCTTGATCTAATATTTCACAGCAGGGCCCTGTGAGGGCTTACAGTGTTTTGGCCACAGCAACACCTAAGGCCCAAATTTCTGCTGAGTATATAGGGCAGGACCCTACTTTCAAACATCTAACTTACAAACGACTCCTACTTGCAAACGGAAGGAGACAACAGGAAGTGAGATGAAATCTACCCCTAGGAAGGGAAATTCTCTCATGTAAGAGTTAATATGGGAAAACAATTTCTCCTTTCCACTGATGCTTTCCAATCCTTGTTCCACAAAAAAACCCAAATTTTCAAAAAACATTTTTCATTGGGACAAAAAAGTGAGGTGAAATCTTCTGAAGAGGAGGAAAGACGCAAAACAAATGTCACAGGGGTGATAACCCTTCCCTATGTTTTCCAAAAAGCTTAGAAAAGATTTTTTGGCTGGAGCTAAACACGTTAAAAATGTTCAAAATTACAAACAGATTCTACTTAACAACAAACCTACAGTCCCTGTCTTGTTTGCACCGCCTGTATACTGCTGTTCAGAGTATATAGGGACCTTTCCTTATTTTAATTTGGGTGCGGGGTTCCCCTTAATATCCATACAAGACCCAAAGGGCCTGGTAATGGACTGGGGGGTACCCATGCCGTTTGTCTCACTGATTTTCATCCATATTGCCATGACCCGACATGACATTAAACCCGCAAGCAATTTTAAATGAGATTTTTTCCTTTAAAAATGACATTTGGTGCAGGGACTGTTCTAAACATGGGAAACACGCGTCACTTTACAGGCATACTATAGACACCCCCCAGGTACGATATTTAAAGGAATATTTCACTTTTTTTTTTTTTACTTTAAGCATCATTAAAATCACTGCTCCCGAAAAAACGGCCGTTTTTAAAAGTTTTTTTTGCATTGATACATGTCCCCTGGGGTAGGACCCAGGTCCCCACACCCTTTTTAGGACAATACCATGCAAATTAGCCTTTAAAATGAGCACTTTTGATTTCGAACGTTCGAGTCCCATAGACGTCAATGGGGTTCTAACGTTCGTGCGAACTTGCGGTCCGTTCGCGGGTTCTGGTGCGAACCGAACCGGGGGGTGTTCGGCTCATCCCTAACCTTGAATAACGAATCCCATTAAAGTCAATGGGACCTGAATGTTAAAAATCAAAAGTGCACATTTTGAAGGCTTATATGCAAGTAATTGGGTATACGGTTATAGGGGTCCGGGTCCTGCCCTGGGGGACATGTATCAATACAAAATAAAGTTTGTGAAAAACTTAATTTTTAAATGAGCAGCGATTTTTTTATTGTTAAAATGAAAGCATAAAAATGAAAAATTCCTTCCAATTTAGTGCCTGGGGGGGGGCCCTTAGTCTACCTGTAAAGTAGCAGATCTGTACCATGTCTAGAATCTGCTGCAGCAATAATTGCATTTATAAAGCCAAAAAAAAAAAAAAGAAAAAATGTTGCCTTTATTTTGCTCAGCAACAGCTGGGGAGCCAATGTGTATGATGAGGCCACAATGTAGTGCACTGGGAACAAGATTAGAGACTTTTTGGATACATTCTGGTGTCACTTTGACTTTGGATAGAAGTAACGGGTGCGTAAAAATAGGTCTTTGGGTGTCAGTGGCGCCTTCCCACCGTAACCCTATAGAGGTAATCTTGATAAAAGCAAGAATTGGCCTTGCTGTAAAAAAAATTGCAATGATATGCACCTGTCAAACATGTTAAAAAAAATTACTCTTCGGGTGTTGCGGGCGTCTTCCCACCGTAACCCTATAGAGGTACTCTTGATGAAAGCAAGAATTGGCCTTGCTGTAAAAATTGCAATGATATGCAGCTGTCAAACAGGGGCTCAAAAATTGGTCTTTGGGTATTAATTGTGCCCATGAAACCTATACCAAGAACATTCTTCCAGATGAACTGATTGAATACCCTCAAAGCTAGGTGGCCTCAAAGTCTTGCAGAGATTCCACATCCCAAAATAGCTGGTAATCCAGGACTGATTCTTATAAAAGTCAAACGGTCCACAGAGTCTGTGGACAGATGCATTCTATGATTAGTAACAAAACCTCCTGCAGCACTGAATGCCCGTTCTGAAAGCACGCTGGAGGCAGGGCAGCCCAACAACTCAGTAGCATACTGGGCAAGTTCTGGCCAGTGGTCTATACTCATGACCCAGTAAATCAGTGGATTGTCAGCTGGAAATGAATGAATGAGTGACTTGTATAGCGCTACCTATGCGAACTGAATCGCCTCAGGGCGCTTTTTTGTTGCCGGTGTCCATCTGCAGTATAGCATGGTCCTTTGCCCTATGGGGTCCTGACACGCTTACAAACACATACACATACAATATACACATATTTGGCCAATTTTTCGACAGGATCTAATTAACCTACCAGCATGTCTTTGGAGTGTGGGAGGAAACCAGAGTACCCGAAGGAAACCCACACAAGCACAGGGAGAACATGCAAACTCCAGGCAGATGGTGTCGTGATCTGAACCAGCGACCCTATTGCTGCTAGGTGAATGTGCTAACCACTACACCACTGTGCTGCTGGGAAAGCTCTCTATCTCTGTTTTGGCCCCGAGGTAATCAACCACCATGTGATGCAGACGCTGCTGATGGGATGTGGAAGCTGACAGCCCTGGGCGGCGAGGACTAAAAAAATTCCAAAATGCCCCACTTAGGTGGACGCCTTCTCCAACGCTCCTCTTTTGACCAACAGAAGACTCAAAACTACATTTTCTATGACACTGTAACCTACTGGAGTCAGGAAAAACGTTCAATAAAATCATCTTTAACGTATCCTCAAGAGATTTTATCTTCTTCACTTCTGTGGGGACGGGATGAGTTCTGAGACCTTCCCCTTATAACGGTGGTCAAGGAGCGTTGCCAACCAGTAATTATCCTTCTCCTTTATGTCACATATTCTTGGGTCCTTTCGCAGGCTTTAAAGCATGAGGTTGCCCATGCGCCTCAAATTTGCCAAGGCTTGAGAAGCATACTCATCAGGGTCACTCAGGATGACAGCATCTGGAACTTCCTCCTCCCAGCCAGGTACTACTCCCAAGGTCCTGGGCTTGGAAAGCCATCGCATACAGATTGACGCATGTCTTTCTCTTCTTTGAAGCCTATGAAAGTGTCAGAATCCTCCTCATCCTCCTCCTCTCTCTCCTCCTGTGTGTTCTGTGACATGGGAATGATGGTGTCTGGATAAAGTGAGCCTTGAAAGGAAAGGAAGTCCTCCTCTTCCTCCTGCTGCTCTGCCTCCAGTACCCTGTCCAGAATGCCACGCAGAGTCTGCTCTAGCGGGAACACAACAGGGATTGTGTCACTGATGCATGCACTGTCACCATCCTTGTGGCCTCCTCAAATGATGACAATACAGTGCATGCATCCTTAATGATCAACCATTGGTGTGGGGAAAAAAAACAGAGGCGGCCTGAGCCTGATGTTGTGCCGTACTGGCACAGGTATTCGTTGATGGCCCTCTGCTGCGTGTATAGCCGCTGCAGCATTCCCAAAGTTGAGTTCCACCTGGTGGACATGTCACAAATCAGGTGGTTTACAGGCAGGTGGAATTTCCGCTGAATTTCAGCCAACCGAGCACTGGCTGTGTATGACCGCCTGAAATGGCTACAGACTCTTCTGGCCTGCTTTAGTACATCTTGCAACCCTGGGTACGTACTTAGGAAATGCTACACCACCAAGCATGGCACATGTGTCAACTTTCCCTTTCTAAGGGTGGACAGGAAGTTTGAGCCATTATCGGACACCACCATTCCTGGCTCCAGCTGGCATGGTGAGAACCACCTCTGGGCCTGTCCCTGCAGAGCTGCAAGAATCTCTGCTCCGGTGTAGTTCCTGTCCCCTAAACACACCAGCTGAAGCACTGCATGGAACCTTTTAGCCTGACTCTGGGAATAGCCCTTTGAACGCTTAGGGGGTACCTGATGTTCATAGGACAATTCTGCAGAGGAGGGCATGGAGGTGGCGGAGGAGGAGGGGGTAGAGCTCACAGGTCTGGCATCATCACCACCAGCTGTATGGAGACGTGGGGGCACAACAAGCTGCAGCACGAGCCCTTTCGAGTTGCAAGCAGGGTTACCCAGTGTGCTGTGAACGAAATAAACCGTCTCTGCCAATGCGTGCTGGACCACGTGTCAGCAGTAAGGTAGATTTTACGGCTGACTGCCTTGCCCAATGATGCCAGAACATTTCCTTCCACGTGATGGTAGAGAGATGGAACGGCCTTACGTGAAAAATAGTAGCGACTGGGAACCTGCCATTGTGGTACAGCACATTGTGTAAATTCACGGAAAGGGGTAGAATCCACCAGGCTGAAAGGCAGAAGTTGGAGAGCCAACACCTTAGACAAGCTTGCATTCAGACACTGGGCACGTGGGTGGCAGGGACTGTATTTTTTTTTCCTCTGCAGCAGATGGGGCAGAGAAATTTGCTGGCTACAGTCTACAGCTGGTGGTGTGCTGCTGGCAGATGTACTGCTAGGACACCCTGTGCTATACCATCATCCCTGTCAGTGGAGGCTGCTGAAAGGTAATGACTCGGTATCGCAGGGGCAGACTAAAGTGGGTAAGGTGGAGGAGGGACAGATTTGTGCCCCTTTTATGTGGCTTTTGGGGGCTCTTGCCAACGGGCTGAGTGGTTGGACGTTAAATGCCATGTTAAGCATGTGATACCCAAATCGTTGGTGTTTTTGCCACGTTTGATGTGCCTGAGACACAGTTTGTAGATAGCAACAGTGAGATCTGCTGCAGATGTGCTGAAAAAGGCCCAGACAGCTGAGCTTTGGGTAGTGAGTCAGGAGATAATAGCTGCAGAATGTGATGGAATAGGGTGGCTGCTCTCTACTTTTTCTTGATGTCAGCCTCCTTGGGGTTGTGCCGCCTCACCTTTAGTTTCCTCCTCTGCTTATCTGGCACCCAAGTCGCATCAGTGACCTCATCATCATCATCATCTCCATCATCTCCATCTTCATCATTACCACTGGAGACTACTTGGCAATACGCTGCGGCTTGGGGAACATAATTGCCAATTTGTCCCTCTCTCTAGGCTCATGTTCCTGTCATCCTTAAAGTGGAGTTCCACACAAGAATGGAACTTCCGCTTTTCGTAACCCTCCCCCCCTCCGGTGTCACATTTGGCACCTTTTAGGGGGGAGGGGGGTGCAGATACCTGTCTAAGACAGGTATTTGCACCCACTTCCGGCATAGACTCCCATGGGAGTCTATGCCTCTTCCTGTCCCTCCGCGCTGTCTCCTGGGAAACACACAGCTCCCAGGAGATAGCGGGGACCAGTTACGATGCTCAGCGCGACTCGCGCATGCGCAGTAGGGAATCGGAAAGTGAAGCCGCAACGCTTCACTTCCTGATTCCCTCACCTAGGATGGCGGCAGCAGCTGCCGAGAACCGAGCGGGTTCTCGGCGTCGCCTGGCGACATCGCTGGACCCTGGGACAGGTAAGTGGCCATGTATTAAAAGTCAGCAGCTGCAGTATTTGTAGCTGCTGGCTTTTAATATTTATTTTTTTTGGCGGTTTAGGTGGACCCCCGCTTTAACCTCAGAACCAAAATAGGAGATAGATTTATGACATTTTTATTATTATTATTTTTTTTTTTTTTACTAGTAAAAGGTGTCGATCTGCGATTTTTATTGTGACTCTGACATTGCGGTGGAAATATTGGACACTTTTGACACTATTTTGGGACCATTCACATTTACACAGCGATCAGTGCTATAAAAATGCACTGATTAATGTATAAATGTCACTGACAGGGAAGGAGTTAAACACTAGGGGGCAATCAAGGGGTTAAATGTGTTACCTAGGAAGTGATTCTAACTGTGGGGGGAGGGGACTGACTAGGGGAGGAGACCGATCTGTGTGCATACTTAGTATGAACACATGATCTGTCTTCTCTCCCTGACAGGACATGGATCTGTGTGTTTACACACACAGATGCACGGTCCTGCTCTGTAACAAGCGTTCGCAATGTTCGCCGGGCGCGCACATTGGCTCCTCGGTGACACGGCGTGTGCCCCCAATACCGCTGGTAAGCCGAGGACGTCATATGACGCCCGCCCAGAATGGGAAATCCCATCTGCAGACATCATATGTCTATGGGCGGGTAGGGAAGTGGTTAAAAAACATCAAAGTACTAGTTGTACTTTGAAGAAGCAGCTTTGTTACCCTAGGACAAGGCTACAGAACCCCCCTTGTCAATAAAATAGGGGAAAGGTAGTCTGTAGTTTAGAAAGAGTACTGCAAACAAAAACAAGTGGTAACAGCAGAGGCATAGGAAGTTAGAGTGAGGGAAAAAATAATTTGATCCCCTGCTGATTTTGTACGTTTGCTCACTGACAAAGAAATGATCAGTCTGTAATTTTAACGGTAGGTTTATTTCACCAGTGAGAAACAGAATAACAACAAAAATATCCCAAAAAACGCATTTCAGAAAAGTTATAAATTGATTTTCATTTTATTGAGTGAAGTAAGTATTTGATCCCCTATCAATCAGCAAGATTTCTGGCTCCAAGGTGTCTTCTATACAGGTAACAAGCTGAGATTAGCAGGTAGGGCTCCTAATCTCAGCTTGTTACCTGTGTAAAAGACACCTGTCCACAGAAGCAATCAATCAGATTCCAATCTCTCCATAATGGTCAAGACCAAAGAGCTGTCCAAGAATATCATGGATAAGATTGTAGACCTACACAAGGCTGGAATGGGCTACAAGACCACCACCAAGCAGCTTGGTTAGAGGGTGACAATAGTTGGTGCCATTATTCACAAATGAAAGAAACACAAAATAACGGTCACTCTCCCTCGTTCTGGGACTCCATGCAAGATCTCACCTCGTAGAGTTTCAATAATCACGAGAACGGTGGGGAATCAGCCCAGAACTACACAGGAGAATCTTGTCAATTATCTCAAGGCAGTTGGGACCATAGTCACCAAGAAAACAATTGGTAACACACTACGCCGTGAAGGACTGAAATCCTGCAGCGCCCGCAAGGTCCCCCCGCTCAAGAAAGCACATATACAGGCCCGTCTGAAGTTTGCTAATGAACATTTGAATGATTCAGATGAGAACTGGGTGAACGTGTTGTGGTCATATGAGACCAAAATTGAGCTCTTTGGCATCAACTCACTTCACTGTGTTTGGAGAAGAAGGAATGCTGCCTATGACCCCAAGAACACCATCCGTCAAACATGGAGGTGGAAACATTATGCTTTTGGGGTGTTTTTCTGCTAAGGGGACAGGACAACTTCAGTGCATCAAAGGGACGATGGTCAGGGCCATGTATCATTCAATTTTGGGCGAGGACCTCCTTCCCTCAGCCAGCGCATTGAAAATGGGTCATGGATGGGTATTCCAGCATGACAATGACCCAAAACACACGGCCAAGGCAACAAAAGAGCTGTTCAAGAAGAAGCACATTAAGGTCCTGGAGTGGCCTAGCCAGTCTCCAGACCTTAATCCCATAGAAAGTATGTGAAGGGAGCTGAAGATTCGAGTTACCAAACATCAGCCTCGAAAACCTTAATGACTTGGAGAGGATCTGCAAAGAGGAGTGGGACAAAATCCCTCCTGAGATGTGTGCAAACCTGGTGGCCAACTACAAGAAACGTGTGACCTCTGTGATTGCCAACAAGGGTTTTGCCACCAAGTACTAAGTCATGTTTTGCGAAGGGGTCAAATACTTATTTCACTCATTACAATGCAAATCAGTTTATAACTTTTTATGAAATGCGTTTTTCTGGATATTTTTGTTGTTATTCTGTCTCTCACTGTTAAAATAAACCGACCATTAAAATTATAGACTGATCATTTTTTTGTCAGTGGGCAAACGTACAAAATCAGCAGGGGATCAAATACTTGTTTCCCCTCACTGTATCAATTTACAAGATTTTTGGTGGGATCAAAACTGCAACACATCACACTGTAAAATGCACATTGCTGTATTTTGCCATAACGTGCTGTAAAAAGCTTTTTACTGCATAAGTGTAGAAGAGTTCTTATGGCAATGGTGTGGGTAGATGACAGGTTCTCTTTAATGAGTATTTAAGTAGCACATGTATTTTGACATGAAAAGTCAGCAGCTGTTAACAATCCCCACCACTTCAAACAATAGCATTTTTATAATTACAAGCATGAAATGGCGGATGGACTTTCTGCTTCCTAAAGTTTAAAAACCATTTAGTCCATGTTGCTGGAAGTTTCATTTCACAGAGGATTATATTGTATATTTCAGTAGTGGATTTGTTTGCACAAGCCAAAGGCATAGATTTATAGAACATAAAATGATGGGGTGCAGGTTTACTGCACATTAAAACTATTTATGTGCTGCTATTTTATAGAAGTGGAGCACGGCATACATTCAGAACTATCGTATTTAAAAGAATGTGCTACAAGGGCCAAAGGGCTGGTCAATGCTAGGTACCATGATGTGGGGTGGAGTCATGCCACAATTTAAAGATTCAGTCTGACTATCAATGGTGTTCTTAGGGGGGGCCAGAGGGGGCCCTAACCCCCCCCCCCAACATTATGCTGTGCCCCACCATGTGCCCCCCCCCCCTCCGCCAATTAAAAAAAAAAATGTAAATTTTTTTTTTACAAAAAAATCAATGTCTAAGAGGGAGAGTGTCCCCAGTCAGCTCCTGCGGGTGATTCCTCCCCCCTCCCTCTGCTGACACTGCATAATGCGAGCGTTTACACAACAACGGCCGCCCAATCTGCTCCTTCCCCTGCATCCTCATTGGCAGGGAGAAGAGCGATTTGCAGGAAGGACTCCACCAGGACTCTCAGTTACTGAAAAAACAGACTGATTTCTTCGTCCTTAGGACAGGAGAACCAGCCTGTAAATTCCAAGAGATGCCAGACCAGCGCTGTCAATAGCAGGGGCAGGACAGCAAGAAGGGGCTGGGGAACCCCACAGTGGCAGAACACCAGGGCCCGGTGGCAAGACAACCTTTGCAACCCTGATAGTTCTCCCACTGCTTTGGACCCTTATATTTTCTTGGTACGCTGGTGACATATATCTCTTGTTTTCTGCCACCCTGGGGGGGGGGCAATACAGTAGGAAGGGAGCTCACTGCAGAACATGTGAAAGGGCCATTGTGGGATCGTAGTAAAGGGCCCTAGGAGATAGATATATAGATATAGATATAGATATAGATATAGATACCGAACCTACTCGGATAGCTCCGCTCCGGACTACGAGTGAAACCGAAAGTAAACGAGAGCCGCCGGAAAGAGCCGAGGACCGGCTCTGTGTACTTCGGCGCCGGCGGCGCCATTTTCAAATCGCGGACCGCGGTTTTGAAGCCCTGGAAGCAGGGACAGGGGATGCAAGGCTGCACTGGGGAAGGCTGCACTGGGGAAGGCTGCACTGGGGATGGCTGCACTGGGGAAGGCTGCACTGGGGAAGGCTGCACTGGGGAAGGCTGCACTGGGGAAGGCTGCACTGGGGAAGGCTGCACTGACAAGGCTGCACTGACAAGGCTGACAAGGCTGCACTGACAAGGCTGCACTGGGGAAGGCTGCACTGGGGAAGGCTGCACTGACAGGCTGCACTGACAAGGCTGCACTGACAAGGCTGCACTGACAAGGCTGACAAGGCTGCACTGGGGAAGGCTGCACTGACAAGGCTGCAATGAAAGGCATTTAAATGTAAGTTTTTTTCCCTTCAACTTCCCTCCTAAAAGTTTTTTTTCCTTAAAATTCCCTCCTAAATTGGGGTGCGTGTTATACGCTATATATATATATATATATATATATATATATATATATATATATATATATATATATATATATATATATATATATATATATTTGCATTTTATAGTTGCCCCCCTACTTTTGTCCCTGTCCCCCCATGTGCCCCCCCAAATATGAAAGACGCCACTGCTGCCTATCACTAATATTTGAGACAGAAATGGTACATTTATGACATATAGTACAAGTTTTTGCAGTTTTTTATTATCTTTTAGTGACTTTACCAACATGACCCTTGCACTTGGGTTCCTTGCTCTGCCCACTTGCTGCAACAATTACAAGGGGTCACGTTCTTGCCTTTTGGTTCCCTATGTATTCTACATTATAGAGATTGCCATAGGAGCAATAAGATTGCCAATCCCTCTGCTAGAGGAGTAAGCCTGCAAAAACTGAGGGTTCATTAAGACTTTAAAGTGCTTGCAAACCCTCACATATACCCAGTGAAGTAACTGTCCTGACTGGTGATACACAGAGATGAACAAAATCCCCCTACATAACCTGTTTACTTGTTTATCTGCAGCCCTCCCTCCTTTACAGCCCTTCAAAATCCTGACTTTACACATCATTTCTTAGCTTCAGCAGACACGGCCTTGGGATCTGATCTCACACACTGCACACTATAGAGCAGGGAACTGAGTATAATCTTAGACCTGAGTGGAGGGAAGGGAACCCCACCCCCACAGTCTCATAGGGAAACGTACCTTCTGTGTGCCCAGCAGGGCCTGGACAAGGGGTGGGCAGGAGGGGAAGCTGCCCTGGACACCATGATATCATGTGAGGTGGGGGGGGCACCACAAGGTGATTGGGGGGGAGGGGATTTGTGTTGGAAGGGGTAATTTGTGAGGTAGCATGGGGTAAGTCTTGTTCTAGGAGGGGAAATTTGGAAGTGGGTGCTAAGAGTGGTGATTTAGGGGGATTTGTGTAGGGAGGGGGGAAAAGATTTTGGGTAGAGTATGTGCTGTGGGGAGGGGGGGGGGGGATGATGTGCACTAGCAGAGGAAATTTTAGGGCTAGAGGATTTGTGCTGGGAAGGGTGAATCTTTTTTTGGGGGGAGGGGGGTTATTTGAGCTTAGGGGGAATTTGGGCGATAGGGGGAAAAGATTTGTGCTGAGAGGGGGATTTAAGCAAGGGGGGCATGTAGATTAGTGCTAAATGTTTTTGTAGGGGGATTTTTGCTGACACATAATGTTCATACATCTTGAGGAGGGCACAGTTTGGCATGTTTGCCCTGGGCTCTAGATGACCTTGTCCAGGCACTGGTTACCAGTATTGGATGGAGGGTAGATAAGTTAAAGTAGAACTCCAGGTTAGGTAGAAAAATCAATTGCGGCCAGGGCATCTGGGCTGGAGGGTAGAAAGCCTGTTTGGTAGCCAGCCACTCACCATCAGATGTTGGGAAATGTATTACAGAGTGTTTGTGTCGTATTGCTGCCTTCAACATCAGCCCTAGTGTAGCGCAGACCCATGACTGCTCTGGCTGTTCGGTCCCAGGTTCCATTCCCTTATAGGCAGAGAATTTAATTTTGCTAAAAGAACTGGGATAGGTTGAGCCTTGGGATCCTCCAACAAACCTCAAACAAACTGTAAGGCTAGGTTTACACCTGTGCGGGTGGTGCCACTGCGGGACCCGCACAGTGAAAAGCAGGATCATCAATGGCCATCAATGGCACACCGCCAACACTGGAAATCGCACCTGCGCTGGGAACTTCGGTTCCTGTGCGGCTGCGATTTCAAAAATAATGCAGGGACTTCTTTCCTGTGTGTCATGGGGCACAGCAGCCCATTCAAATGTATAGGCTCTCGTGTCCTCGCAAACCGTGGCTCGCATGGCCGCACAGGTGTGAACCTAGCCAGGGTGAGGGCACTCCCTTTAAAGTGAAGGAAAACTGGTACGCAACAGGGACTCCTCAACAGGAGTATAGTCCTGGATGTACTAAGAAAAAGCCCCCCCAAATTAAGCAAAAAAAAGTCTCCAAATCCAAGAGGACGGTACTCCTGCATCCCGAATACTCTGTTGCCACCTGCAGTATCAGTTTCTGTACTTGAATTGCCTGTGTCCTGGATCCTTAAGTGAGCTCTTTGCAAATATTCAGGAAGTTAGGCCAGAGGTCCCTTAGCCAAAGCTGAGACCCCAAAAGGATTCTTGCAGCTTCGGGGAAGTCTCTCAGGGATGCCACAGCCCTCAGGCTGGGTCTTACTCCCCCAGGAACCAGAGACCCCTGTTCTGGGTCCCAGCATATTTATACCCCTCTCAGCCCCCTGCTGGTCACTCACTCCCCTGACCAGGGAATGGCTGAAGAGGATTAATATGCAGGCCAAGGTCTATGTTCTTCCAACTCAGTGGGATGCAGGGGAAAGTAAACGAGCCTGCATCAACAGAACCCAGAACAGACACTATTAGGCAATTGTTGCTCTCCCTGACTACAGGGAGGCCAAAAAATGAAATTTAACACTAATAGCCTACTGGGGTGCTACACCAGTATGTGGGAACAATGGGGTTGGCTCATCCAAGAAGTTGTGCTGTTGCTGGCTGAAAGAAGTCATTGCCTATAAAACAGAGGGCCTCTAGGACCTTCTTTAAAATAGGCAAGGCTCCAGTTTGCTTGATTTTTGGCTCCAAATTCTTCCTTACAACCTGGAGCAGCTTGTATGAAAACATTTGGTGATGACGCTTCACAATCTTGGAATCAGAAAGAGAATTAAATGTAAAATCCCGAGTTTGAAACTGGTACGAGGAGGCAGCAGTTCACATTCAGCAAAAACTGGCTGCTCGCTACTGCATCCTGCCAAATGCAGTAATGTTGGTATTGCATCAATAGGAGGAAGGAAACAGACATTTTCAAACATCACAGGTGCTAGCCCATGAATGAACAGCTACACACACCTGAGATATAACAGTGGAGGAGGGTTACCTAAATACAGCATGTCAAATGACCAACATTCAACAGTTTACAAGCCATCAACCACTCTAAGACAAAACTTGCCAGTCTAAACCAGGTGAATTGTTTGAAATTTACTCCAGTACAATATACTTAAAGAGGCACTGGGAGTTTAGACTTGCACGTGTAGTCAGATGAAGGAAAACTTCAAACAAGCTCAGTAGCTTGACACGGTGACTCCCGCACTGCAAAGCTTCCCTTTATGGGCATCCAACACTAGCTTAAACTATAGAAATACAGAAGGAAGTGCCAGATGAAACCAGATAAAAGAGTCCAAGATCATTTTAATTTAAAAAAACATCCAACGCATTTCGTCACATCACCACTCACCCTTCATCAGGGATCAACACAGGATAAAACTTGGATGGACTCAGAGAAACCAGCGATTTCACATATCTATATTAGAACCGGTATGGAACTCTCCTCATGGAGTAACAACCTAATAGCAGTTTGTAGGTGGGGTTCAGTGTGGAAGCAGAAAGATGTCCAGAGAATCTGCAAGCCCTACGCTTTCCCTCCTCGTATGGAACCTTTCCCTGACACTAGTTCTATCCCTACCAGGCGGTGTACCTGTTCCTATTCTACCCACTCGCAAAATGTGTGCCAAATCTGGGAGCCAGGGCCTTAAATAAGCTCTGCTAGATCCAAGCTGACTGCTAGAGACACATGACCAGTAGCATCCACTTGGATAGCTTCACCAGTGACCCAGGAAACCATAGAGGAACCATGTTCCTCTTGATTTCCTCTCCAACTGCAGTACCACTGGGGAAGAGTGCCACCTGCACTGAGGAAAGTAGACTTCATATGTCTACAATTTGCTTTCTGCATCAGCCCATCCTCTCAAAATGAATACCTTTTGTATCACTTGCCCCACCCTATTAGATAGTTAGCTCTTGCAAACATGGACCTCCTAATCTTTTGGTTTTGAATTGTATTGTATATGCATTACTTCCCTTTATATTTGTCTAGTGGTACACAAACTGTTGGCGCTATATACATTCTGTATAATAGTAATTATATTAACTGCTTGCTGACCGTATTACTTAGAAATATGGCGGCAAGGTGGCTTTACTGCGCTGGATCATGTATACCTAGTACGTGATCAAGCACTTCCAGGTTGGAGGCATGCAGGCGCGCTGCAGGCGGTCCGCTCCTGCTGTGATTATTCACAGGGGAAGCCGATCAATGTTAACATAATCTTTTGGTACAGAGGCAGAACGGCAGTCTGCCTATGTAAACAAGGAAGATTGCCATTCTGTCAGTAGGGAAGGTATTGATCTTGTGTTCCTGCAAAGCAGAGACACGGATCTATGCCTTTTCCTAAAAGCCCCTCTCACAGTTTGGTAAAACGCAGGCTAGGCATACATTTAACGCTCTGATCGCCCCTGATGTTTAACACCTTCCCAGGCATTAGTATAGTGACAATGCATATTTTAAACACTGATCAGCATACTAGTGTCACTGGCCCCCAAACTGTCTGCCGCAATATCGTAGTCCCGATATAAGTCGCTAATCGGTGCCATTACTAGTAAAAAAATAAATAAATACAAATATCCCACAGTTTGTACACACTACAACTTTTGCACAAACCAATCAATATACACTTATGGGGGAAAAAAATACCAAAAACATGTTGCAGGATACATATTGGCCTGAATTGTTGAAGAAATTAGATTTTTGGCATTTTTTTAATTGGATGTGTTTAAAGCGGAGTTCTGCTAAAAAAAAAAAAAAAAGAAAAAAAAAATTAAAAGTCAGCAGCTACAAATACTACGCATACTACAAATACTGCAAATACTGCAAATACTGCAGCTGCTGACTTTTAATAATCAGACACTTACCTGTCCAGGGGTCCAGCGATGCGGGGCAATGAAGCCCTGCTCCTCTCTCCCTTCTCTCTGCATTGTAACTGTGGGCGCCCGGCTGTAAATTCACAGCCGGGCACCCACTGCACATGCGTGAGCCGCGCCGTGCGCCGTGACTAGCCAGGCAATGCCAGCCTGACAAGTGCCACTTCTTACACCTCAGGAGTGGAGTTCTGTGCACAACTCCACGACTGGGCAAAGGAGAAGTTGACGGATCAGAAGACCACAATCCAAGATATTACCCAAGATAAAGGGGAGTCTGAAGAAGTATCGTGCTAGACTAGTACAGGCCTTTGATGATCTGAGTTTCTCCCACTATGAAAAGAGACACACACGTTTCCTGCGTGGGAGTGGATGGGTTGCCCCGCTCCAGTCCATTTGTAAAGCCACTCCAAGTGGGGACATTTCCTGATTTGCTTGCCAGATTTGTGGCGTCCTCTACATGTCCCTTGAATCTACTAGGAGCTGATGTGTTGTCCGGACTACAGGCCTCAATCAGGACACGCCTGAAGGGGGGATGAAGTTACATACTCCCCTATCTTTAAAAGACTAATCTGCTTTGTGTTCTCTGCCTCTCTTGATGACACTTAATGAAGCAAAAACTTCAAGTTCAATACTGCAGGAAGTACTTGACAGAATCCCTGCGTTCCTATGGTCCACAGGACCGGAAGACAATGGTCACTTAAAGGTGTCACCAGTTTCAGTCAAGCTAAAAGAGGGCGCTTCATTGCCCCGGAAACCACAATAACCCCAAGAAGAGAACCCCTAAAGAAGAACCAGGTACCTGCTGTGGATGCCTTTGACTGCAAAATACCTCACAGAGGTGGACCTTACAAACGTTTTCTTCAGTGTCCACCCTCACCCCTCCTGCTGGTACCTTTTCGCATTCATCCACGGAAAGAAACGGCAACATACCTAAACAGTTGTGCCACAAGGGGCACAGAACTTTCCAAGCCAGTTTGCAAAAGCTATGGCTATCATCCTTGACACATGACAGGAGGAACACCTGGAAGTGATTCTCTTCCAACATGTTGATGACCTTCTCCTTTGTGCAGCTGACTTACCTCCTGTTGAAGTCACCTCAGAAAGCCTGTTGTGCTATCTTGCCAACCAGGGCTGCAGAGCCCCAAAGCCCAAATTGCAGTGGTGCTCAACACCTGTCATTTTCCTTGGACTAATTTCCTAGTGCAGAGCATGGATTCCAGAAGCCTTCCTACTGATGCTCTGCAATCAGACCCTTCCAGATGTCTCCTGAAGAAGTATCTAAGTTTGAGGCCCTTAAGTGCGCCACCTCCGGCGCTAGGGCTCCCAGCCTACGACAAAACGCTTAAGCTCTTTGTATCCGAACGTCTGGGACATGCTGCAGGTGTACTCACCCAATCACACGGCATCAGCCTATGCCCCATAGGATATTATTCCTGTCGGCTGGATGCGGTAGCAAGAGGAGGCCTATTGTGTCTGTGAGCTGGCTTTGCTACACAAACCTTGCTTGACAAAACTTTGAACTTGGTCCTCGGACACTGCCTCGTTCTGCTTGCTCCCCATGACGTTGTTGCCATATTCAACCAAGATCCAGCCGAAACACTTGTCCACTACCAGACACTTGAGACCCCTGTGTTCCCTCCTACTGGACAGCATTACTCTATTAAGTTGTCAAACACTGAACCCTACCACCCTTCTTCCACTTCTCGAGGGGGGAAAAGAGGAGGAGGAGTAGAGTCTTGACTTGTCACCCCATGACCACACAGGACACGCGGTCACCACTGAAAACACTGTTCTACAAGCTGAAGCCTTACCACCGGTGATGTCTGCACAGGAGGCAGAGCTGTAAGCACTTACTACAGCACGTAAATGGGCAGAGGGAAAAAGAGCCAACATTCATATGGACTCAAGATATGCTTTCAGCATTGCCCATGATAATGGTGTTATCTAGGACAGAGGATTCCTGATGGCTGCAGGAACACCTGTGAAAACTTGATTGATGCCTTGCTTCTCACAACCCAAGTGACTATTATGAGTAAAAGCACACGACAAACTGAACTCAAAGGAAGCTCGAGGCAATCATCTAGCCAATTCAGCTGCCAAACAGACAGCTGGTGGTCCACGGGAAGTGGACAGCAGGGTGGTAGAAGAAGACCACCCCGTGCTTACCTTACAGACTTTCCCAGTGGACAGAGTTTATCTAAATGAACTACAGGAAACAACAAGTCCGGATAAGAAGGAAAGCTGGAAACGGAGAGGAGCAACTCTCAGGAATGGACTATTCGAATGCAACAAGAAGCCTTGTCTACCCAGGAGTAGGTACCCAGCCATGGTGCAATGGGCACATGGAGCTGCCCACTTGACAAAGACTTTTATGAACTCTCTTATCAACAAGTGTTGCACCAAGAGTTACTCCACTGACCGACAACTTCTGCAGATCATGCATTATCTGCACCAAATGTAACCCAGGATGCACAAAAGAAGCACATAAAAAACACAGAAGAAGCACCTGGCAAAAGCCCTATACCCCATTCCAGAGGATGCAAATTGATCATTCTCAAGTGCCAAGAAGTGGCAGATTCGAATACGCTCTAGTGGAAGTGGTCACGACTGCCAGGACCACAGCTAAGAAACTACGAAGTGAGATAGTATGTAGATTTGGGGTCCCAGAGGTGATATTGAGAGATCAGGGACCAGCCTTGACAGCAACCCTTACTAAAGAGATTTGGGCAGCACTGGGGGTTCAGTTGGCACTACACATCCCATACCACCCTCAAAGTAGCGGGAAGGTAGAAAGGATGAATGGGACACTAAAAACAGGATGTTAAAGATGGCCCAAGAGACTAACATGAGTTGGCCCATTGCCCTGTTCAGTGTCAGACACACCCCCGGGGGGAAACATGCCCAATACCCTAATGAAATTTTGTTTGGTTCAGCTCCCAGACTTGGTTGTTACTTTCCACAACAGTTACAGTTGCAGTCTGATGTGCTGACTAATTATGTAACCACATTATCACGAGAATTAACCTGAATGCATGTCCAGGTGTTTTCTTCCATTCCAGATCCTGAATTAGATACAGGAACACACCAACTACTGTCTGGAGATCCTTGAGCCAAGATATGATGGTCCATTCCAAGTTTTGCTGACTACATCCACCTCAGTCAAGTTGGCCAGGAAGAACACCTGAATGCACGCTTATCACTGCAGGAGAGCGTGTTTTCGGGTGCTGCATATCCTTTTTCTGTTTGATCTAGAGGGAATCTGGATCAATGAATGTGCCCTTGCAAAGGTCATTATGCCCCCCCCCCCCCCCCCATATCCTAACCAAAGATACCCTTGATACATACACTGACCCAGCACACAGTCAGAGGAGGAAGCGAGCAGCTCTCTCCGGAAGCTTTGACCCTCATGTATACATAGATGTCATAGGGGTTACAAGGGGGGTCCCTGATGAGTTTAAAGCCAGGGATCAGGTAAAAGCTGGTTTTGAGTCTTTGATCCCCATAACAACTGTCAACAAGAATGTAGATTGGATTGAATACATGTCATGGTTATGCAATAGAGTTTGTCGATCAGCATACCTGTCTCCATGTGTTCATCTCTAGAGACCAGCTGACCCTCACCTGACTGCTTTTGTAACCTCTCCTCTAAGCATGGCCCCACCCCAGGCCCTATCAGGGAACCCTATATTAACCTGTGCACTGCAAGCCAGCAGTGCTGATCAACCATTGTGTGTTAGCCTCTATGTGTACTTGCTGTGTTTCCTACATCTGATTCCTGTTACCGACTTTGGCCTGTTCCCGACCATCCCTGTTTGCCTGTGACCCTGATGTTCCAGCCAGCTGCCTCCTTCCTCTTCTCCTGTAGTCTACCGTGAGCGTGAGCTGTGAGACCCTGGGGGCCGCGACCTGGAGCCAGACTGCAGCGCAGTCCATCCTTACCATTAAAGGCTCTGGTGAACACCTGCTGGCTCTTAGACTCCGCGCCCTGGGGAATCTATGCTCTAGCTCCCAGTGGGATCTGTGTCAGTGATCCAGTAGACCTGCTTCCTGAACCTCCCAGGGTTCAATCCGCAGCAGTCAGCCGTAGGGTCCACTACCTTGCGGTGCACTCCTGATCCCAACGGTGTGCATCTGTCACCCAGCCTCTAGGTGACCTGACACTACACATATTGGAAAAAATATATATAAAACACAAAGCGCTGTGATGCTAAATAGCTGATAATTACACATAAAACCAAGTGAGGCTGCTATCAAAAGAGAGTGTTTTCAGAGTCACTTAAAAAGAATAAATAATGATATTTGAAGCGCTTCACAATGTGCATGAAAATGAATATATAAGAATAAATATAAATATAAATAGTCAAATAAATCCAGCGGTGAGTAAAAATTCCTAAAAAATCCAGCAATCAAAATAGTGTAAAATTAAAAAAAATAAAAAATTAGTGACACCAAATGTGTAAAAAATTCACATAAAGAAATCCACATAAAAATAAATAAATAGATAGGGATGTATTCAGAAGGTTCAATTATACAGGTGTAGAATCCTGATTGGTATAGAGCTTTTGATCACTAGCAAAGCTGTTTAAAAACACTTGCTTAATTAAGGTGCTCATTGATAGTACCAATGTGTTTTTTGCTTCTATTCACAACCAATGTGAGAATCATAAACAGGCAGATAAGAGAAAAAACCAATCATTGTGCAATAGTTAGGATACCAAGGTACACAGGCAAACTTCAATCCACTCACGTGTGCCTTATAATGATAAGGCATATGCAGGTTTTACTATAGCAGTCAGCCGCCTTAGACAGGAGCAGATTCAGTGCAGTACACTGTGTGAAACTGCTGATCTGCACAGAGCGTCCTTGGCTCCTCCCACGCGTTACATCACAGTCACGTGACTTTTTCGTGACTATTTATTTATTTTTATGTGGATTTTTTTATGTGAATTTTTTACACATTTGGTGTCACTAATTTTTTATTTTTTTTAATTTTACACTATTTTGATTGCTGGATTTTTTAGGAATTTTTACTCACCGCTGGATTTATTTGACTATTTACATTTATTCTTATATATTCATTTTCATGCACATTGTGAAGCGCTTCAAATATCATTATTTACACTACACATATTATAACCAACAGAGATTTCCCTCCAGGGAATTGCTGACCAGTTAGCCCCCACTTCCTACATGACATTCCAGAACCGGATGGCCTTAGACATGGTGTTAGCCGAGAAAGGGGGTGTCTGTAAAATGATAGAAAAAAAACGGGAACCTGTTGTACATACATTCCTGATAATATTGGCCCAAATGGTAAGGTTACTCTAGCTATAAAGAAATTAAAAGATCTGTCACTGGAGTTGAAGAAGAACTCAGGTATCACAGACCCATGGGACCAATATTTTAGCTGGATGAGTGGGTGGCAGAAGGTGCTCGTCCAGATACGGGTAAGGGTATTAATAATCCTGGTTCTTTTAGCCCTGATTATATGCTGTATTCTACCTTTCGTAAAAAGTTAATGAGCAAGGCTGTAGACAATAGCACACCTACATTTCTCCACCAAGAAGAAGAGGACCTCCTTATGATGGAAGATGACAAACCCTTCACTCCCCTACAGTCACTCCTTGTCCAAAACCTCACAATCCTATAGGGTTTTAGGGATAGATAGCGCCTGACTGCACCTCTCCAGCTGTATCGAAGAGGGAAGTGAACAGTTGCTGCCCAATTCTATATACAGCCTAAAAGAGTTGCTGAGGAGAAGGGCCAGGCCAAAGTGGGACCTTTAGTATTAGGGACAGAAAAGAGAAAATAGTCATTTTAGGGGGGATTGTGAAGGAATGTGATGTAGATAATAATAATAGTAATCTGAAAATGTCTATTTTCTTATGTGCATACATATTTTTCTCCTTACTCATTATATAAGTATACAGATTTGCTCTGTTCCTATATTTTTTCAAAATGGCGAGTACCCCCTACATCCCACACATCAGAAGAACGCGGAACTGAAGATAAAACCAAGGACAGCCAAACCTCGTTATGAAGATTCTCCATCTTCTTTTCTATCTTAACCAATGAGATGTACCTATTAGACTAACATAGCAATGACGTATTTTTGTGTATAAAACATTAGCACCGCCTTGAATAAATTGTTTACTTTTATATGCATGCATATCAACACTTTCCAATTAGAGACAGCAGCAGATAACCTTGGGCTCGATTGGAGCTCTTAATCATTTCCATAACAGGGTCACCTCCCCTAAAGCGGAAGTTCCATTTTTGGGTTGAACTCCACTTTAATAGCAGAAAGTAAAAAATATTGTTTTTTTTGTCTGTCTTTTTTTGTTTATAGCGAAAAAAAATAAAAAACACAGAGGTGATCAAATACCACCAAAAGAAATCTCTATTTTTGAGAAAAAAAGGACATCAATTGTATTTGGGTACAGCGTTGCATGACCGCGCAATTGTCAGTTAAAAGTCAGCAGTGCTGTATCGCAAAAAATAGCCTGGTTATGAAGGGGGGTAAATCTTCCGGAGGGCAAGTGGTTAACAACAACCATAAATTATTATTAATAATGATAATATTAAATAGTAAATAAGATAAAGAATAATTTATATATAGAAGTCAATTCAAAACAACATCGTTTTTCTTTAAGGTTTTTTTTCTAATGTTAACAAACACCTGTGAAAGAATGCAAGAAATTCTAGATGTTCAATCTCAAAGTGAAAATTCCACAACAACCCCTAAGGGAATGATCCATAAAACTGGTGTCTCTCAGCTCATGTCTGCGATACCTTTAATGTTGCGAAAGGCGCTCTCTCTAGGAGTTAATGTCTGATATTTGATCTCTCGCTATAATTATGGAGCCTATTGTTGTAGGAGCAGCTGCAATTGTGTAAGGGCAGTCAGTTCTGTTTTGATTTAAGAACAAGGATGACATTTTATATCTGGGTATTACACTTCATGGAAGATGATGACATCATTTAAAGAAAGTCTCACATCGAGAAGGTTAAAGGTAGTCTGCGAAGAGTCATTACTCCAGATGTGTGATTATTTAAAGCAGAATAGCTCACAAGAATGTATTTGTTCACAATTTTAATTGAAGGCTTTTTTTCCACGTTCAGTCACTTTACTGGAAACCCCTATAGAATCTTTTTTTTTTTTTTTGGTAAACCAGCTTAGTAAGGTCTATTTCAGGTGTAACGCTCACCCCTGGAGGGGCTGCTTGAAATGACCCAGGTCTCCCTTACCTGTTCAGAGGCTGCCAAGTCCAGGTAGCGAATCCAGAGCACACTGCCAGGCTCAGTCTAGGGCTGTGGTTCTCAACCTAGTGCCGTGACCCCTTGATAAAGTTCTCCAAGTTGTGGGGACCCCTAACAGTAGAAAAATTTTCCTAGCGTGGGTTGTCAGCACCCAAGGCAAGACAAGTAATTTGCGCCCCTAACCCGTGGACATTTAGCGCTCCCTGACTCCCTTCCACTCGTACAGTATTAAAACCCCTTATGCCGCGTACACACGGGCGGACTTTTCAACCAGACTTTCCAAACGGACTTTTGACGGACTTCCGACGGACTTTTGAACTAACTGACTTGCCTACACACGATCACACCAAAGTCAGACGGATTCGTATGTGATGACGTACGACCGGACTAAAATAAGGAAGTTGATAGCCGGTAGCCAATGGCTGCCCTAGCGTGGGTTTTCGTCCGTCGGACTAGCACACAGACGAGCGGATTTTTCGACCGGACTGGAGTCCATCGGAAAGATTTGAAACATGTTTCAAATCTAGAGTCCGTCAGATTTTTGACCGAAAAAGTCCGCTGCAGGTCCGATAAAGCCCACACACGGTCGGATTGTCCGCCAGATTCAGTCCGTCAGACCAGTCCGGGCGAAAAGTCCGAGCGTGTGTACACGACATTATGGTACATTTTAGGATGTACCACTCTCTTTGTTCTCCCTTCTTTCCCTTTTATCTTTCTCTATCCGAATTTATTGTTTTTTTCCCTCATCTCTAGCCATCTTTCTTGTTCTTTGTCTTATTCTTTCTCTCTTTTTTCTTAGCTCCTCCCCCTCTTTTCCTCTCCCTTCCATGTATTCTCTATTTTTATTCCTTCTCTTACTCCTTGGTAGGGGTGGGGGGGGGGGGATCAGTGGCAATGCTGGGGGGCATTCTGATCAGCCAACTTAGGTGCCCTTAATCAAGGTCATTTGCTGATCTGAGAACTGTAGTGGGGACTTTCTTACTGTGTCTCTGGCTTCACTTGGTCTCCGACTTTGTGGTGTCTCCTAGCAGTGACAGTCCATAGCTCCCAAGTGTCGCTGATTTCGAGGGACTGTCCCTGATTTGGAGAAATGTCCCTCTGTCCCTCATTTCTCCTCATTTGTCCCTCATTTCGGTCTGATCTATATAGTTGTATATAAAATGTACTACTTATCTATCAAATAGGGTTTCCCAGTGCTAAACCTTTCATCCCATTTCTAAATTGCTGCATTTGTAAATACTAAAAGCCAATGAAAAGGAATAATAGTTGTAAAAAGCACTCGTGGGTTTAACCAATCTTTTTTTTTGTACAATTCTCCTTTAGGGGGGGGGGGGGCGTGGCAGGAGGTGTGTCCTCTGCCTTCATACTTTTGCTAATAGGTGTCCCTCATTCCCATTTCAGAAAGTTGGGAGGTATGGTGACACCTATGCCGAAATCAGGAGATAGGGTCTCCTCCAGCCCCTTTCCACTTCACATTCCTCACCAGTTAGCTGACCTCTAGTCTCTGCCCCCCCAGCCATGCCGTGAACTGAATCGGCGGCTGTGAAGAGGCTGAGTGGGCGGCCGTGGGCTACAAGAAAAGCCCAGCTTGGTGGTCACAGGCTCCAGGGACAGCCATGCTGGGTGGCCGCAAAAAGGCTGGGAGAGGGGTGCGGGGTTCAGGAACAGCCGAGGATACGTGACCCCTGGCAAATCATCATTTGACCCCCGAGGAGGGGACTACCTATTCAGTAAGGTAGTATCCTCCAGCAATTTTTTTTATAACCCCTTTGCGCCGACCATATGCAAATTTGCGCTCATGGCTTGAAGGGGTTAATCCAGGGGTTATGGCTGCAGCTGCAGGCATCACCCTGGTACCGTTTTTTAGAGCCAGCGGTTGGCTTTTTAGTGATAACAACTGATGCGGCTAAAAGATGCTCGGTTGTTATCCTACAGGAGTGGGAGGGGACATTCCCCCTTCCCACTGCCTTCTGCTGCTCTTCCCGGGCCTCCCGACCCACCGATAGACCCGAGCCACTAGCCGGCACTTTCGCCGCCTAGGCTGGGACCCGAACAGAGCCGGATTCGGCTTTGATCGGGTCTCCGATGTAAAATCCCGGAAGCGGCACCACAACGTCACTTCTGATTTACTCGGCTGCCGATGGGGCCGATTTTAGAAAAATGACAGTATTCAGAATTGCTGAAAAAGTCACGTGTCTGGTGACGCAACGCGTCGGGAGGAGGAGCCTGTGACGTTTCCAGCAGTGTGTTTGTGTGCACTGGTGGTGGATGAGGAGTCTCCAGCGTTACGCTGTATGCAGCTGATCATTTCATATGCGATCGTACCTACGGGGAAGTGTGAGTGAGGTTCACCCTAACTGCATAGGGATCACTTTGTCACATTACCTGCGCAATGGTCTTGTTTTCCTTTTTGTCTTTCATGTTTTGGAAGCCTGCTGGAAGCCGGGAATTTTAGCTGTAGGAACCAGCAGTGGAATTGTTTGAAAGAAGCATCTGTCATTCATTCAGGCTTGATTATCTAGTCCCGCAAATCTATTGTTAGAGACTTTCTGGTGTGCACAAAGTGGATTCTATTATATTTATTTTTGTGTGTGGATCAATTTAGTATACTTCCACTGAAGAATTTTATTATTATTTGTATTTTTATTTTCACTGTATTTTGATAGCTCACCAATTTACGTTACTCACTTATTGATGGTACACGGTGCAATATTAATAGGTTAATATCAGCGCAATTATTTTTTATTTTCTTGAATATTTGAGGATGGCCCTCCTAGCAGCCATGAAGCAGGTGGACAATCAGGCTTTATTTCGGCGGATGACCGTGATCTGTGGTTGCGGAGCAAATGTCTTTAAATCCAGGTTCCTCCAGGCCCTCAGCCAAGCACATGCTAACAAAGACAGCTCCTCAGTAATACATGCTGCTTCTCAGGCCAGAGGCCCCAGGAGAAGAGAGAGAGCTGAAATACCTTCCTGAACATTTATCTTCTCCACAGCCACATCCTGTGCGCCTCCTCCCAGGGATTAGCTGAGACCAGATAAATATTTGTAGCACTACCCTCGCAAGCGCTGCTGGTAACTGGCTCCCCTAGTCCTGCACAGCCAGTCAATACGCATTTCCACCTGACATCCAGACATAAGAAATCAGTCCATGAGCTTGTTTTGGCTGTTTTATTGGGGAAAACAACTTGGGTAGGGTGTAGGGATTATGGGAGGCCCAATTTGACTTGATGAACAACAGGCAAGGACAGTGGCGTCTCCAGCTTTCAAATTTAGGGGGGCACATGGGGGGACAGGGACAAAAGTAGGGGGGCAACTATAAAATGCATATATATATATATATATATATACACATATCTCCTGGGGCCCTTTACTACGACCCCACAACGGGCCCTTTCACATGTTCTGCAGTGAGCTCCCTTCCTACTGTATTGGGGTCCCCCAGGGTGGCAGAAAACAAGAGATATATGTCACCAGCATATCAACAAAATATAAGGATCCAAAGCAGTGGGAGAACTATCAGGGTTGCAAAGGTTGTCTTGCCTCTGGGCCCTGGTGTTCTGCCACTGTGGGGTTCCCCAGCCTCCTCTTGCTGTCCTGCCCCTGCTATTGACAGCGCTGGTCTGGCATCTCTTGGAATTTACAGGCTGGTCCTCCTGTCCTAAGGACGGGAGAAATCAGTCTGTTTTTTCAGTAACTGAGAGTCCTGGTGGAGTCCTTCCTGCAACTCGCTCTTCTCCCTGCCAATGAGGATGCAGGTGAAGGAGCAGATCGGGCGGCCGTGGTTGTGTGAGCGCTCGCATTATGCAGTGTCAGCGAGCAGGGGAGGGGGGAGGAATCACCCGCAGGAGCTGACTGGGGACTCTCTCCCTCTTAGACATTGATTTTTTGTAAAAAAAAAAAATAAAATTTTTTTTCTTTTTGGGGGGCACATGGTGGGGCACAGCATAATGTTGGGGGGGTCAGGGCCCCCTCTGCCCCCCCCCCTAGGGTCGCCATTGGACAAGGACAACTTCTTTCCTATGTACTGTCCTAGACTGCTCTCCTTGACAGAAGCAGCCAGTCTCTTGGATTAGTAGCAAAGTCCCTTACCTCTCAGCCCCTTTGGAAAGTAGCAAAAATGTTGAAAAGCTGCATGAAGGAGCATCTCCTCTACTCTTGATGAGCTGCTCCCAGCTCCACTGCCTGCAGAAACTACCAGCCCTCTGGGCTGCATGACTACCAGCCCACCCGGCTGCTCCAAAGATCTCCCAGGATAAGGGATAAAGGGGTTAAGTACAGTGCTGTCTTTTGAAAGCTTGCTACATGTGGCAGTCTCTCCCCTTGTGAATCCCTTGGTGTGCTGATGTACTCACTCTGTCCTTCTTGCTCCCACTGCTCTCAGGGAAGAATCTTGTGTAAACCGTGATATTGAATGGACCTTCCTAAGCCAGCCTGAGCTCCAGGCAAAGGCCCCTGGAGGCAAAGGCCCATTTAGACCAAGGGGTCCCCTCGTAGGCCACTGACAGCCTCCTAAGCACTCCATCTTCCACCCGATTCCCCTGCTGGCATGGCTCCACCATATTTAAAGGCTGATCTAGCCAACCTGCCAGAGAATTCTGCCTGGGGATTGGCCAAGTTTCCTCAAGTATGCAGATCAGTCCTCATGGTCTCCACACACTACCTTCTAAAAGTTAAAAAAAAAAATTAAATTACAGCGTTAAAAAAATATTTTCACTAAAAAAAGCTAATAAAATTAACCCAAAATTTTTTTAAGCACCCCCGTTCCCCCATGCTCACGTGCACATGCGAACACGCACATAGGTCCAGCACGCATATGTAAACAGCGATTGCGCCACACATGTGAGGTATCGCTGCAAACGTCAGAGTAAGACCAATCATTTTAGCACCAGACTTCCCATGTAACTTTAAACTGGTAATTTCTAAAGGATTTTAAATCGTTGCCTATGGAGATTTTCAGGTAACGTAATTTGGCGCTGTTCCGCGGGTGGACGCAATTTTAAAACATAACATGTTTGGTATCTATTTACTTGGTGTAACATTATCTTTCATATTCTGTCCAACAACTGGGTTTAATATTGTGTTTTTGTGCAATAAAATCCATTAAAGTGTATTAAAAAATAAATAAATAAATAAAAAATAGGACCCAATTTAATTATGTTTTTTATCTTTTTATTTTTCTGGAAATTCCCCTTTAAAATAAACATTTTATTGGCCAAAGGGCGGGATGCAGCACCACACTGATTAGCACGGGCTTCTAATCAGTACACTTGTCAAATATTCTCTCTTTTTTTTTTAATAGCTATGTTAAAGATTGTTTTTTTCTAAACAGATTACAAAATGAATTCATGTAGTGACAGTGGTTTAACATGAACATACCCAAACCACAGGTTTCCTCTTCCCCACATGCGCTACTTCATTTAGGAGTTATTTGCTTGATTGCTACTGTGGCGTAGGAAGTCAAATCATTTTGCCAAGCCACTTGTCCGTGTTTGCCTAAAAAGCTTTTTTTGCTTTTTGTATTTTTTTTTATTTTTTTTTGTGGTATAGAAGGCCTTGGAAATATTCTTTGAGCCAAGACTACCATTCTAAGTATAAAAACAATCTTGGAATGTAGAAACTTCTGTGGTGATTGCTTGGTCTAAAAGTACATGTAAACCCTTACAGAATGACATGCTCCGTGCACTATCCTAAAATATTGACTTTAATTGGTATACAATTTTTGTTTTAACGTTTTTCATTCTTTGTGGATTCTAAATGCTGCTGATTTCCTGCAGCCTCTTTGCAGCAGCTTCATGTCTACATGAAATGATAGTTCTGCTTCCTGTTGGTTTTCCCCTAAGTTCAGATTGTTGTGTGCTTCTGTCTACTATTCCCCCCCCCACTGACACCAAAGATGGGGCACTATTCCACCCACTGATTCCATCGATGGGGCACTATTCCTTCTACTGACACCAACTATGGTGCACTCTTCCTTTCGTTGACACAAATGATCGGGGACTATTCCTCCCACTGACACCAATAATGGGGTACTATTGCTCCAACTGACATCAATGATTGGGGCACTATTCGCTCCCACTGATTCCATCGATGGGGGCACTATTCCTTCTACTGACACCAATAATGGGGCACTATTCCTTCTACTGACACCAACGATGGTGCACTCTTCCTTCCACTGACACTAATGATGGGGCATTATTCCTTCCACTGACACCAATGATGGAGCAGTATTGCTCCCATTGACACCAACAATGGGGTATTGTTTGATCCCACCGATGCTAGGTCATTTTCCACTCCCGCTGGCCAAAGTCTGCCCCCCCCCAAATCATAAAAACATTAAATTGGCCCATTAAAAGTTTGGAGACCTCTGCTGTAAAGAACGGCTGAAGATTGTCTAGCACTGGACCCAAGAAGATGACTTTGAGGAGCTTTGTGTATTAACATGTACCATTAATATAGGGAGTGCTTACATGCAGACCTCTGCCACAATACCATGTAGGTATGTCTTTTGATTTCATGCATGTGCACACAGCCAAACTGTATTCATTCCCATCATGGCATGGTTTGATTATGTGTGTTTGTTTAGAAGAGTTGCTGAGCAAATAATTTGCCATTTATATAGCACAGTGGCTAAGTGGTTAGCACTTCTACCTAGCAGCAGTAAGATTGTCGGTTCTAAATCCTGACCATGGCACAACCTGTATTCATAGCTCCCAACTGTCCCTGATTTGGAGCAATGTCCCTCTGCCCCTCATTTTGGTCTGTTGTACATAAAATGCACTTTTTAGCTATCAAAAATTGTTTCCCAGCGCTAAACCTTTCATCCAATTTCTAAATTGCTGCATTTTGTAAATTCCAAAAGCCAATATAAAGGAATAGTACAAAAATAATGATAAATGATTCACTAGTGCCTGCCCTCCCTCCAAGTGAAATCAGATAGCAGCGCTAATTATAAAAATGTGCATACATATGTGACTTAATCACAAACAAGCTGAAAAGTGACAACCTCTTAAGTGTCATATAAATAATGAGCAAAATTATTCTAATGTGAAAAAATTAAACAGTGTATAAATTGGTAACATAAAAGTCCAATAAAGTAGTGACGTAGTGATATGTGTGATGCTTCACAAATAATACAGATCTTCAGTGAGCAAAAATCTTCCACCACACCGCTGTGCACTGTGATCTCCACTCCCCTTCAGCGAGCAGACTCACCAGCTATTTTTGCCTTACACTCTCGTGCTTGGCTCACAGGCTATTCCCACACAGTAGGGGGTACAGTGATAATTTCCACTCAATTCCTGTTGGATATCCAGAGCATATGCTAGCGTACTCTCCACATGAAACAAAGAAAAGCGAAGCAATAGTGCAGTAACGCAACAAACTTTAATAAAAGTAACACTCTCCTCCACCATTAAACTCACATTTCAAAAACTTGAATCAAGCAGAATAGCACAGCACACATGGTCATCACCAAAAAACACTCTCCAAATAATAACCGGACGTATGGTGGTCACGGCGGACCCAGGCAGTCGGATGTTCGGATGACTCTCACCCGTTCCTCGCGTCTCCTGGAGCCGCTTCCCCGCTTTCCCGTATGGCGCCTCCTATCTCAGCGTCCTACGTCTAGCGCGTCAGATTGCCTCGTAGCCACGCCCCGACATGTTTCGTCACAAGGGACTTATTCATGGGATTGGCTGCGCTATCTGGCAATCTTTCTTAAATACCCTCCGCAGCCAATCCCATGAATAAGTCCCTTGTGACGAAACATGTCGGGGCGTGGCTACGAGGCAATCTGACGCGCTAGACGTAGGACGCTGAGATAGGAGGCGCCATACGGGAAAGCGGGGAAGCGGCTCCAGGAGACGCGAGGAACGGGTGAGAGTCATCCGAACATCCGACTGCCTGGGTCCGCCGTGACCACCATACGTCCGGTTATTATTTGGAGAGTGTTTTTTGGTGATGACCATGTGTGCTGTGCTATTCTGCTTGATTCAAGTTTTTGAAATGTGAGTTTAATGGTGGAGGAGAGTGTTACTTTTATTAAAGTTTGTTGCGTTACTGCACTATTGCTTCGCTTTTCTTTGTTTCATGTGGAGAGTACGCTAGCATATGCTCTGGATATCCAACAGGAATTGAGTGGAAATTATCACTGTACCCCCTACTGTGTGGGAATAGCCTGTGAGCCAAGCACGAGAGTGTAAGGCAAAAATAGCTGGTGAGTCTGCTCGCTGAAGGGGAGTGGAGATCACAGTGCACAGCGGTGTGGTGGAAGATTTTTGCTCACTGAAGATCTGTATTATTTGTGAAGCATCACACATATCACTACGTCACTACTTTATTGGACTTTTATGTTACCAATTTATACACTGTTTAATTTTTTCACATTAGAATAATTTTGCTCATTATTTATATGACACTTAAGAGGTTGTCACTTTTCAGCTTGTTTGTGATTAAGTCACATATGTATGCACATTTTTATAATTAGCGCTGCTATCTGATTTCACTTGGAGGGAGGGCAGGCACTAGTGAATCATTTATCATTATTTTTGTATTGTTTTAATTTAAGCAGCAGCTGTCAGTGAGGGGTAGGTCTGTGAGCGCAGCGTTTGGCACATAGGAGAGGGCGGTATTCCTGTGTACCATACCAAGTGACAGAATAAAGGAATAGTAGTGGTAAAAAAAAGCACTTGTGGGTGCGCAGTTCTCCTTTAAGGGGGCGTGGCAAGGGGTGTGTCTTATGAATGCATACTTTTGCTGATAGGTGTCCCTCATTCCCATCTCAAAAAGTTGGGAGGTGTGCCTGTGTACAGTCTATATGTCCTCCCTGTGCCTGTGTGGGTTTCCTCTGGGTACTCTGGTTTCCTCCCACACTCCAAAGACATGTTGGTAGGTTAATTGGCCCTAGTACAGTATGAATGTGAGTTAGGGACCTTAGATTGTAAGCTCCTTGAGGGTAGGGAATGATGTGAATGTACAATGTATATGTAAAGAGCTGCGTAAAGTGAAGACGCTATATGCAGTGGTGGAAATAATTATTTGATCCCCTTCAGATTTTGTAAGTTTGCCCATTTACAAAGAAATTAAGGGTCTAAAATTTTTCATCATAGGTGTATTTTAAATGTTAGAGAAAGAATATCAACCAAAAAAAACAGAAAAAAATAAATAAATTGAGTTGCAGTTCAGTGAGCAAAATAAGTATTTGATCCCCAAGCAAAACATGACTTAGTACTTGGTGGAGAAACCCTTGTTGGCAAACACAGAGGTCAGACGTTTCTTGTAGTTGGTGACCAGGTTTGCACACATCTCAGGGGGGATTTTGGTCCACTCTTCTTTACAGATCTTCTCTAAATCCTTAAGGCTTTCTTGGCTGTTGATTGGCAACTTGAAGTTTCAGCTCCGTCCATAAATTTTCTATAGGATTAAGGTCTGGAGACTGACTAGGCCACTCCATGACCATATTGTGCTTTTTCTTGAGCCACTACTTTGTTGCCTTGGCGGAATGTTTTGGGATTATTGTCATGCTGGAAGACCCATCCATGACCCATCTTCAGTGTTCTGGCTGAGGAAAGAAGGTTTTCATTCAAGATTTTACAATACATGGCCCCTCAATGTGGCAAAGTCTGTCTGTACCTTTAGCAGAGAAACAGCCCCAAAGCATAATGTTTCCACCACCGTGCTTGACTATAGGGATGTGTTCTTAGGGTCATAGTCAGCATTTTTTTTCCTCCAAACATGGCGAGTCGAGTCAAGCTCAATTTTGGTCTCATTTGACCACAGCACTTTCTCCCAATCCGTCTCTCAATCATTAAGATGTTCATTGGCAAACTTCATCCAGGCCTGTACATGTGTCTTCTTGAGGAGGGGGAACCTTGCAGGTGCTGCAGGATTTCAATCCTTGGTGGCGTATTGTGTTATCAATGGTTTGTTTGGTGACTGTGGCCCCAACTGCCTTGAGATCATTCACAAGCTCCTCCCGTGTAGTTCTGGGCTGATCCCTCACTTTTCTCATGAACATCCTCACCCCATGAGCTGAAATCTTGCATGGAGCTCCAGACCGAGGGCGACTGGTGTTTATTTCGTACTTCTTCCATTTGATAGAAATATTGTTGGTTTGGTAGGGGAACAAATACTTATTTTACTCACTGAACTGCAACTTACCATATTAATCGGCGTATAACACGCACAGGCATATAACACGCACCTTCATTTTAGGCGGAAAGTTTCAGGAAAAAAAAACTAAATTTTAAATAAAGAACTTTGAAGCAACATAAGGGTCAGTGCCCATCAATGCAGCCTCGCCATTGCCTATCTGTAGCCTGATCAATGCCATCTACAGCCTCACAATTGCCCATCAATACAGCCTGATCAATGCCCATCTACAGCCTCACAATTGCCCATCAATACAGCCTGATCAATGCCCATCTACAGCCTCACAATTGCCCATCAATACAGCCTGATCAATGCCCATCTACAGCCTCACAATTGCCCATCAATACAGCCTGATCAATGCCATCTGCAGCCTCACAATTGCCCATCAATACAGCTTGGTCAATGCCCATCTACAGCCTCACAATTGCCCATCAATACAGCCTGATCAATGCCCATCTACAGCCTCACATTTGCCCATCAATACAGCTTGATCACTGCCCATCTACAGCCTCACAATTGCCCATCAATGCAGCTTGATCAATGCCCATATGCAGCCTGATCAATGCCCATATGCAGCCTCACCATTGCCATGAATGCAGCCTGATCAATGCCCATCTGCAGCCTCACCTCAGATTACTGCTGCCTCAGAGGGGACAGGGAGCGCCGTCAGATTACATACAGGGAGAATCTCCTGTTTTACTCGGCGGCCTCTTTAATACAACGTCCCGCCTCCTGGACCGGCTTCTATGATAGACAGAACAGTGGTCCAATGCCGGCCCAGGAGACGGGACTACCTATTACAGAGGCCGCTGAGTAGACAGGAGATTCTCGCTGTATGTAATCTGACGGCGCTCGCCCCCCTCCCCGTTCCCTCCTAGGCAGCCCAAATTGCAGTATCGGCGTATAACACGCGCACATTATTTGAACCCGATTTTCAGGATGAAAAAGTGCGTGTTATACGCCAGTAAATACTGTAATTTATAACATTTGTATCATATGTTTTTCTGGATTTTTGGTTGATATTCTGTCTCTATTATTTAACCAGTTAAGGACCAGCCTCGTTTTGGAATTTAGGTGTTTACATGTTTAAAACAGTTTTTTTTTTTTGCTAGAAAACTACTTAGAACCCCCAAACATTATATATTGTTTTTTTCTAACACCCTAGAGAATAAAATGGCGGTCATTGCAATACATTTTTTCACACCGTATTTGTGCAGCGGTCATACAAGCGCACTTTTTTTGGAAAAAAAAATCACTTTTTTGAATAAAAAAATAAGACAACAGTAAAGTTAGCCCAATTTTTTTTCTACATTGTGAAAGATAATGTTACGCCGAGTAAATTGATACCCAACATGTCATGCTTCAAAATTGCGCCCGCTCGTGGAATGGCGTCAAACTTTTACCCTCAAAAATCTCCATAATCGACGTTTAAAAAATTCTTCAGGTTGCATGTTTTGCGTTACAGAGGAGGTCTAGGGCTAGAATTATTGCTCTCGCTCTAACAATCGCGGTGATACCTCACATGTGTGGTTTGACGAGCGTTTTCATATGTGGGCGCTACTCACGTATGCGTTCGCTTCTGCGCGCGAGCTCGTCGGGACGGGGCGTTTAAAAAAAAAAAATTTTTTCTTATTTATTTTATTTTATTTATTTTTACACTGATTTTTTTTTTTATTAACATGTACAATCTATATAGGGAGTGCTTACATGCAGACCTCTGCCACAATACCATGTAGGTATGTACATGGTTTCATGCATGTGCACACAGCCAAACTGTATTCATTCCCATCATGGCATGGTTTGATTATGTGTGTTTGTTTAGAAGAGTTTCTGACTGCTGAGCAAATAATATGCCATTTATATAGCACAGTGGCTAAGTGGTTAGCACTTCTACCTAGCAGCACTAAGATTGTCAGCTCAAATCCCAACCATGGCACTACCTGTGTGCAGTCTACATGTTCTCCCTGTGCCTGCGTGGGTTTCTTCTGGGTACTTTGGTTTCCTCCCACACTCCAAAGACATGTTGGTGGATTAATTGACATGCTTCAAAACTGCACCCGCTCGTGGAATGGCGTCATACTTTTACCCTCAAAAATCTCCATAATCGACGTTTAAAAAATTCTACAGGTTGCATGTTTTGCGTTACAGAGGAGATCTAGGGCTAGAATTATTGCTCTCGCTCTAACGATCGCAGCGATACCTCACATGTGTGGTTTGACGACTGTTTTCATATGCGGGCGCTACTCACGTATGCGTTCGCTTCTGCGCACGAGCTCGTCGGGACGGGGCGTCGGGACGGGGTCACTTTTATTCCTATTACAGAAAAAAGCATGACAGGTCCTCTGAGATCTGGGGGTCAAAAATCCTCAGATCTCATATCTGGACTTAAATGCAATAATAAAAAAAAAAAAATGTCATTTGAAAAAATGACATTGAAAAAATGTGGCTTTAAAGCGGGGGAGTCCACCTAAACTGCCAAAAAAAAAAAAAAAAATATTAAAAGCCAGCAGCTACAAATACTGCAGCTGCTGACTTTTAATACATGGCCACTTACCTGTCCCAAGGTCCAGCGATGTCGACAGGCGACACCGAGAACCCGCTCGATTCTCGGCAGCTGCCGCCGCCATCCTAGGTGAGGGAATCAGGAAGTGAAGTGTTGCGGCTTCACTTCCCGGTTCCCTACTGCGCATGCGCGAGTCGCGCTACGCATCGTAACTGGTCCCCGCTCTCTCCTGGGAACTGTGTGTTTCCCAGGAGACAGCGCGGTGGGGACAGGAAGAGGCATAGACTCCCATGGGAGTCTATGCCGGAAGTGGGTGCAAATACCTGTCTTAGACAGATATCTGCACCCCCCTCCCCCCTGAAAAGGTGACAAATGTGACACCGGAGGGGGGGAGGGTTCCGAAAAGCAGAAGTTCCATTTTTGTGTGGAACTCCGCTTTAAGAGGTATGGGCGGAAGTGACGTTATGACGTCGCTTCTGCTCTGCAGTGTCATGGAGACGGGTGTGGGCCATCTTCCCCCTCACTCGTCCCCATGCACAGCAAGTGAGAGGACGCGATCGCCTCCGCCGACGGAGGGCACCGGATCGCGGCGGGAGGGGGGGATGGCCCTCTCCCGCCACTGATAAAAGTGATCTCGCTGCGAATCCGCCGCAGAGACCACTTTTATCTTGTAGCCGGCCGAAAACGGGGATACTGGGGTTATGCCAGCTATCTGCTGCCATAACAACGATATCCGTCCCCAAAAACGGGACGTACATCGGCGTGCGGCGGTCGGGAAAAGGTTAAAATACACCTATAATAAAAATTATAGACCCTCCATTTCTTTGTAAGTGGGCAAACTTACAAAATCTGCAGGGGATCAAATAATTATTTCCCCCACTGTAAGTACCTGTAATAAATAATACTAAAAAAAATATATAGACTGAACAAAAAAGGGTGTAATATCAACGATAAAAACCAATGTGTAGAAGATATTTATTATACATTTCGTGAATTCATGTAACTGAACCTGTTATTGTATGGAATAGTTTGATATACTATATTTCACAAGTTGAAATCTCCCACAATGCCAAAACATTTATAGAGTCACATTTGATTTACATTACATTTTTAAAGCACTTTTTTCCCTATTAAGTCATTGCTAGCAGCCATGTTGCCCCCATCTGGGAAATCCTAAATTACATCAACTTACCACACCCTTCTCCTCCTCCTAATGAATCCAACATTTCCCTGGAAATGTTAGCAAATGTTTCAGCTTCCTGCCACTTATGAATATTATTCAAAATGGAAGCCATCCAAGGACTCCACATTCTGTATGTTGAAAGCTGAAAATGATGGTATCTATGAGAAACAGATTCGGTATGGAGATGGGAACCAGCTTCGATTACGAAAAAAATAAAATATTATATCAACTCCCAAGTATTTTAACCGCTAGCCGACCAGCCGCCACAGTTATACTGCGGCAGGTTGGCACGGCTGCGCAAATCGTCGCTTCTTTTAGATGCCACTGCAGGCGCGCGGGCGCCGCATGTCCTCGGAGCCGATGCGCGTGCCCGGCCGGGGCGACGACCGCCGGGCACCCGCGATCTCTCGTGACAGAGCGAGAAGCGGGATCCGTGTGTGTAAACACACAAATTCCGGTTCTCTCAGGGGAGAGGAGAGAGATGTGTGTTCATACTAAGTATGAACACCGATCTCCCCCCCCCCCTAGTCAGTCCCACCCCCCTACAGTTAGAATACACATAGGGAACACAGTTAACCCCTTTGGTCGCCCCCTTGTGGTAACTCCTTCCCTGCCAGTGACATTTATACAGTAATCAGTGGCTATTTTTAGTTCTGATCGCTGTATAAATGACAATGTTCCCAAAATAGTGTCAAAAATGTCCGATCTGTCCGCCGCAATGTCACAGTCCTGATAAAAAAAATCACAGATCGTCGCCATTACTAGTAAAAAAAAATAATAAAAGTGACATAAATCTATCCTCTATTTTGTAGACGCTATAACTTTTGCGTAAACCAATCAATGTACGCTTATTGCGATTTTTTTTTACCAAAATACCACCAAAAGAAAGCTCTATTTGTGGGGATAAAAGGACATCAATTTTGTTTGGGTACAACGTTGCATGACCGCGCATTTGTCAGTTAAAGCGACGCAGTGCCGAATCGCAAAAAAATGGCCTGGTCAGGAAGGGGGCAAATCCTTCAGGGGCTGAAGTGGTTAAAGAAGTTTGCCACCACATAAAAATGGACCCTTAATACTGAACCAACCATCAGATGTCTTTGATATCTTTGATAGATAATTGTAAGGAGTAAATGGACATTGTTCTTGTTTTCATCTGCAGAGAGAAGTAGATCTGTCTATGGCTCTATACCAATACCTTATAGTAAAGCCTCCAATGTGGAACTATACTGCACATTTTGCTTTAGAGCCCATTTACACTTCGCGGTTGAGGACGTGAACCTTTATTTTAATGCAGCGCAAATGCAGTGCCTTAGTGCAGTAATCTCCAAACTACAGCCTGTGGGCCAAATTCACCCTATGCTTATCTTTATCTGGCTCTTGGGGCACTATTGCTTCCACTGACACCAACTACGGGGCACTATTCCTCCCACTGACACCAGTAATGAGCACTATTTCTCCCACTGACACCAACAATGAGGCCTTATTCCTCCTGCTGACTCCAACAATGGGGCACTTTTCCTTCTACTAACACCAATGATGGGGGCACTATTTCTTCTACTGACACTAATGATGGGGCACTATTCCTCCCACTGACACCAACAATAGGACACTATTGATCTTTTATTAAAAGAATCAAGCAACCAATTTTATACAAAAGTAAAAAACAAAACCATAGTACAAAACTTCAACAGAAATCCAAGGAATACACATCCATGTTCAGAATATATACAATATATACATAATCCACTACCAAAACTATTTACATAAAGCAGCAGAGAGAGCCTAAGAGGCACAACCCATCACCTATGTACGCAGCCATTTATCAAAAATAAATCCAAAAAATAATAATCTAGGGTGATAAGAGACAGACAGCCACACCCGGGAAAGAGACTCCTGGCAGTCAGGGAGGCTTGAAACCCCTCCACGCCTTCAACCAAGCCCCCTGACTCCGCTTGTCTCTCTCAAGTACCTGAATCTTCTCCACCTCATGCAGAATGTCATACACCACCACCTGAACAGGAAGGATTTTACGCCGAATGCTGACCTGACACCGTGCGTTCCAAGTGAAATAACGGACTACTAGGCTAACTAGAAAAAGTGTATCTAAACAAAAAACCCCACCAGTATTGAATGCTCCATACACCCACTCAGCATAACCCAGCCTGGAGAGGAAAGGGACACCGAGGGCCCGCCCCACCTGTTTGTACACCTCTATGTTAAAGGGGCAATGAAGCATAAAATGGTCTATAGTCTCCTTCTCACCTGCACACTCCTCCCGAGGACAGCTACGATCCACCCCACTGCGGAATTTCAAATTGCCCCTAACATAGAGCCTCCCATGGAAGCACATCCAGGCCAGATTCCTGAATTTAGGAGGTACTCTGTCCAAATTAATAAGTCTTAACCCTGCCCTCAAAACTGGGCCTGGGCAATCCCTTAAGGCCAGTGGGTCATGAAAGACTTCGCTCAAGACTCGACTCATAAGGACTTTCCTCGGAACCGATCTGAGATCTTCAGTCGACAATCGCCACTGCCGTAATAACTTCAGGCACGGAGCGACATAGGCTGGTAGCTGACCACGATGACCCCTGAGATTCTTCACTTGGCCACCTTCTTCCCAAAGTCGCAGAAAAGGCCTAAACCAAGATCTAAAAATGCCTGCCCATCCAGGAGGTTCCACTGCAAGCATATTACCAATATTAAACTTGAGAAAAAGCAGTGAAAAGAAAAGAACTGGGTTGACCATACCTAAGCCACCCTCCCTCCTGGATAGATAGGTGACATTCCTCTTGATGGGGTTCAGTCTGTTCCCCCACAACATCTGGAAGAACACACTACTGACCCTAGCATAGAGAGACACTGGCAAGATGCAGACAAAGCTGACATACAAAAAGATCGGAATCAGGTAAGTCTTAATCAGATCAACCCTTTCCCTCATAGATAACTTCCATTTCTTCCAGCTGACCACCTTAGTATTGGCAATTTCCAGTCTGCCTTCCCAGTTTTTGAGGCCATAATCGCCGGGTCCAAATTCAATGCCTAGAATCTTAATTCTTTCCTGGGGCACTGGAAAGGTGTCCGGGAGATCAAAACCCTCACCTTCCTTTCCCATCCAGAAGACTTCACTCTTTTCCTGATTGATCTTGGAGCCTGATGCTTCAGAATACCGTGATGTCAGAGAGACCACCTCCTCTGCTTCATCCGCCCCGGTGACAATCACTGACACATCGTCCGCATAGGCAACAACCCTCAAAGGCGGCTCACCCGGAAGCCCCACTGGCACCCCACACAACATGCTGCTCTCTACCCTCCTGATGAAGGGGTCAATTGCAAACACATAGAGCAGGGGACTCAGGGGACAACCCTGGCGCACCCCGGAGCCAACCTCAAAGGACTGCCCAACCCAACCATTAACAAGAGGAAAGCTCTCTGCCCCCTCATACAAGACTTTTAACCAATCGACAAAACCACCCGGCAGACCGTACTTACTAAGGATCAACCACAGATACTCATGGTTAACACGATCAAAAGCCTTTGCCTGATCCAATGTCAGCAAATACTTTCCCCAGCCTGCAGCCCTGCACCGCTCCAAGGCCTCCCGGACAGCTAAAGCTGCTGTGAAGGTGCACCTACCCTGGACCGAACAGTGCTGATGGCGAGAAAGCAAAGACTCTGCTACTGACGATAGGCGCCAGAAAATGATCTTTGCCAGTATCTTTCTATCGACATTAAGAAGGCTGATGGGGTGCCAATTCTCAATCATCGAAGGATCTTTACCCTTTGAAAGAAGAATCACAGCTGAGTGCCTCATGGAAGAGGGAAGTACCCCCTCAGCAAGGCAACTGTTAAAAACCTCTATCAAATGTGGGGCCAGAACAGACTTAAAAGCTTTGTAAAACTCAGCCGTCAAGCCATCCGGTCCAGGTGACTTTTTGATGGCAAGCTGTTCAATTGCCCTTATCACCTCTTCAACTGTGATCTCCTCTGTCAAATTCATCAATGGGACATCTTCATCATTTAGACCTGGAGTAGAGTCCAAAAAGCTTTCCATCTTGTCACGGTCAAGCTCTTTCCTCCCAAGAAGGTCAGCATAAAAGGACCTCACGACCTCCAGAATCCCTGACCTGGACTTTGTCAAGGAACCTGTACTGTCCTTAAGGCCAACGACCGTTTTAACAGCTACACCTTGTTTGCAGTTCTGGTAAGGGTCAGGCGAGTGGTACTTCCCATAGTCCCTCTCCAGAACCAAAGAGGCATGCCGGTCATATTGACACTTCCTGAGAAGGAGTTTCACTTCGGAGATTGCCCCAGGATCTCCTCCTCTCGAGACAAGAATATCCAGCTTCCTCCGTAAACGTTGGTAGGTCATGTATTTATTAAACTGCTTTCTATTGGCTAGGCCCCTGAAGAATCCAGCAATCCTCTTTTTGGTCAGCTCCCACCACTCAGCCTTGCTGCTACAAAAGTCCAGGATGGTCACCTGTGCCTGAAAGAATTCCTCAAAGGATTGTCTAACATGTTCTTCCTTGAGTAGAGTCGAATTCAATCTCCAGATGCCCTTGCCCCTCTGAGGGGCGTCTGAAGCATTCAGGACCACAGATAGCATACAGTGATCAGAGAACTCTACTGCCTGCACCACTGGGGGTGAGAAAGCAGAGGTCTCCTTCAAAAAAAACCTATCTATTCTACTCTGACTATTACCTCGATGAAAGGTGAACCCAGTGTCATCCGGGAGGTGCTTAATGTGCACATCCACAAGACCAGCATCCCTAACCATACTATTTAAAAAAACGCTATCATATCCCAGCCTGTCCTTGAAGTCCTTCCTGTCCTTGGGCCTAGTTACTGTATTAAAGTCACCTCCAAAGACCACTTGCCGGGATGTAAAAAGAAATGGCTTGATCCTTGTAAAAAGGCATTTCCTGTCCCACTTTGTGTGCGGTCCATAAATATTAATTAGGCGCAGGTCCTGCCCTCCCACAAGGACGTCTAAGACCATACATCTCCCAATCTCCACCTCAATAACCCGCCGGACAGTTACCATGCCGGTTTTAAACAACACCGCCACACCGCCGTAAGGCTCGGCCGCAAGAGACCAGTAAGATGGACCATACCTCCACTCTCTCTTGGCCATATGAATATCTGCCAAGGAGGTGAGCCTAGTCTCTTGCAAAAATAAAATTTCAGCATCTAATTGGCTGAACAAAAAGAAGGCCATAGAACGAGCTCTTACTGACTTAATGCTGGCGACATTTATTGTCACCACTTTTAACGGAGGGGGAACCGCCATTTGGGTTATTGGGTGGATTGCTTCTTAGCTCCCCTCTGCTGCTCATCACCAGAAGCCTCTCTCTTTCTTGAGGCCGCCTCAAACTCCATTTCGGAATCAGAACTTCGCTCCGAAGAAGCTCCAGATGAAGAGATATCCCAATTAGAGGACCTATACCGGTTGGAGACAGGCACTGGAGCCTGTTCTGTCCTCACCACCTGCTTCTTCCGCTTCCCAACCTTCCTTCTCTCCTCCAGGTACTGCAGGTCAGCTTCAGAGATGCCCTCATCTCTTACTTTTTTCTGTGAAGTCTTTACAGAAGACTTCTTTACAGAGGAAGAAGCAACCTTTTTAGTACCCACTACCACTGCTGGTGGGGGGGGTGCTCCCTTTGAATCAGACTTAGGAGGGGTAGACTCCTGGGGGGTAACTGACTCAGGGGGCACAGACTTGGAAGGTTCTGACACAAGAGGAGAGGGTACAGTAGGCTGGGGGGAGACAGATACAGATACAGAAGGAATACTTACAGACACATGAGGGGTGGCCACAGGAACTGGAGAGGGATCCTGAGCAGGACCAGGGGAGTCAGTCACCGCAGAGGAGGATGGTACACCAGGGGCCTCACCCTCCATCCTGTCCAGCCTTGACATGTCATCAATTACCTCCTTCTCCATATTGTGCCAGGCTTCAGGACATCTGCTGTAGGGGTGGCCAAGGCGCAGGCACAGGTTGCACCTGATCATTTCGGTGCAGTCCTTAGCCATATGACCCTGACCCCGACACACTGAACATATCAAGGCTGAACAGGAGGAACTCAAATGCCCCTTTTCTCCACAGCGGTGACACAGCTTCGGCTGACCAGGGTAAAAAACAGTCATCCTATCCCTCCCTATAAAAGCTGAGGAGGGCAGGTGACGGACAACATTCCCATCCCTGGCCAACCTGACTGTAACTGACCAACCCCCAGTCCAGATGTTACGCTCATCAAGGATTTTATTGGGCTTGGTCAAAACCTCCCCATAGTTCCTTAACCAAACCTCTAGATCCCGGGCAGGGACACTCTCATTAGTGAGGATAATTGTGATTTTTTTTACTGTAGACCTCTGAGAAACTGCAACTGGGGCCAGACCTTCCCATTCAGGTCTTGACCTGCAACGAGCCTCATATCTCTCCCAGAACAGGTCAAGACCCTCTGGCCTGGTGAAGCTAACTGTATAATCCCGTGTCCCAGCTACATGTATAAAGGCATACAGATCATTGGCCCCAAAACCCATCTCTAAAATCATGTCCACCACTGCACGCCGTGCTGGAGGGATCGCACCACCTTCCCATTTCAGAATAACAACATTACGTCTGGGACCCCCAGCAGAAGCCAGAGACCCAAGACCAGATCCTGGGGTGCTCAAAGTGGTAGCCTGTAGGGGAAAACCCCGCTTGGGGGCAGAGCTACCAGGAGCAGAGCGTACCACCTGAGCAAAGGTAAGTTTTTATCAGGGCCAAGGCCCCACACTGAAGTCATAGCAGTCTGTACATTACTATTATTATTCACTGCTTGAACGGAGTTGGTAGGACTGTCCACACTTGAACTGGGACCATTGTTCATCACACTGGTACTGGGATGATTTTTATCAGTCACACAAAACTTCACATTCCCATCAGGAATAATCACAGTTTCTGCTGCAATATCAGCTGTCTCCTGAAGCTGTGCTGTAGAGTCCTCAGCAGCTGTGGGGCAAACAGCTTCAGCCAAAGGGGGGTTAATAGGTTCTGCTGAATCTTGTAGTTCATCTGCAGGAATGTCATTTTTTAAAAGCAAACTTTGCTGTACTGCAGCATCAGCAGGCACAGCATTACTACATATAGGACTAGCAGCCTGACTCCCACTGGGCACATTGTCTGTATCAGTCACAGTGTTGAATGCCACAAAAATTGTTTTATCCACAATATGGGACTTGACAGGCTTTACCTTGTCAGGCACATTATCTGTAATGTCCTCATCATTAAATGCCAGCTGATCCCCCCGCATAGGAGACTCCATTACCTGGATGGCCCTGAGCATGCCTCCTGAGTCCTGGGAAGGCATGGGGCTGCTTACCTCTCCCTGAGGGGGCAGGGGGTCAGAACTGGGGGTCTCCTCCTCCACCTCCATCTTTGTCATCCTCGCAAATCTTTTATCGTTACAAAACTTTTCTTTAAATGGCCCATCTCTGCCTTCCATCATGGCCACAATGGTCTCCTGGTGTTCCACCCGAACCTTGGCCAGTTGGATCTCCGGATCCATGGATCCACGTTTCTGGCTATGCAAGCCCTCACGTTGCCTTCTCAGGCGCTTCAGCTCTGCTCTGAGCTTGTAGAGCTTGTCTCTTTCCCTATTCAGGACCTTAATCCCGGCCACCACTCGCTCCCAGATGGCCCCGGAACCTTCATCTTCACCAGGGGCAGAGAGATCACCAACCATGGGTTGTATAGGGGCAGGTATGTTACCTGATGGCCCAGGAGATGGCTGTGAGCTTCCAGCAGGAGAGGCCCTGCTGGCCTCCATGGCTTCCCCAGAAAGGGGCCAGGAGAGCTGGGATAGATTTCCTCACCAGTCCCCTCTCACACGGATCTGCAGCAGCTCCAGAGAGACAGCCTCCTCCTGACACACCTGTGCTCCAATGATGGGTGGGGCACTATTCCTTCCACTGACACCAAAGATGGGGCACTATTCCCCCCACTGACACCAATTATGGGGCATTATTCCTCCCATTGACTCCAGTGATGGGGCACTATTGCTTCCACTGATACCAATGATAGGACACTATTTCCCCCACTGACATAAACAATGGGGCATCCTCCCTTCTATGACACCAATGATGGGGCATTGTTTATTCCCATTGACACCATGTTATTTTCTACTCCCACTGGCCATAGTCTACAACCAGCCCCCCCCCCCAAAGTCTGAGTAACAGTAAATTGGCCCATTAAAAGTTTGGAGAGCGCTTAAAAAATATTGTCTAGCACTAGACCTAAGAAGATGACTTGGAATAATTGTGCTGACGGTAACAATGAGGCATAATTCCGCCTACTGATGCCAATGATGGGGAACTTTTATCTCATTAATACCAATGGTGGGGCTCTTTTCCTCCCCCTACTGACCACCCATGTAATTTTTTTTACTACTGAGCATCAAGCCTGAGACATTGTCCATGCCCATTGACGCTGGGACATTTTCCACTGGCGAGTATTTTGTGGGTACAAGGACTGCACACTGTGTACATCATATACAATATGTAGTGTGAGACAGATGCTCCTTAAAACCCAAGTCCAGGAGTACATAACCCCCCCCCACACACACACACACCTATCCCTCCAACCCTCCTCTCACTTATTGTTGGATTTAAAAAAATAAACCCTATGTACACCAATTGGCCATAACATAATGGCCATGCACCATAACATTAGGACAGCCCACCTAAAATTGAGTAGGTCTCCCTTTTGCCACCAAAACAGCCCTGACCCATAATAGCATGGACTCCACTAGACAAAGCATCACACTGCTTGCTTACCATCTTCCCAAACTGCATCCTGGTGCCATCTTTTCCCCAGGTAAGCAATGCACATGCACCGACCATTCACATGTTGTAAAAGAAAAAAATGTGATTCATCAGATCAGACCACCTTCTTCCGATGCTCTATGGTCCAGTTCTGATGCTTACGTCCCCATTGTAGATGCTTTTGGCTGTGGTCAGCCTGGACACCCTGACCGGTCTGTGGCTATGCAGCCCCATACACAACACAATGCATTGCATGGTGTGTTCTGACACCTTTCCATCAGGACCAGCATTAACGTTGTCAGCAATTTAAGCTACAGTAGCTTCTCTATTGAATCGGACTACAAACCAACCTTTGCTCCTCACCTCAATCAATGAGCCTTGGCTGCCTACCTCCATTAATGAGCCTTCCCTCCCCACCTCCATCAATGAGTCTTCCCTCCCTACCTTCATCAATGAGCCTTCCCTCCCAACCTCCATTAATGAGTCTTCCCTCTCTACCTTCATCAATGAGCCTTCCCTCCCAACCTCCCTCAATGAGCCTTCCCTCCCCACCTCCATCAATGAGCCTTCCCTCCCCACCTCCATCAATGAGCCTTGGCCGCTCACCTCCATCAGTGAGCCTTCCCTCCCCACCTCCATCAATGAGCCTTCCCTCCCCACCTCCATCAATGAGCCTTCCCTCCCAACCTCCATCAATGAGCCTTCCCTCCCCACCTCCATTAATGAGCCTTTCCTCCCCACCTCCATCAATGAGCCTTGGCTGCTCACCTCCATCAAGGAGCCTTCCCTCCCCACCTCCATCAATGAGCCTTCCCTCCCTACCTTCATCAATGAGCCTTCCCTCCCAAACTACATCAATGAGCCTTCCCTCTCTACCTTCATCAATCAGCCTTCCCTCCCAACCTCCATCAATGAGCCTTCCCTCCCTACCTCCATCAATGAGCCTTCCCTCCCCACCTCCATCAATGAGCCTTGGCCGCTCACCTCCATCAGTGAGCCTTCCCTCTCCACCTCCATCAATGAGCCTTCCCTCCCAACCTCCATCAATGAGCCTTCCCTCCCCACCTCCATTAATGAGCCTTTCCTCCCCACCTCCATCAATGAGCCTTGGCTGCTCACCTCCACCAAGGAGCCTTCCCTCCCCACCTCCATCAATGAGCCTTCCCTCCCAACCTCCATCAATGAGCCCTCCCTCCCAACCTCCATCAATGAGCCTTCCCTCTCTACCTCCATCAATGAGCCTTCCCTCCCAACCTCCATCAATGAGCCTTCCCTCCCAACCTCCATCAATGAGCCTTCCCTCCCAACCTCCATCAATGAGCCTTCCCTCTCTACCTCCATCAATGAGCCTTCCCTCCCAACCTCCATCAATGAGCCTTCCCTCCCCACCTCCATTAATGAGCCTTTCCTCCCCACCTCCATCAATGAGCCTTGGCTGCTCACCTCCATCAAGGAGCCTTCCCTCCCCACCTCCATCAATGAGCCTTCCCTCCCAACCTCCATCAATGAGCCCTCCCTCCCAACCTCCATCAATGAGCCTTCCCTCCCAACCTCCATCAATGAGCCTTCCCTCCCAACCTCCATCAATGAGCCTTCTCTCCCCACCTCCATCAATGAGCCTTCCCTCCCCACCTCCATCAATGAGCCTTCCCTCTCCACCTCCATCAATGAGCCTTCCCTCCCCACCTCAATCAATGAGCCTTCTCTCCCCACCTTTATCAATGAGCCTTCCCTCCCCACCTCCATCAATGAGCCTTGGCCGCTCACATCCATCAGTGAGCCTTCCCTCCCCACCTCCATCAGTGAGCCTTCCCTCCCCACCTCCATCAATGAGCCTTCCCTCCCCACCTCCATCAATGAGCCTTCCCTCCCCCCACCTCCAACAATGAGCCTTCCCTCCCCACCTCCATCAATGAGCCTTCCCTTCCCTCACCTCCATCAATGAGCCTTCCCTCCCTACCTCCATCAATGAGCCTTGGCCGTCCATGTCACCAGTTTTCCTTCCTTGGCTCACTTTTAGTCGGTCCTGGCCACTGCAGACCTGGATCATCCCACATGAGCTGCAGTTTTGAAGATGCTTTGACCCTGTCGTCTAGCCATTACAATTAGACCCTTGCCAAAGTTGCTGAAATCCTTATACTTTCTTACAGCTGATTGGTGGACTTTACAAGTAAAATAAAAAAAAATAAAAAAAAGCTGTGATTCAGGTCAGTGTATGTACAACTATTACAAAAAAAGGACCACCCAGGAAATCCCAGGAAAGACACTATAAGGATTTCATTGGGGGACAGACTGTAACTTTAGCAGAACAATGAAAATCGCCATTGTTCTACACAACTGCTGATAAAAAGAAATAAAGCTGATAATCAAAGTCTTGTAATAAATGAGTATGACCATTTAACAGCCCATAAGATGCCCAAATACCTTTTTACGTGGCTTGTCTGATTTTCACCAAGGTTAATTTGGTTCTTTATTGGCTCTGTTCTTCTTTGTAACTCGGAAAAAAAAAGAAGTGGAACCATTTAGACAGCCATTTTACAAGATGCATAATGTATTATTATCTTATTTATAGCCCCAGTTTTATCCTTCCAGCTGATCCTAATAAAAAATCGTAAAAGCGCTCTACAGCACATTTTAAAATCAGGAGTAGCTCAACAATCAGCTAGAATTGGCGTATTGATTAGAATAATTGGCTAAAAGAAGCGTAACATATATCTATGTTTCAAGAGGAATTAGGAAGTGTAACGTTTAACCGCTTGCCGACCGTATAACCTATATATACAGCAGCAAGGCGGCTCGGCTGCACCAGATCATGTACCTAGTACGTGACCTGACACTTCCGGGTAGGGGGCACGCATGCGCGCTGCCGGTGGCTCGCTCTGCTGTGTTTATACACAGTGGGATCTGCAGGTACCACGGAAGCGATGATCTGCTGGTACCACAGTCGCGATGATCTGCGGGTATCACGGACTCGATGTCCGCCAGCACCCGCCGATCGTTAAGCAAAGAGCCAGAACAACAATCTGCTTATGTAAGCACCACAGATCGCGGTTCTGACAGGAGGGAAGGGATGGAATTTGTGTCCCTGCAAAACAAGTAATCAATTTCATCTCTTCCCCTAGTAAAAGCACCTCACACAGTACACATAAACACTGGCTAGGCACACAGTTAACCCTTTGATCGCCCCTAGATGATTAACCCCTTCACAGCCAGTGTCATTAGTACAGTGACAGTGCATATTTTTAGCACTGATCACTGTATTAGTGTCACTGGTCCCCAAAAAAGTGTCAAAAGTGTCAGTAAGGGTCCTTTCACACGGGACGGATCCGTGATGATCCGCCCTGTGAACATCCGCTTGCTCAGCGGGGATCGCTCCGTGGATCCCCGCTGAGCAGGCAGATGACAGGTCCATCACTGCACACTGTGCAGCGATGGACCCCCCAGAGTGCCACTCTCCCCTATGGGGATTGGATGATGACGGACCGTAGAGTCTGTCGTCACCTGACCCGATCCGAAAATGGATGGAAAAGTAGGTTTTTCCTCCATTACACTTTTTCGGATCGGAGCGGGTCGGATGTCAGCGGACATGTCACCGCTGACATCCGACGCTCCATAGAGGTCTATGGAGGGTCCGTTCAGGTCCCCCTAAAAAACTGACAGGCGGACTTGAACAGATCGTTTATGTGAAAGAGGCCTTAGTGTCAGAATGTCCGCCGCAATATCGCAGTCCCGCATCGCTGATGAAAAAGAAAAAGAAAAGAAAAATATCCCATAGTTTGCAGACGCTATAACTTTTGCGCAAACCAATCAATACAATTTCTCAATTGTTTTATAGAAGGAAGCAAAAAAAATATAGCCGGTCTTTTTTGTTTATAGCGCAAAAAATAAAAACCGCAGAGGTGATCAAATACCACCAAAAGAAAGCTCTATTTGTGGGAAAAAAAGGACATACATTTTATTTGGGTACAACATTGCATGACCGCCCAATTCTAAAGCAGTGCCATATCGCAAAAAAAATGATCTGGTCATAGGGGGGGGGGGGTAAATCTTCAGGAGGTCAAGTGGTTAAAGCCCAACTCTAGCAAACCTGAAAATTCTCCAGCACATTGCAAGGGTTAGATACTTGTATAGGGGACATGGAAAAGAAGATTTGCTTACCAGATCCTCCACTCTTCCTCTCTGTTAGACCAATCCCTGCAGTGTCTTCTCTCCTGTGTCGTGACCAGTGGCGGCCGGTGATATATTTTTTTGAGGGGCAGCGCTTCCCTCCGGGCGACGGGCGGCTGGCTTTCCCTTGCGTCTCTTCCTCGGCATCAAAGCGGTTTCCTCGCTGTGCATCTTGTCCCTCCTTCTCCCTTTGGCCAATAGGGTAGCTACTCCATTTGGCCAAACGAGAAATGGGTCTCAGGACCCACTTCCTAATTGGCTGGGAGGAAGAATCAGTGTGACAATCGCGAATATTCATTCACTATTGTTACACAACTGGGTGGGCTTGGGGCGCAGTGCCCTGCGCCCCAAGCCCACCCTTTTTTTGAAGCCTCAGGCTCTGACTCGCTCAACCATGTCTTTATGGACTTTGCTTTGTGCACTGGTCCAAATAATTTGGTGGATGGGGGATTATGGTGGGGGGCTGTTTTTCAGGGGTTGGGCTTGGCCCCTTAGTTCCAGTGAAGGGAACTCTTAAGGCGTCAGCATACAAAGACATTTTGGACAATTTCATGCTCCCAACTTTGTGGGAACAGTTTGGGAGATGCCCCCTTCCTGTTCCAACATGACTGCGCACCAGTGCACAAAGCAAGGTCCATATAGACATGGATGAGCGAGTTTGGGGACCTTGCTTTGTGCACTGGTGCGCAGTCATGTTGGAACAGGAAGGGGCCATCCCTAAACTGTTTCCACAAAGTTGGGAGCATGAACTTGTCCAATATGTCTTGGTATGCTGACGCCTTTAGAGTTCCCTTCACTGGAACTAAGGGGCCAAGCCCAACCCCTGAAAAACAACCCCACACCATAATTCCCCTCCACCAAATGATTTGGACCAGTGCACCAAGCAAGGTCCATAAAGACAAGGATGAGCGTGTCTGGGGTGGAGGAACATGACTGGCCTGCAATCCAATAGAACACCTTTGGGATGAATTAGAGCGGAGACTGCGAGCCAGGCCTTCTCATCCAACATCAGTGCCTGAGGTCACAAATGTGCTTCTGGAAGAATGGTCAAACATTCCCATATACACACTCCTAAACCTTGTGGACAGCCTTCCCAGAAGAGTTGAAGCTGGTATGTTAAGCTGCAAAGGGTGGACCAACTCAATATTGAACCCTACGGACTAAGACTGTGATGCCATTAAAGTTCATGTGTATATAAAGGCAGGCGCCCCAACACTTTTGGTGACATAGTGTATGTGTGAACCCAGCCATATACTAGAAAGCAGCTGAGGGGGTATTGGCCATAATAATTTTTTGTACAGCTCAAATAATTACTGCTGTTGTGCTGAGCCACAGCCCACTCTTGTTTTCTAGAGCTCTCCCACATCATATTTTATATTTTAACAAAAAATAGGGCATTATATTGTTGCCATTGGCTCCCGCTACTGTCAATCAAACTCAGCGAGCCAATGAAGAGAGAGAAGGGGCGAGGCTGGGCCTGAATGGGTACACAGAGCTGCAGCTCGGTTCAGGTGCCCCCAGAACAAGCTGCTTTCTGTGGGGGCACTCGGTAGGAGGGAGGGGCCTTGAGCGCCGGCACGGGACCCAGGAAGAGGAGGATCTGGGCTGCTGTGTAAAACCATTACACAGAGCAGGTGTGTATAACTTGTATGTTATTTAAAAAAAATAGACTTTAATATCACTTTAAACTGTATTTTTTCCTTAAAATTATGCGTTATCTATAACCCCCTCTTACTTTTCTGTCCTAGCAACAATTAACATACATGCCCAGCAATTCTAGCGTTGTTATGACTGGCTACTCCACTGCCATATGTCAGTTCCTGCACAGCCATCTTCTCTTCTACATCATCAGTAGCCAAAGCAAGACAAAGCTGCATTTTTTTGGGGGCGGGCATGCAGGGATGGGGGGGCTCCGTAAAGTAGGCTGTACAGGGCCCCATGATTTCTAACCCTGGTTCTAATCCTTCCTTACTCTATGCAAAACCAACCATAAAAAATGTTTTGGCTTTAATAGACATGTGCAATTCGTTCTGTTCCGAATTAGTTCTTCAATGAATTTCTTCAACGAATTTCGGCAAATTCATTAACTTGGAAATATCCGAATTAACGAAAACCCATTTAACAAATTTTTCCGACTATTCGGAAATTCGATTTTTCGAAAATTCGTAAATTTTAAAATTCGTAAATTTGAAAAAATTTGTAGACTCGTAAATTTGAATATTCGAATATTCAAAAATTCGTAAATTCTAAATTCTAAAATCCTGAAATTCAGAAATCTTGAAATTCGAAAATCCTAAAATTTGGAAATTCGAAAATCCGGAAATTTGGAAATCCGAAAATTCGTAGATTCGGAAATTCAAAAATCCAAAAGAACGAAAACCCGAAAAATTCGAAAATCTGAAAATATAACTAACTTATAATGACCTAACTATTACTAACTATTAAATTATAGGTATTGGAATTTCCTTTCAAATTTGGCTGTTAGTGAACGTAACGAATACGAATTTATCTGAAGTTACGAATTATCCAAAATAACGAATGCCGTATCTAAAGAATGGAACGTAGCAAATTAATAATATTAAATAACAATAATAAAAACCTTTTATTATTATTATTTATTATTAATTTGTTCCATTCCATTTGTTTAGATGCGGCATTCATTATTTCGGATAATTCGTAACTTCGGATAAATTCTTATTTGTTACGTTCACTAACAGCCAAATTTGAAAGGAAATTCCAATACCTATAATTTAATAGTTAGTTATTATTAGTTAGTTAGCTATTATTTAGAATTTTCGGATTTTCGTTCTTATTTTCGGATTTTAGAATTTTCAGATTTTTGAATTTCTGAATTTTCAGATTTCCGGATTTTAGAATTCTATAAGTTACGGATTTATGGATTTTCAAATTTCTGGATTTTTGAATTTACGAATTTATGGATTTATGAATTTTTGAATTTACGAATTTCGATCGTAACGAATGCCCCGAAAAATGTAAAGGAACAAAAACAAAAAACGAATAAAACGAAAACTAAAACGAATAATTTTTCTGCAGTTCACATGTCTACACTTTAAGCAATTTTTTTTTCATTTTGTGATTTGATTTGCCCACATTGGAACAGATTTGCCTTAAATAAATATGAACTTGAGTGTTTGGACACGTGTCGTGTATCTGGAAATAAACTATCTACAGTTACGATGGTGGAGGATAGGCTTTCAAAGTAAATACAGACAACCTTGGACTCTAACTTTTTCAACAAAACATTGAATATTAGTCAATAAAGAAAATTGCTTGTCAGGGAGGACATCTGGAGGCACATCAAAGGCCGAGCGTGGATGGTGTCAGCGGAATGTGTGTTATTAAATGATAATTCTTATAATGATTAATAATTAGAAATGGAGAAAACATCAGTTGAATTACACTCACCAGACACTTTGTTACGTCCACCTTGCTAGTACCAGGTTGGACCCCCCTTTGCCTTCGTTCTTAATGGCATAGATTCAACAAGGTGTTGGAAACATTTCCTCAGAGATTTTGCTCCATGTGACATGATAACATCACACAGTTGCTGCAGATTTGTCGGCTGCACATCCATGATGCCAATCTCGGGTTCCTCCACATCCCAAAGGTGCTCTATTGGATGAGATGTGGTGAGTGTGGAGGCCATTGGAGTACAGGGACCTCATTGTCCAGTGGTGAGATGATTGGAGCTTTGTGACATGGTGCATTATCCTGCTGGAAGGAGCCATCAGAAGATGAGGACACTGTAGTCATAAAGGGATGGACATGGTCAGCAACAATACTCAGGTAGGCCGCTGTGTTTAAATGATGCTCAACTGGTACTAAGGGGCCCAAAGTGAGCCAAGAAAATATCCCCCCCCCACACCATTACACCACCACCAGCCTAAACCGGTGATACAAGGCAAAATGGATCCATGTTTTCATGTTGTTTATGACAAATTCTGACCCTACCATTTGAATGTCGCAGCTAAAGTCAAGACTCATCAGACCAGGAAACATTTTTCTAATCTTCTATTGTCCAATGTTGGTGATCCTGTGCCAATTGTAGCCTCAGTTTCCTGTTCTTAGCTGACAGGAGTGGCACCGGGTGTGGTCTTCTGTTGCTGTAGCCCATCTGCTTCATGGTTCGATGTGTTGTGCGTTCAGAGATGGTAATCTGCATATCTTGGTTGTAACAAGTGGTTATTTGAGTTACTGTCACCTTTCTATCGTCTGGAACCAGTCTGCCCATTCTCCTCTGACCTTTGACATCAACAAGGCATTTTCCTCCACACAACTGCCGCTCACTGGATATTTTCTCTATTTCGGACCATTCTCTGTAAACCCGAGAGATGGTTGTGCGTGAAAATCCCAGTAGATCAGCAGTTTTTGAAATACTCAGACCAGTCCGTCTGTCACCAACAACCATGCCACGTTCAAAGTCACTTAATTCCCCTTTCTTGACCCCCACCACACAAATCACCCTCCCTGTGCACCATAAGTATCCCCCTGCTCCCCAATGTGTGCCCTCATGCAGTGCACTGGCTTCCCTCCTCTCCTTCCCACCAGCAGCTGCAAGCTCACAATAGGATCCTTCAGGATGGACAGCGGGAACAGGGTCCAGTAAATATGTCACATTTACCAGCCCCTTCCTTTCCTGAATGAACACAATGGGTGATTGGTCAGGCAACACACTGACACATTTGCTGCCATAGTGCTATAGACTGGGTGCATAGCTCCCAACTGTCCCTGATTTTGAGGGACTGTCCCTGATTTGGAGCAATGTCCCTCTGTCCCTCATTCCTCCTCATTTGTCCCTCATTTTGGTCTGATCTATATAGATGTATAAAAAATGCACTTTTTATCTATCAAAAAGTGTTTGTAAATTCCAGAAGCCAATATAAAGGAATAGTAGTGGTAATAAAAGCACTTGTGGGTTTAACCAATCTTGTTTTTTTGTACAATTCTCCTTTAGGGGGTGTGGCAAGGGGTGTATCCTATACCTGCATACTTTTGCTGATAGGTGTCCCTCATTCTCATCTCAAAAAGTTGGGAGGTATGTGGGTGTTCAGTGTGCCCCTGTACCTTTAAGAAGGGGTTGGCTCCCATCAGGTTTATCTAGATGGACAGGTGTAGGGCAGATAAACCTAAAGGGAGCCAACCCCTTCTTAAAGGTATGTGCACATGCATGTGCTTCCATTGTGGGAGACTCACAGAAATTAGAGTTTGGGTCCACAGAAAATGGGGTGCCTTGTCGGGGCTCTGTAGCTTACGCATGTATTTGCAAATGTGTGCAACTAAAACCCCAGTTTTTACCACAGACTATTGGACAGGTCAATTTGGTTGGTCGCATGCTGGTCGGCAGGTTGACCTTGGAAATGTCATTGTTTCTTTTTTTTTTTTAATATGCGTTGCCCTTCCATTGCTCCTTGCTGCAGTAACCAGTTACAGGTGGGGGCAGTGACCACTTGTTTGTACAATGAGTGATTGGTACCGATCAGTCACTGTGCTCATTCATAACTTAAAAAAATTTGGTTTGGGGGGGGGGGGGGGGGGCTGTCAGGTTGGCTCTATGGGGACCTGTTGTTTCTAACAGCAGCCCTGAGACCTGTTGCTTAGCCTTGAATGAGCAATGCACGTCAACATTAAAACCATTTGTATTAATGAGAAAGGGAGAAAAAAAGGAGAGAAGCACCAGGCAGGTCCCTAGTGCAACATCATTTATTACAAAAGGCAATTACAGTATTCTTCTTATTATTATAATACACGATTTATATAGCGCCAACAGTTTACGCAGCACTTTACAATGTAGAGGGGGGCAGCACAATTATAGTACAGTTCAATACAGAAAGGACATGAGGGCCCTGCTTGTAGAGCTTACATTCTAAAGGGAGGGGGTGGTGGTACAAAAGGTAATAGATGTGGAGAATGATTTAATGGGGGTGATTTGGGGACAGTTCTTAGGTGGGTGTGGGGTAGGCTTCCCTGAATAAGTGAGTTTTCAGGGATCTCCTAAAGGTGGACAGGGTAGGAGCTGATCGGACATACTGGGGCAGGGAGTTCCAGAGGATGGGAGAGGCTCTGGAGAAGTCCAGTAGGCGAGCATGGGACTAGGTAACAAGGGAGCTAGAGAGAAGGAGGTCCTGGGAGGAGCGGAGGGGACAATTTGGGTGATATCTGCAGATGAGGTTGGTGATGTAGATGGGGGCGATGTTGTGTATGGCCTTGTATGTTATGGTTAGCATTTAGAATTTATACGGTGGGGGAGGGGAAGCCAGTGAAGGAATTGGCAGAGAGGAGCAGCAGTCACGGATCGGTTAGTGAGGTGTATTAGTCTAGCAGCAGCATTCATAATAGACTGAAAGGGGGATACCCTGTGTAAGGGTAGGCCATTACGGAGAGAGTTGCAGTAGTCAAGGCGGGAAATAATCAATGAGTGAATAAGTTGCTTTGTGTTGTCATTAGACGGGAAGGGTCGAATGTTGTAGAGCTTAAGGCGGCAGGATTTAGCTAATGATTGGAAGTGGGGGCTGAAGAAGAGGTCAGAGGTCAAGGATTACACCCAGCACCCTGGCATGTGTGGAGGCACCAATGGTTGTGCTGTTAATCTTAATGGTAAAGTCATGGGCGGGGGGACCAGGAAGGAGGAAATATAACAAGCTCAGTTTTAGAAAGATTGAGTTTGAGAAAGTGGCGTGACATCCATACCGAGATGTCATTCAGTAAGTTTGAGATCCGTGAGAAGATCGATGGGGGTGAGTTGAGAAGTGGAGAGATAGATCTGGGTGTCGTCAGTGTAGAGGTATTAAATGCAGTTGCATAGTGCTCAGTAGGTGGAAGTTTTCCGGTCTAGCAAGATAACACACCCCCCTTAGAATCCCTGGGATGGAAGATCAAAGGATCCACGGGCACCTTCTAGCAGCAGGAACTGCAGCCTCGAGGCAACTGGGGAAGACGCTGGCTGGGTAGTTCAAAGCGGAGGTTCGGAGCCGAGCTGTCAGCCAGGTGATCCGCCTACTGATGTGGTAACGCGTTTCGGAGGCACGGCCACGCCTCGTTCATCGGCAGAGCCCATGTCTGACATCTCCGAACCTCTGCTTTGAACTACCTGGCCGGCGTCTTCCCAAGTTCCCGTTCTCGTGGATCCTTTGATCTTCCACCCCAGGGATTCTAACGGCAGTGTGTCATCTTGCTAGACCGGAAAGCTTCCACCTACTGAGCACTATGTAAGTGCATTTTATACCGGAATTTGCCTTTTTATTATAAATGATGTTGCTCTAGGACCGGCCTGGTGCTTCTCTCCTTTCTTCCCCCCTTTCTAATGTTTACAGTTCTCGGGTTCCCAGCCCGTGCTTGAAGCAGCCTCACCACCATTCACATCATTTGCACCAGAGACCAATTCTAGGGGCTTACACCCCCCCCCCCCCTCCACAATAACATTGACTTTTATACATATAAAATATATTGACTGTTCTATTTTTAGAACCCTATTTTTGGAATCTTACTTATCATATACATTTTTATTGATGTTATTTTCATCTTCATATTATTTACCAGGCTCCAGAGAGTGTGTGCGGCATTCACCATTTGTTTTAACTACAAGGTTTTAGCGCTGAGTTTCACACAAGTTTTTAATGTGTGGATTTTTGGTTTTTTATACCATTTGTACCAATCCCTAGGTGAATGTTGCTAGAAAATTTGATGTGGAAATTTAAGCTGTTTTCTGCAGAAACGACCACAAGCCTAGCAAGTGCCTACGTCTGTAGATACCCCTCGGTTTAAGTCCATTCAGAAGATCACCATACTGACATGGTTAAGAGGCGAGTTGTGTCCTTGGGTCAGTCTGAATCGCATGCAATCCTAATACTCTCCTTATGTTCTAGTGTACGGCTTGATAATTCACTGGTGTGTTGGATCGGATCCTGCATGCCACACATGCAATTAAACAAGTATGTTACTGCCACAGATTTACACTCTATAAATTCAATGAATTTTCTGACTTTCTTGTCATTTAATAAGGGCAATAACCATTACTCTGCTAAGTGAGCTTAACACAATCTTTTCAAATACTATTTATAAGACCCCCATTAACATTCCTAGTCTTCTTTTTTAATGTTTGCTAGTTTCTTTTTATCTTAATATCAATTGCAGCTATTTTGTGGTGGGCTATAAGGGCTCACGCACACAGGACGTTTTAAAAACACCGGCGGTACAGCAGTGCTAAAAACGCCATTTTTTTTCACGTTTAGCCGCGTTTTTACATTAGCGTTATCACTCGTTTTCCCGCGTTTTTTGGCAGTTTTTTCATTTAAAAAGCTCTTTATAAAACGTCTAAAAACGTCAAACGCTAAACACGGCAGAACGGCACCAGATTTTGCATTCTCCAGGTTTGGTAAATTAATCCCTTATGGGTCTTGGCCAGGGCAGGACTTACCATTGGCCTTGACTGGGCTCAAGCTCGTGGGCCCCCACCACCCTAAGTCCTGCCCTGGTCTTGGCAAACACACCGCAGGTCTCGCGTGCATCAATAAATAGTAAAGAAAAAGGTTCTATACCATTATGCCCACATCCTTTATTTCATAGAATGAATAAAGTTTTTTTTGTTTTTTTTTGTAGAAAAAATAACTTTTTAACGGCATATCTCAAAGAAGTGGTAATAAACAAAAACATATATAGTATAGTTAAAAATCCAGATTTTATTATTCAAAGGTTAAAAAGACACATACCCTGTTTCCCCGAAAATAAGACCTAGCGTGATTGTCGGTGATGGCTGCAATATAAGCCCTACCCCCCAAATAAGCCCTAGTTAAAGTCCTTATAGGTCTTATTTTCAGGTTAGGGGTTATTTTTGGGGAAACAAGGTAGGGCTTATTTGGGGGGTAGGGCTTATATTGGAGCCATTACCGACACTTACGCTAGGTCTTATTTTCGGGGAAACAGGGTATGTAAACATATCCATGTATTCTACCAAAAGAGGGTGACATATTCTATATATACATTTATTATAGTTATATTAACCAGTCCACAGGAAGGCTCAATGCATTTCAAATATTCCTTATCTTTTTCATGAGCACATGTGAACAAAATCTACAACGTGGATCAATCATTAAAACCAATGAATATCATCTAGAATCATCTCTACAATGTCCTCCGGGTGATATTGTGGTTTATATGCCACTGGTTTATGTTCCTGCCATGTTATTCCTAGGAAATCCATATGTAAGTACCTTTTGACTTAAAACATTGTATAGATTAACTATTTGATACCATTTGCCTTTACATGTCACTGCACATATATTATGTATCATATTTATGTTGCAGGCAAAGATAAAGTCACCCCAAGTAAACCTCCCCTGATGAAGGAAAACATGTACCAATAAAAATTTCCAAAACATGTCGGGATGCATGCTACAAATCTCCATGGACTGACCTCAGCTTAACTCTGGCAGTGCCTTAATTATTAGCCTTGGGTTTGATATACAGTATCTCACAAAAGTGAGTACATCCTTCACATTTTTGTAAATATTTTATTCTTTTCATGTGACAACACTGAAGAAATGACACTTTGCTACAATGTAAAGTAGTGAGTGTACAGCTTGTATAACAGTGTAAATTTGCTGTCCCCTCAAAATAAGTCAACACACAGCCATTAATGTCTAAACCACTGGTAACAAAAGTGAGTACACCCCTAAAGAAAATGTCCAAATTGGGCCCAAAGTGTTAATATTTTGTGTGGCCACCATTATTTTACAGCACTGCCTTAACCCTCTTGGGCATGGAGTTCACCAGAGCTTCACAGGAGTCTTCTTCCACTTCTCCATAATGACATCACGGAGCTGGTGGATGTTAGAGACCTTGCGCTGCTCCACCTTCCATTTGAGGATGTCCCACAGATGCTCAATAGGGTTTAGGTCTGGAGACATGCTTGGCCAGTCCATCACCTTTACCCTCAGCTTCTTTAGCAGGGCAGTGGTCATTGTGGAGGTGTTTGGGGTCGTTTCATGTTGGAATACTGCCCTGCGGCCCAGTCTCCTAAGGGAGGGGATCATGCTCTGCTTCAGTATGTCACAGCACATGTTGGAATTCATGGTTCCCTCAATGAACTGTAGCTCCCCAGTGCCGGTAGCACTCATGTAGCCCCAGACCATGACACTCCCACCACCATGCTTGACTGTAGGCAAGACACACTTGTCTTTGTATTCCTCACCTGGTTGCCGCCACACACGCTTGACACCATCTGAACCAAATAAGTTTATCTTGGTTTCATCAGACCACAGTACATGGTTCCAGTAATCCATGTCCTTAGTCTGCTTGTCTTCAGCAAACTGTTTGCGGGCTTTCTTGTGCATCATCTTTAGAAGAGGCTTCCTTCTGGGATGACAGCCATGCAGACCAATTTGATGCAGTGTGGGGCGTATGGTCTGAGCACTGACAGGCTGACCCCCCACCCCTTCAACCTCTGCAGCAATGCTGGAAGCACTTATACGTCTATTTCCCAAAGACAACCTCTGGATATGATGCTGAACACGTGCACTCAACTCCTTGGGTGGACCATGGCGAGGCCTGTTCTGAGTGGAACCAGTCCTGTTAAACCGCTGTATGGTCTTGGCCACCATGCTGCAGCTCAGTTTAAGGGTCTTGGCAATCTTCTTATAGCCTAGGCCATCTTTATGTAGAGCAACAATTCTTTTTTTCGGATCCTCATAGAGTTCTTTGCCATGAGGTGCCATGTTGAACTTCCAGTGACCAGTATGAGAGAGTGAGAGAGATAACCCCAAATTAAACAGACCTGCTCCCCATTCACACCTGAGACATTGTAACACTAATGAGTCACATGACACCGGGGAGGGAAAATGGCCAATTTGGACATTTTCACTTAGGGGTGTACTCACTTTTGTTGCCAGCGGTTTAGACATTATTGGCTGTGTGTTGAGTTATTTTGAGGGGACAGCAAATTGACACTGTTATGTCAGCTGTACACTCACTACTTTACATTGTAGCAAAGTGTCATTTCTTCAGTGTTGTCACATAAAAAGATATAATAAAATATTTACAAAAATGTGAGGGGTGTACACACTTTTGTGAGAGACTGTATATGTATATCTATGTATTATGAATGCTATTGGTGTACCCTGTACATTTTTAAATGATTGCTGTCTGTTGGCAATACTTACCATTTTGTATTTCAATAAAAGTGGCACATAGTTGCCTTTTATATACTTTTATACTTTTTTCTGCCTAAAAGCGGCTCCCAGTGCACTAGTTGCATGTTCTCTATATGTCTATAATATAATATGTTGGCAGTCTCTCACATTCCATTCCCTAGCAATCTCTTTCTCCTCATGTGCTGCATTGTCTTTGCTAGAGAACTGGCTGAGACCTCACAGCATATCTACACATGTGAAGGTGATCAGGTGCATGCACTGGTACGCTGCAGGGTCTCTGCTATGTTCAATAGACCTGGCAGAGACTCACAGTGTGTCTGTGCATGCGCAGGGCCTCCATTAAAGATTGCGGCACTAATCGCTTCTCTGCCTTTTGGCTAAAGCCTCGTACACACGATTGGATTTTCCAACGGGAATTGTGTGATGACAGGATGATGGCGGAAAATCCGATCATGTGTACGCTCCATCGGACAATTGTTGTCGGATTTTCCGTGGACAAATGTTGGATGGCAGGCTTTAAAATTTTCCGTGGACAAATGTCTGTTGTCGGATTTTCTGAGCGTGTGTACACAAGTCCGTCGGACAAAAGTCCAAAGTATAAACACACATGCTCGGAAGCAAGGACGAGCCGGAAGTGGCCGGTCTTGTAAACTAGCGTTCGTAATGGAGAATTAACATTCGTGACGCGGCAAATTATGAAATCTGGAAATGCAGCGCACAATTCTCTTCTTCTGTAATGGGATAATAATGAAGATGCTTTGCTGGTGATACTGATGGAGTTATTGCAAACGGATTTTCAAAGGCTTTTATTTTCTAGTGATATCAAGAATAATATTATTATGCTTGTTTTTTTTTGTTTTTTTTGGGTGCAAGTTACCACAACACCTTTATCCTGTAGTTTTTAAAAGTGGTGTTCCGGCCGAAATTATACTTTTTAAATAAAAATCCCCCTATAATACACAAGCTTAATGTATTCTAGTAAAGTTAGTCTGTAAACTAAGGTCTGTTTTGTTAGTTTATAGCAGTAGTTTGTTATTTTATAAACTTACAGCAGGCCGTGGCCATCTTAAGTGTGGGCATCTGAAGCCAGACTGTATTTCTTCCTGGATCTCATCCTTGCAGATCTCGCACATGCTCAGTGCAGCACAAGCGGTGTAATAGGTTTCAGGTCAGGTTTCCATAGCGACGGCAGTGTCAGAGGAAGTTGCCGCCCCTTCCCAGAAGGCATTGCAAACAGGAAATGATGCGATGGGCCGCGGCCAGGGAGGAGGAAGTGAAAAATGAATACAGCAGATATACAGTAGGTGCTGAGAAAAAAAATTTAAAAATATCCAATTCGTTTACAGTGCACAGCTTAGTGAGGAATGCTGAAGAGTTGTAAAAGTGGGTGGAACTCCACTTTAAGATCAAAGATACAACTATGTTGGTGTTCCTTGTTAATTTTACATTGTATTTTTTAAAATGTAACTGCCGACTCCCAAACTGTCATTTGAAGTAAAACACATAGCCAAATATTATTCTCCACAATTTTTGTATTGTGCATTAAAAAAGAAGAAAATAAAATTAGACATGATATCTGCCAATAGAACTTTACCAAAAAGTGCATTCTATGCATCCAAAAATCTAGAAAATATACTAAATCAAATCATTATTCAACCAAAAAATAAAAAAGCCTCATGCATGTGTCCTGCTTCTTAATATAGGGAGTCAACAATGCCAAGAGTTGGTGAAAGCAGGGGGCCTGTCATCCGAAGATAATTCTGAAAATCATCTGGATTATTCTCCTGGAGCTCCCGCAGCAAAGGCATATGACATAATTGGTAACAAATAATAAAGTAACCAATTTTTCCTCCTCCTCCTGTTCCCGGGCTGGACTTGGGTCAAAGCAATAACTCCAAGGCCAATAATAAATAACACGTTATCTCTTTCGATTCCACAACGTAGCTGGTTGACGAACGGCCGTTCAGAAACTAACTGAAAAGTGCAAAATGAAAAGTGCAAAATGAAAAGCGCAAATCAACACTCGCCAAACTTCTACTAACACGAAATTAGCAGAAGGAGCCCAAAGGGTGGCGCTAAAGAGCTAAAAAAACACGTAGTACATCACTACGTTTGTGTTCGTTGGCCGACAATTCCTTGCCATTTGTATGCATGACAAGTTTGGGGACAAAAGTCTGCGGTTTTGTCGGCGGAAAATCCGATCGTGTGTACAAAGCTTAAAATCAAGTGTATTATCTGTTCTTATCAGTTGCCAAGAGGACTACTGTACTACTGCCCCATCTATAAGGACAGTTGGGGTGGCGGCTATGCAAATCCTTTGGTGTAATAGTACCTAGACCCGAGTCAGGAGCATCCTAATGAATTTGGAGGCTGGTGGTAGGCTCCCCTGAGAAAACCGGAAGGGTACCCCTGGTGAGGATGAAGAGGCACTGGGTCAGGTGGAAGGCTGGGTCCCGAAGAAAGCCTGTGGTGTATGTGCCCCTGGAGTGGCAGTCCAGGGGTGCCGTAATCTCACTGTGAGTGAGGGTCACTTTGTGTTACGGCACCTAGGTCACTGCACTACCCACTTTTTTCACACCTGCCTCTTGGACTGGGCCTTTTGGCTAGGATCAGAGGAATTTTTATTCCTGGCCGAAAGGCCGGCCATTGTATCACACAATGGCACACAATTGCACTTTCTCCACTTCCCTTTTCCCTACCTTTATGTTGTTTGTCTTGTGTGTCACTTTATGTATTTTTTTTTGGGTATGTACATTTTGTTTCACGTTTGATGAGTAGGGTGTAGGTCCTCGAGCATGCCCTGAAAGTTTTGGGAGGGGGTGGACATGGCCTTCTGGCTTAGTTTGCCCTCTCTCATGGGATCTCTCTTCGGGGGAGCCCCACCTAGTACTTGGGGTGGTCTGTTTCAGCAGGGAACGGGGTCCATCTGGCTTCGGCCAGATGGACCATGTGAAAGTACCCCAGTCCCCATCTGAAGCCTAACCCCCTGGGAGGGATCAGGGCAAGGTCCTTCGATTTTGGAGGACCATATGTACACCCTATGTGCACTTTTCGTGTTCACTTTTTGGTATGCGCTTTATTTTGCACTGGGTGGGGTTTTTGGAGTGTGTTCACACACCACTGGCATAAAAAAAAGATGGCGGCACTGGAGAGCAATGGCAAAGAAGGTATATATGCTGCAAGCAAGGCAACACTGGAATCCATCACTAGTAAGTATGTTTTCTTCTATTTTGAGACAGGGACAAATGTTGTACCCCTTTCACACTGGGGTGGTTTTCAGGCACTTAAGCGCTAGAAATAGCCTCTGCTAAGCGCCTGGAAACCGCATCTCATTCATTCCAGTGTGCCTTTTCATACTAGGGTGGTGCGCTTGTGGGATGGGAAAAAAAGTCCTGCAAGCAGCATCTTTGGGGCGGGTTGGGAGCGCTGTATACAGCATTTGGCATGTAAGGTGTTAATTGAGTTCAGTTACCTCTTCAGATGCAGGTTGGAGCTTGGCTTGTTTTGCCGGAATCCATGCACAGTTCCATCCTGCAGAGGATACAGGTCTTCACACTAAAAAAAGAAAGGAGACACAGGCATGGCCGCACCACAGGAGTGGAGCGGCAAGCCCTTTGCAGACCGTGGCCACCACCCACCTCCCGCCACACGGCCCTGTCACCAAAAGGCCGTTCCTGCAAGGACATGCGACCCCATGGCCCTGGCAAATGCCTGGTGGGCCCTATGGCCAGTCGAGGCCTGCCTAAGCATGTGCTAGGCTCAAGCTTTTGCATTGGCTGGGGCCTGAGGAAGAGACACGTGTTGAATCTGGGCTGGGGGAAGGGATCCCTCACTGAAGAGTGTTGACGGGGAGTTGGCCAAAAGCCGCCATCTGAACAATATTAGAAGGATCGCCTACAGCTCCAGCTATTGTGGAACCTTTTGTTTGAGGGTCAGATGCCATGTGGAGCTACAAAAAGACTGTGACTGCTCTCAAAAGGTCACCGATTTTTTTGGCTGTCCCTTCATTGTCAGTATAAGGCCTCAGTCACACGGGCACTGGGACCCATAGTCTTTGAATGGGTCATGTGATTTTTTTGCAGCATGAGCTGTTAAGTGCTGAATGCAAGTAGCCCATCCAAGTCCATAGGGATGCAGCGGCTGCACGGACAAAGCCACTTGCCCCAGTTGGACAGGCATGTGGGTGCTGGTGAGCCGTCCCAAATGTACACTGTCAGCGTTCTGGGCCACTCACCTGTACACACATGTCTGTCTCAGTTCCCTTGTAGATGAGACCCTGCTTTGTGACTGCTGCTAAAGGGTGCGTTAATGTTGAGATTTTAAGGAGGCTGCCTCAGAATGTTTTATTTTTTTTTTTTCTGCCTCCTGCACCCTAAACCCCCTCTCCCTGGATTATTGTCAGTTTTCTGCCATAAACAATGAAAAAGGCCACTAGACCGGAATCTGAATTTGTCAAGGAGCTATCAGGAGTGGTAACAGGGTGGGCAGCCTCTGGACAGATTCATTTGAAGGGGCTCCTTCAGGGGTCATCGCTACACAAGCACAAGGTGCTAATCAGTTCATATGCTGAAATGATCACGCTAATAGTAGGGGGAATGCAGAGAGATGAGCTCATCACTGCACTGCGCCACTTTGTCTTTCACTGTCCAGTCACAGGATGAGTGTAGGCCCATAATAAAAGTTGGTGGAATGATGCTGTCCATATTTTCATCCAGAAGACTGAGGACATCTAGTAGTTGAAAAGCAGTACTGCAAGGGGGGGAAGTCTAGCATAGATTGTAGGTAAATTGTAGCAAAACCTCCTTTTATTGGGCTATTGGTTTTTCTTTACCAATTTTGGAATTTTTTTTTTGTTTTTTTTATTTATACAAATTGATGCACAATATTGTGAAAAGAATTGGAACGCCTGCCTTTACACGCACATGAACTTTAATGGCATCCCAGTCTTAGTCCGTAGGGTTCAATATTGAGTTGGCCCACCCTTTGCGGCTATAACAGCTTCAACTCTTCTGGGAAGGCCGTCCACAAGGTTTAGGAGTGTGCCTATAGGAATGTTTGACCGTTCTTCCAGAAGCGCATTTGTGAGGTCAGTCACTGATGTTGGAGGAGAAGGCCTGGCTCACAGTCTCCGCTCTAATTGATCCCAAAGGTGTTCTATCGGGCTGCAATGGTGGGCACAGTGAAGCTGCAATAGTGAGCAGAGTGAGGCTGCAATGGTGGGCACAGTGGGGCTCCAATGGTGGGCACAGCCGAGGCTGCATTGATTGGCACAGGTGAGAAAGCAATGGTGGGCACAGGTAAGGCTGCAATGGTGGGCACAGGTGAGCCTGCATTGATGAGCACAGCTGAGGCTGCGTTGAGGGGCACAGGTGAGGCTGCACTGATAAAGTTCTTGTTAATATTTATTTTTGTAACTTAATTCTGCATACAACATTTAAGTGTCATTTTATGAGATCATTTATGAGGGCATGTTTAGGGGCAGAATTAGGGGCAGGGCAGGGGCGGGGCAATTGGTGGCGAGTAACCCTTGAGGCCTGGCTAGTAGCTCAGGACTTGAAATTTTGAGCCCTGCCTAAAGTCAGGTAGAACTAAAGTAGAAACGCCTTATATTCTTTAAAAAAATACAAGACTTTCTCTAAATGGTAGACTCCAATGAAAAAAAGAGGCACCGGGACTTTGATAAAAGTTTATACAAAGTAGTGAGAGGGCAAAAACATTTGAAGAGGCCACTGGCTCAGGTTAGACTGTTCATGACAGATGACAGTGGGTACCCCAGCAGGTTACCAGAAATAAAAATGGAAGGAGCACCAGACCTAAAGATAAAAGAGTCCAAATTCATTTATTGGTGTAGCAAGGTCCCCTTCGGTCTAATGAGAACATCTAGAGTTAGGGACAGCTGACAACCTTCTGTAGAGAGTGGGTTGCAAGGCATGGTGGGTGTAGTGCAAGATGGATTAATGGGCGCCAGACACTTCTTGAATGCAAAGAGATTTATTTTCTCTTGAACAGAACTGAGGGAGAGAGGGTTAGGGTCAGGACACCCTTAAGTGGTTGTAATGTTAATTGGCAGACTCAGAGACTTCTAGAGGTAGACAGCCATGCAGGGAAAGGCATCTAGCAGGACACCACCTCTGCATATGTAGGATAGCTGTCTCCTATGGCAACAGTCTTTTAACATTTTCTAACACAAATTTGTAACACATTTCTTTACTTCCTCTACAATCACTTCTTGTGGTTCTTCACTCAACTGAGCTCCCAGGCTCTCTCACTAGACTGCTGATCCACCGCCGCTGGATCCCCTGAGCTCCTCCGATCTTCACACTCAGTATCTTCCTTAAGCGTCACCCCCGCTGGGTCCCTAGCTTGGCACTCCAGATACTCCTCAAGCATCACCCCACTGGCCTGCTCGGTCCCTGGCTTGGCACACAAGACTGCTCTGCAAACGTCACCTCGGCTGGCTGGGTCCCTGGCTTGGCACCTGCTGCGGTACTTGCTTCAGCTACTCACTGTGGTCCCTGGTAATAAGGTGGTTGGTCTCTTAGTGGCAACAGCTTCTGCTCTACTACGTAGATTTAGGAGCAGCCCTGCCTAGACATCAGGGTGCTACATCGGTATTGTGCTAAAAGACAGCCAAAGTTTTTTGGGGCTCAAAGGAACTCCCCCTTTATCAGGACTTCAGTTAAAAATAAGACACTTGAATAGACTCAAAAGAAGCATTACTGGCCAGCAGTATCTGCATGAGCAATCAAGATCTCGATTGCTCATGCAGATACCGCTGGCCATAGGTGTGCACAGCCTATTGCACACACAAAGCAGCACTTTTCATCAAAAAAATTTCATGAAAAATCAGCCTGATCTAACACATTGCTGCTCTCCTGGCATGCTGGGACTTGTAGTGCCCCAGAAGCTCACAGACACATGAGGTGGTCATACAGAAGAGGAGGAGGCTGTGCGCAGGGGGGGTGTTGACTGTGCCTGGGCACACCCTAATCACCAGGGCTACCAACAAGGCTACAGTTGCTCCGCCTTTCTGTTGCCTCCTCAGTTGATGGGAACAGCACTTTACCTGCCCATCTTTCCCAGCATGCCTTTTACGACAGGAGGTGCTGGCATCCCCCACTAGGCTAAGCCACTACAAGCCACTACAAGTCACTACTAAGACTACATGTGCTCAGCCCAGATTACCTTCTCCTGGTAGGCTGAAGTCCGTCCCACACTGTAGGCTGTGTTTACTCTTCCCTCTCCCACCTGCTTCAGCTGCCAGCCCCTCCTTTTGTAAAATCAAATAAGGCATGCTGGGGAAGATGGGCAGGTACAGTGCTGTTCCCATTGGCTGACAAGACAGAAGAAAGGCAGAGCAACTGTAGCCTCGTTGGCAGCCCTGATGATTAGGGTGTGCCCTACCCGGCACACCCCCTGCGTACGCCAATACTGCTGGCCAGTAATACTTCTTATCCCACAATTAGCTTCCCTGCACAGATTCACACAGGATAGCCTGATTTTGAGTCCATTTAAGGATCTCCTTTTTAATTGAAGCCCCGATGAAGGGGGGGGGGGGGTTCCTTTGACCCCAGAAACACGTTGGCTGTCTTTTAGCACAATAACAGTAAATTACTTTGGACTCTTTTATCTTTTGGGCTGGCACTCCTTCCATGTATGTATGTTATTTTTTTTTTTCACTGAATGGTGGCAGTGCCAAGTGGGTGACCCCCCAGGGTTTACAATGCAAAAGGGCAACCCGGCTGCTGCTGAACCAGATGGGGGATATTTTAACTACTTTATCTACCATTAGAAAAAAAAAGTGGAACTAAAAAAAAACACATTATTGGCATTTTACTGTAAAAGAGATTCTGTACATCTCTTCTCCTGTAAAAGAGTCTGCCTAACCTATTGGCGATGTCTTATCTAAATGTACACTGAGCCACCCATGCACAGCTCAGTGTGCAATCATGGCATGAGGCTTAGGGCATGGTGGTCATAAGAAGGTCATAAGAAGGTCTGAAGGGTTTGGTCCCAAAAATACTGACCAGTGGTCAGGCAGCTCGGGGGGGGGGGGGGGGGGGGGGGGGTCACATAAAAAGAAAAGAAGGAGGCAGGAGAGCCCTTATAGTGCAGTAATTTGGTCCAAAATTGACGATTAGCTTCAAAGGTTGGATCAATAAGAAAAAAGAAATAATAAAGAACTTACATCTGTTAGGTTGAAGTCAACCTGTGGTTCAGGAACACACAACCTTCCATGTGTGCAGGTGGAGAATATCCTGCCATAAGGGGCCCAATCCTGGATCCCATTGCATGGTTCTCACGTGGATGGTTGTAGTAGGTGAGTTTAAAAAAAAAAAAAAAACTGTCTGGAAAAAAACACTGCCAGTGGTCTGATCAGCAGAGGTGCCCGATGTCGCCGGGCACCCTGGGATGGGGGACCATGGAGGGGAGTCGCCGTATTTTCAAACAACGCTGAGCCACAGAAAAACTGAAACACTTATTAACAGGCGCCTTTCTCACATTCATCGCATGCCTTCAATAGTAGACACAATAAGACTGGGCGAACATGTCACTGGCAGCTATGAAACTACAAAGGAGATCACAGCCATCATATCACTGGAGGGGTGATTTGACAGGTACAGTAAATCTGTCAAAATGTGTAAATATGCTTTGCACTGGCAGTGGAGTTTATTTCCACTTTAAGGAACTTGAAAAACACTACCATTTCATTTTCAAAGGTAAGAAATCTTTTGCTTTTGATAGTGTTGTTATGTGTTTAAAATGGATTGGAGACTTTAAATTGAATAAGAAAAAAAAACACTTTTCATCCTATTATCCATAGTGTGTGCTTGGGGAGCTCCAACACCCTGGCATGCTCTGTCTAAGATAACTTTGTGCTTGTCAAGCTCCTGAACCCTGGCACGCTCAGTCCAAGATGACTTTGTAGTTGGGGGAGCTCCTGAACCCTGGCACACTCTGGCCAAGATGACTTTGTGCTTGGGGGGGCGCCTGACCCCTGACATGCTCTGTCCAAGATAGCTTTGTTCTTGGGTAGCTCCTGAATCCTGGCACGCTATGTCCAAGATGACTTTGTGCTTGAGAAGCTTCTGAACCCCCGGGAAGCTCTGTTCAAGATGCCTTTGTGCTTGCGGAGCTTCTGAACCCTGGCATGCACTGTTCAAGTTGACTTTGTACCTGGTAAGCTCTTGAAACCTGGCACGCTCTGTTCAAGATGACTTTGTGTTTGGGTAGCTCCTGAACCCTGACATGCTCAGTGAAAGATGACTTTGTACTTGGGTAGCTCCTAAACTCTGGCATACTCTGTCTAAGATCACTATATGCTTGGGGAGCTCCTGGACCCTGGCATGCTCTATCCAAGATTACTTTGTGCTTGGGGAGCTCCTGAACCCTGGCACGCTCAGTTCAAGATGACTTTGTACTTGGGGAGCTCTTGAACCCTGGCATGTTCTGTCCATCGTGACTTTGTGCCTGGGGAGCGCCTGAACCCTGGCACACACTGTCCAAGATGACTTTGTGCTTGGGGGGCTTCTGAGCCCTGGCACACTCTGTCCAAGTTGACTTTGTGCTTGGGAAGCTTCTAAACTCTGGCAAGCTCTGTCCAAGATGCCTTTGTGCTTGCGGAGCTCCTGAACCCTGGCATGCTCTGTCCAAGTTGACTTTGTACCTGGTAAGCTCTTGAACCCTGGCAAGCTCTGTTCAAGATGACTTTGTCCTTAGGGAGCTCCTGAACCCTGGCATGCTCTGTCCAAGATGACTTTGTGCTTGGGGAGTTCCTGAACCCTAAAATTCTCAGTCCAAAATGATTTTGTGCTTGGGGAGCTTCTGAACCCTGACATGCTAAGTCCAAGATGACTTTGTACTTGGGTAGCTCCTGGAACCCTGAAATTCTCAGTCCAAGATGACTTTGTGCTTGGGGGGCTTCTGAACCCTGGGACGTTCTGTTTTCGGCTACGGCATTCTTCAATGAATAGTTGAATAAGAATAAAGGGTTTTGATTGATTGTTATGAACAACAAAAGGTTTTCTTAACACAATTTTCATAAATAAGTCTTTCCAAAACATGTATGCAAATAGGATGCAATATATAAATTCACAATACATGTTTGAAAATAACTTACTCGAAATTGGACTTGGGGAGCTCCTAAACCCTGGCATGTTCTGTCCATGGTGACTTTGTGCTTGGGAAGCTTCTAAACTCTGGTGAGCTCTGTCCAAGATGCCTTTGTCCTTGCGGAGCTCCTGAACCCTGGCATGCTCTGTCCAAGTTGACTTTGTACCTGGTAAACTCTTGAACCCTGGCACGCTCTGTTCAAGATGACTTTGTCCTTAGGGCACTCCTGAACCCTGGCATGCTCTGTCCAAGATAACTTTGTGCTTGGGGAGTTCCTGAACCCAGGCATGCTCCGTCCAAGATGACTTGGTGCTTGGGTAGCTTTTGAAAACTGATGTGCTCAGTTCAAGATGACTTTGTGCTTGGGTAGCTCCTGAACCCTGACATGCGCTGCCCAAGATGACTTTATATTTGGGTAGTTCCTGGAACCCTGAAATTCTCAGTCAAAAATGATTTTGTACTTGGGGAGCTTCTGAACCCTGGCACGCTTTGTCCAAGTTGACTTTGTGCTTGGGGAGCTTCTGAACCCTGACATGCTCAGTCCAAGATGACTTTGTACTTGGGTAACTCCTGGAACCCTGAAATTCTTAGTCCAAGATCATTTTGTACTTGGGGAGCTTCTGAACCCTAAGACGCTCTGTCCAAGATGACTTTGTGCTTGGGGGGATTCTGAACCCTGGGACGCTCTGCCTACGGCTACGGCATTCTGCAATGCATAGTTGAATAAGAATCAAGGGTTTTGATTGATTGTTATGAACAACAAAAGGTTTTCTTGACACAATTTTCATAAATAAGTCTTCTAAAATATGTATGCAAATAGGATGTAATATATAAATTCACAATACATGTTTGAAAATAACTTACTCGAAATCGGCAGTTCAACAGTTGATCAATTATTATTTTGAAGGCAATTGGTTACCCTAGATTTTAGTTAGGGGTATCAGAGTAAGGGGGCTGAATACAAATGTACGCCACACTTTTCACATATTTATTTGTAAAAAAAAAAATTTTAAAATCATGTATCATTTTCCTTCCACTTCACAATTATGTGCCACTTTGTGTTGGTCTATCAAAATCCCAATAAAATATTTACATTTTTGGTTGTAACATGACAAAATGTGGACAATTTCAAGGGGTATAAATACTTTTTCAAGGCACTGTATGTATAATATAATATAATATAAAATGAACATTCTAATAAAAATGATAGTTTACAGACTACTAAACCACAACGTTTAGCACTTGTTGGTTGGCCACTAACCAGGGGTAAAAGGGGTGGGGTGGCTTAGAATTTACACCTAGGCCCTGAAATGTTATTCTCTACCAAGGATCAATTGATGACACAAAGTGCTGATGAGCTACTGAGTACTGTAGCTAGCCAGAGAATTGAGGGTAAAAGTTGCGTAATTCCCTGTACTCCTGCTCTTCTCTGAACTCTTCTATCCACAGTTCTTCTGGTCCCAACCCAGATCTGCAGAACCTGTGTGACGCTTTCACATGATCGCACCCTTGCCAGTCCAATCAGCATTGCCCGGGTCACATGTCCATATTAGGTCAATGACATTGACTAAATATGGCCATATCAGATCAATGATGACACGAGCATCCCTGCCTCTTTGTGTGCGGTACGTGCATCTACGAGCTTGGGAATGCCCCAGCCACAGCTGACTGGGCCAACAGGTATGGAACCATGTGACAACTTCTCACGGGTTCTGTCGAACTAAGGACCAGAGCTGTGGACAAAAGTTTTCAGAGAAGAGCAACAGTGCAGGGAATTAACTTTAACTTCTGTTCCTCTTGGTTAACAGCTGTCCTGCTGTCTGTCCTTGATTTAAATATACTAGATTTTAGCATCAATTAGACTATTGTACCAGTTGACAATGCCAGGTGATGCATAGGGGTTGATTTACTAAAGGCAAATAGGCGGTACACGTTGCAAAGTGCAGTTGCTCCAGAGCTTAGTAAATGAGTTAAAGCTTAATTTAGCAAAGAATATCCAATCACGTGCAAGAAAAAAAAAAAAGAAAATGCATTTTTGTTTGCATGTGATTAGATGATGGAAGTCAGCAGAGCTTCTGCTCATTTACTAAGCTCTGGAGCAGTGGTCTCTAAACTGCGGCCCTTTGCTAGCCTTTATTTGGCCCCATGGGGCACTATTCCTTCTACTGTTGGGAGGCACCGTTCCTCCAACTGACACCAACAATGGGGCACTATTCATCCCACTGATACCAACAATGGGGCACTATTCCTCTCACTGATACCAATGATGGGGCACTATTCCTTCCACTGATACCAATGATGGGGCACTATTCCTCCCATTTTTACCAATGATGGGGTGCTATTCCTCCCAGGAATGCTAATGATGGGGCGCTAGTCCTCCCAGGAATGCCAATTATACGGCGCTATTCCTCCCAGTAATGCCAATGAGGGGGCACTATTCCTCCCACTGATACTAACAATGGGGCGCTATTCCTGCCAGGAATGCCAATGATGGGGCGCTATTCCTCCCAGGAATGCCGATGATGGGGTGCTATTCCTCCCAAGAATGCCAATGATGGGGCGCTATTCCTCCCAGGAATGCCAATGATGGGTCACCATTCCTCCTCTTACTGACCATAGGTGCTATGTAACTGACCACCAACCCCGAGGCAATGTTTATTCTCACTGATTCTGGGCAGTGCCTGGTTTATGCTGGTTTATATCCAGGTGCATATGCCTGGTTTATGCCAAGTTATTTAATACATATGTTATTGTTTTATTTTTTATTTTGTGTAATTTTTCTACTACGTCGCACTTGTGCTCTCCTTTTCTTTCTTTTCACACTAGATATTTACCGTCACTTTCTTTATGTGGTATTTTTGCTGGTTGAAGGGAGGGTGATATTCTTTTCCTCTCTCCTCTTCACCCAATAGTTAATTCCTGAACTCTAGGTGTCCACAGGTGCGTTTCCCATTGGGATCTAATGACACACATGTTTTTCTCATTTGTTTAATGATATGTTTAATTATTTTGTTTGGTATATATATCTGTATGTATCTTTAGCACTCTAGCTATGACCATAGGCGTGCGCACAGGGTGTGCCGGGTGTGCCTGGGCACACCCTAATCACCGCATGTGCATTAGCATTATCCAGGGGGGGCACCAGGTGGGTGGTTGGGGTGCCGGTGGCCAGTGTAAATGCCCCCATTATATTAAAGGCTAGGTTCAACTGTAGGAACATATTATACCTATACTTAGGATTTAAGGTAATAGGCTCCAAAACAACTGTATCCCACCATCAGAGCCTCCTCCCTGTGACAGCAGGTGGCATTCATGAGTATTTGAGCTTTGGGGTGCACACCCTAATGCAATAGGCTGCGCACACCTATGACTATGACTAAGCACCATACCTGGTGTGAAACGCGTCAGCAGCTGTGCAGTTAGTCTGTATTGCCCTGTGATGCTTTGATATCCATTCTTTAATAAAGGTGAACTTTTTTGGAGTGCGGCTATCCAGTGTTCTATTTCTTTATCTCTGCTGCAAACAGAGCCAGCACCCTGCCTGATTGCGGAGACGGCTGTTCTTAGGAGAGGTGATTACTTTGGAGCGGTGCACTCCCTTTTTTTTTACCCTCACTGGCCACAATCCGGCCCCCTTAAAGTCTAAAGGAGAGTAAACTGGCCCTTTGTTTGAAAAGCTCGGAGACCCCCTGCTCTGCAACTGCACTTTGCAAAGTGTGCAGTCTATTTTCCTTTATTACATCAATCTCATAGTGGGGTTACTGGGGGGCCCCATCAAAATTCTGCTCAGGGATCCCATGAATTATAGTTACACCCCCTAATAACACTATGCAAGATTGCATGTAGCCCACAAAACCAGCCAATACTTTAGAACTCAAAGCAAGACCTCTGATCGCACCACCAGCGTGATGTAAGCCTGCGACTTGCCTTTTATGACTGCATCGGGGGACCAAAATGTTTCCACCATTTTTATTTTTAGCTTTTCGCTAAGTCACCGACATTTTGCAATAGAAAAACAAAAGTTTAGTGCGATGCCAACATGAGTGCTCGTGTTTGAGCTGGCACATGTTACCAATTTCTTATGCCTCCCTCGTGTAATTGTGAAAAGAAGTGGAATTATTCGGAGCAAAAGTGCTGAAAAACAAGCGGAGTGGCGTAATAGCACATCTGTTTTTATAAGAAATTGTGGATCCTGGGCTCTCTTTTTTTTTTTTTTTTTTACTCGGTGTGGTATTTTACTACCACATGTCTTTAATCCTACATCTGGGCATGTTGTTTTATGAAATATTTCCCACAGATGATGTCAATTATAATTTTTCTCCTGGTCGTCAATTTACTGACTTTTGGAATAAGACTAAATGAAACAACCAAAGAAGGAACAACTTATGTGGTCTGAGCCCTGACAAAATTATAGCTTTGTGATACACATCTAAAATCAATAACTCTGTTAATTATTAGCAGAAAACTCGCTGGGTTTAAGAGCAGAGATGTCTTCAGTCTTCTGCAGATGTTTGGCTCTGACCGGCATTCTTGTTTGCTGTGTATTTACTAGCAGATGTTCACCCCTATATTTAATACCTCTTGTATTCGCGAGTGGTGTGTCTAAAACTGTGTGCCGTGTTTCCAAGCCATCTGCCAGCAATACAGGTGGAATGCTTTAAAGCTTTTTTTTCTTTCAGTGATTAAACTGTACTCGGTACACCTATTCATGTTTAACTCAAGAAGGTTCGGAGGGAGAACTGAAATGGCCCCATTCAAAAGTCCACTGCAACCTATGTTTTAAAGCCCAAGGTTAAAGCAGTGTTACATTGGTCCGGCTTGGACCAATGTAAGTATGCATAATCTCATACCCGACCCTTCCTTGTGTTGTGATCATGCAATAAATAACCTTTTTGTATGCCACTTTTATTGATCCATGGTGTGCTGGCAAATATCTACGTTGTGACTTGAACCAGTATCCAGCTGGTTGTTGCTGCAGCACCCAAACGTTGAGAACCTATCCAGGAACGTGTGCGATGGGAATATGAAGTATTAGTTCCAGTGAAGGGAACTCTTAAGGCATCAGCATACCAAGACATGTTGGACAATTTCATGCTCCCAACTTTGTGGAAACAGTTTGAGGATGGCCCCTTCCTGTTCCAACATGACTGAGCACCAGTGCACAAAGCAAGGTCCCCAAATTTGCTCATTCGTGTCTTTATGGACCTTGCTTTATTCACTGGTCCAAATCATTTGGTGGAGGGGGGATTATGGTAGGGCGTTGTTTTTCAGGGGTTGAGCTTGGCCCCTTAGTTCCAGTGAAGGCAACTATTAAGGCGTCAGCATACCAAGACATTTTGGACAATTTCATGCTCCCAACTTTGTGGGAACAGTTTGGGGATGGCCCCTTCCTGTTCCAACATGACTGAGCACCAGTGCACAAAGCAAGGTCCCCAAACTCACTCATTCGTGTCTTTATGGACCTTGCTTTATGCACTGGTCCAAATCATTTGGTGGAGGGGGGATTATGGTAGGGGGTTGTTTTTCAGGGGTTGGGCTTGGTCCCTTAGTTCCAGTGAAGGGAACAATTTCATGCTCCCAACTTTGTGAGAGCAGTTTTGGGGATGGCCCCTTCCTGTTCCAACATGACTATGCACCAGTGCACAAAGCAAGGTCCATAAAGACATGGATGAGCCAGTTTGGGGTGGAGGAACTTGACTGACCTCAACCCAACAGAACACCTTTGGGATAAATTAGAGCGGAGACTGCAAGACACACCTTCTCTCCAACATCAGTGCCTAGTCTCACAAATGTGCTTCTGGATGAATGGTCAAACATTCCCCATAGACACACTCTTAAACCCTGTGGACGGCCTTCCCAGAAGAGTTGAAGCTGTTATAGCTGCAAAGGGTGGGCCAACTCAATATTGAACCCTACGGACTAATGCCTCATACACACGATCGGACTTTCCGACAACAAAACCGTGGATTTTTGTTCGAAGGTTGCTGGCTCAAACTTGTCTTGCATACACACGGTCACACAAATGTTGGCCAACAATTACGAACGTGGTGACGTACAAGACGTATGGCGAGCCGATAAAAGGTAAGTTGAATAGTCATGCGCCACCCTTTGGGCTCCTTCTGCTAATGTTGTGTTTGGTGAGCACTGATTCCGAGCATGCGTGGACTTTTGTGTGATGGACTTGTGTACACATGATCGGAAAGTCCAACAACAAAATTTGTTGGCGGAAAATTTGAGAACCTGCTAGCCAACATTTGTCCGACAACAAATGTTCAATGGAGCATACACACCGTCGGACTTTCTGCCAACAAGCTCACATCCAACATTTGTTGTTGGAAAATCCGATCGTGTGTACGGGGCATAAGACTGCCATTAAAGTTCATGAGCGTTTAAAGCAGGGGTCTCAAACTGGCGGCCCTCCAGCTTTTGCAAAACTACATGTCCCGTCATGCCTTTGCCTGTGGGAGTCATGCTTGTAACTGTCAGCCTTGCAATGCCTCATGGGACTTGTAGTTTTGCAACAGCTGGAGGGCCGCCAGTTTGAGACCCCTGGTTTAAAGGCAGGTGTCCCAATACTTTTGATAATATAGTGTAGCAGCAGGCTTCCAGGTCCTGTGCCAAGCGGTTGCCCTTTTGCATTATGACCACTGGGGGTCACTCACTTGGCACTGCCCCCATTCAGTGAAAAAAAGCATGCATACATGAAAGGAGGGCCAGACCAAAACATAAAATAGAAAAAACAAAACCCTACCACGAAAAAGCTAATACAAATTTTCAGGTATCACAACCCCAATTTGTTAACTTTTATTAATACTTTTAAAGAGAAATTGTCATACAAACATTAAAATGCCCTACAGATCGGGAATGTAAAGGTACATCTCCACAACATACAAAAACAATTGTTACCTGTTACAGCCATCAAGGATAAGAATAATCCATAATTGTAGTGTATGTAAGGAGTATTGATTGCTTATAACTTCTACGCATTTCGTGGGACAACAGCCCGCTTCTTCAGGAAGAAAGCAATAAATACATCTGTGTTGTGAATGCTGACCAATGATCTTAAACACATTAGAGAAAAAAAAATGGCTTACACCAGGTGACACCAGTGTGAGGAGCGGATCCCAGTATCTTGAAAGTTCCCACAACACAGGAAAAAGTTGTCCTTCAAATTCCCAATAATGAGAAATATTGTGATTTAAAAAAAGAGTAGTTGTTATAAGTGGAAAGACTCATCTAAATCATCAATATTGATAAACGTCTCTAAATGACAAGTTTTTCACTCATTTTTTTCTCTTTTTTACAGTGGGTATGGGAAGACATGGCACAGTTTTTTGTTTTATTTAGCTGTATGCACTCAGTGCAACTTATAACATCTAAGTGAAAGATTTAACACCAACATGTCAGAAAAAAAAAAAAAATCAAAAACAGAGTTGGAAAAAGGATCACCCCCTTGTGTCAGGTCAGTATTTTCTTGAACCATGTTTTGCTTTAATTGCATCTTTTACTCTGTTGGGATGTCTTTGCTAACTTTGCACATCTAGACTTTGCAATATTTCCCCACTCTTCTTTGCAGAACTGCTCCAGTTGAGTTTAATTTGATGGTGACCGTTTGTGGACTGCAGTCTTCGAGTCATTTCACAGATTTTCAATGGGGTTTAAGTCTGGGCTCTGACTAGACCATGGAAGGACATTCACCTTTTTCTCCTTCAACCACTGTGTGGTCATTTTTGCTGTGTGCTTTGGGTCATTGTCATGTTGAAAGGTAAACCTTCTTCCCAACTTTCTGGCAGAGGGCAGCAGATTTTCTTCAAGAATTTCACGGTATTTTGCCCCATTCATTTTTCCTTCTATCCTGACAAGTGCTCCAGTCCCTTCTGCAGAGAAACATCCCCATAACAGGATATTACCACCTCCATGCTTTACTGTAGAAATGGTGGTATTTGGATGGTGAGCTGTATTGGATTTCTGCCAGACATATGGTTTGGTGTTGTGGCCAAATCATTCAATTTTAGTCTCATTTGACCAGAACACCTTTCTCCATGTGGCCTCATAATCTTCAAGCTGCGTTTTGGCAAAGCTCAGTCATAACTGCATGTGTCCTTTCTTGATGAGCGGCTTTTTTCTTGCACAACTCCCATATAAGCCCCAATTGTGGAGAATTTGTGATATTGTTGTCACATCCACACAATGACCACTCTTTGTCTTAAATTCCTGCCACTGCTTCAGAGTTGCTGTAGGCCTCTTGGTAGCCTCTCTGACCAGTGTAGTCCTGTCTCTTTCATCCAGTTTGGAACAACCTCCTGATCCAGGGAGGGTCTGTGTTGTACCAAATACCTTTCACTTCTTAATAATAAACTTCACTGTGCTTCTAGACATTGATAAAGCCTTTGTATCCATCTCCTGACTTGTGCCTGTCCACAACTTTATCCCAGGGCTCCCGCTAACAGTGTCTTGCTATCCATAGTTGATTGTTTGCTTCAGTTGCACTACCAGGAGCTGCTCCAGGAAAGCTCTTTTCATGCTGAGCTAATCAAAATGACCATAGTTCATCACAGTTGAAAGTCAAATGTCTTTGTGTGCCATTAAGAAGGTAATTAGCTACACCTGATTGAGTTTATAAGTCATTTTAGGGGGAGGTGATTCCTTTTCCAGCTCTGTGATTCTGTTATTTTTATTTATATATTTTTTTTTTTGACATGTTGGTGTTACATCTCTACATCACTTGGATGTTTTAGGTTGCACTGAGTAAATACAGCTGTGTCTGTCTTCATTTCAGGCTGCAAAGCAACAAAATGTGATTATTTTAAGGGGGGGGGGGGGGGGGTTCTATACTCACTTAAGATAAATATTAAATAATGTTATTTTAATTCAAAATTAGAAAGAAATCTGGTGTCTGAAATTACCCTAGGCAACACGTCCCCAAGTGAAACAAATTAATGAGGAGCTAGGAGACAAGATTTTGAAGGTGCAACACAAAATTTAATGTAATAATGTATGAGCTTTAAATATTTTGTCAGATAAAAACATTAGAAAAAATTGTTCATACAGTACTGCTGCAATCTGTTCATCTCTACATGTTTCGCCAGACTATGGCTTCTTCAGGATACTTTCTAGAGTATTGCATAACAATTCACTACAAGAGAGTAATATATTGGTATGCAAATACATCAACACAAATGAATGCTATATTTACATTTGAGTATTTGAATCATGATATATGTTATTGAGACAAACTTGGGTAATTTAAACCCTTGATATAAATGAGCACACATATTTTTGGGTGAACTGGGGGGAGTCCCCCGACCTTATTACTCAATGTAAGTAAATGCCTGATAGGAGTCCAACATCAATGCAGCACCAGGATATTAGTGACCGCAGAGAGGAAAACAGGAGTCCAAGTAACATACCAACTGCCTTTGAGAAGGTGATTAGCTACACCTAAATGATTTTACAAGCCATTTTTAGCAGGGGGGGTGATCCCTTTTCCAACTCAGTGATTCTGTTTTTTCATTTTTTTAACCACAAAATGACCACAGTTGAAAGTCAAATGTCTTTGTGTGCCATTAAGATGGTGATTAGCTACACCTGATTGAGTTTACAAGTCATTTTAGGAAGGGGGGGTGAGCCTTTTTCCAACTCAGTGATTCTGTTTTTTCATTTTTTTTTACCACAAAATGACCACAGTTGATCACAGTTTAAAGTCAAATGTCTTTGTGTGCCATTAAGAAGGTGATTAGCTACACCTGATTGAGTTTACAAGTCATTTTAGGAGGGGGTGATCCTTTTTCCAACTTAGTGATTCTGTTTTTGAATTTGTTTTATTTTTATTTTTTTTAACATGTTGGTGTTATATCTTACCTATATCTTATCTTATCTATATCTTTCGCTTGGATGTTATAAGTTGCACTGAGTAAATACAGCTGGATGAAATGAAAACGGTGTCTGTCTTTATTTCAGGCTGCAAAGCAACAACATGTGATTTTTTCTATACCCCCTTCAGCTAAATATTTTTATTTTTATTCACTTTATTTTACTGAATTGGAAAATGTAATTTTAACCCCTAGAACATAATTATTGCCATTAGCAGTTGTAGTATTAGTAGTATTAGCAGCAATTATCAGCATCATAAAGCCTGTAAAAGATATTGTGCCTGTGTGGCCAGTTAGTCAATTAGGGTTTATAAGCTAAAAAAAAAAAAGCCTAAGGCAAAATCAATTCCAAATACAACCTTGAACTCGTACGGAAGTTTTACATTTCCAAGTTGTTTTTTTTTCCACTAAACTAATTAGTGCCCAGAGGTCACGGCCAGTAGTCACAGGTCACATAATGACTGAGCGAGCGTTCAAACTGCTCAGGACATTTAGACAGATCCGGGATGCACGCTGTAGCCGTTATAGAAGATATTCCCCGCCATATTGTACAGAAAATCTATTCCTTTCCTCACCCACATCTAAGATCTGCTCTGGCAAATGTACACAGCGATTGCGGTATTAATAGAAAGAAGTCAGCAGTTTTTCTCCCGCATAAATCATCATATATTAACATTATCATCTAATCCGATCTTACAGAAAACGCACTTTTTATTCATTGGTTTCTGTTCTAAAAATATTAGATTTTGTTCCTGAATTTACTTAAAAAAAATGCTTATTATAATTTTATAGTTTTAAACAAAATAAGGCCCCATTCACACTAGATGTTGCATTAGCTCATGTGGTGTACTGCGATGGCAGTTGTTTGCCGGGACTGTTATTCTAAATTAACCGCTTCAGCCACAGAAGGTTTTACCCCCCCTTAATAACCAGGCCATTTTTAGGGGTTACGGAACTGCGATATTTAAATGCCAATTGCGCGGTCGTGCGATGATGTACCCAAACAAAATTGACGTTCCCACAAATAGAGCTTTGGGTGTTTTTCTGCGTTTTACATTGGCTTTTAACCTGTACAAAATTGCGGCAAAAACGCAGCAAAAAAAAAATCGCACGACGAGTCTGAATGCAGCCTTACCATCCTTTCTGGTCATATCAGTCAGGGGTTTGACCAGAGAAGAAAAGTTCAGAATAAACTTCTAATGATAACTGGCAAAGCCAAGAAATTGTTGTAGCGGACGTAGACCTACAGGTCGAGGCCACTGTAGAACTGCAGATAGTTTCTCTAGGTCCATTGAAAATCCAGCAGTAGAAATGACATAAACCAGAAATTTAACCTGTTCACGATGGAACTCGCACTTTTCCAACTTGCAATACAGGTTATTCTCTCTCAGCCTCTGTAGCACACGGGAGACATCTGTGTGGTGGCTCTCTAGGGAATTAGAATATATGAGAATGTTGCCGAGATAAACCACCACACATTGCTGCAACATATCTCCGAGGACATTGTTGATGAATTCCTTAAAAAACTGCAGGAGCTTTGCAAAGACCAAATGGCATTACGAGGTATTCGTAATGTCCTGTCCTAGTATTAAACGTAATTTTCCATTCGTTGCCCTTCTTGATCCTCGCGAGATTGTATGCCCCTCTCAGATCGAGCTCCGTGAAAACCATTGCTCCCTTGAGGCGGTCAAATAATTCCGTAATCAATGGAATCGGATACGCGTTCTTAATCATGATGCGATTGAGACCCTTATAATTGATACAAGGTTTCAGTTCTCCAGAAGTAGCCAGCACCAGCAGGAGAAGGAGATTTGCAGATGAACCCTTGAGAAAGTGCCTCGGCAACATAGTCCTCCATGGCTTTATCCTCCGAGACCGACAAAGGGTAAACGAGGAGGCATGGCACCAGATTGAAGGTCAATTACGCAATCATACGACCGGTGTGGAGGCAAACTACCGGCTTGACCTTTGTCAAAGACATCACCAAATTCGTGGTACTCCTCTGGCAGGGAGGTGAGTGAAGAGGTGCACAAGACTTTGCCCACTTTCCGAAAACTTTTCTTACTGCATTTTTGTGACCAAGAAAGAACCTCTGCCCGAAGCCAATCAAAAGCGGAGTTGTGCCTCTGTAACCAAGTATAACCAATAACCACCGGGTAATAGGGTGAGGAAATAACTTGAAATTGGATTATCTCATGGTGAAGATCCCCTATGGCCATGGTCAATGGAGCAGTCTCATGAGTCACATGGGCAGGCTATAGAGGTCTCCCATCAATAGCCTCAATGGCAAGTGGTGTGGCACGAAGCTGCAGCAGAATCAAGTGCTTAGACACAAAGGCACTATTTATGAACAGGCCTGCAGCCCCGGAGTTGATTATAGCCTGTGTCAGGACAGACGACTCAGACCATGAAAGGGTAACCGGAACAAAAGGTTTATCCTTCAATATAACTGGGGATGTAACAATGCCACCTAAGATCTGTCTCCTACAGGACCACAGGTGCAAGCATTTTCCGGATAGGTAGGACAGGACTTCAACAAGTGACCTGCATGGCCGCAATAAAGGCACAATCCCCCCCTCCTCTTAAAGGCCCTCTCCTCCGTAGAGAGACGTCTGAAGCCCAAATGCATGGGTTCTACTTCACTGGGAGACTCCGTACCAGGAGGCATGGGAGGTGAGGGAGGCAAGGGTGGGACTGCAAAGCTCAACCACAAATGTACAGGAGGCTTTGGCATGCACTCCTTAAAGGAAGCTCTCTCTCGGAGTCTGGAGTCAGTCAGAATGGCAAACATGATCAACTTCCCCAGATCTGTAGGTATGTCTCGGGCTGCTATCTCATCTTTAATGTGATCTGAGAGACCATGAGAAAAAGCAGCCATGAGGGCCTCATCGTTCCAAGCGACTTCTGCTGCCAGAGTACGGAATTCAATGGCGTAATTAGCAACAGTTCTCGTACTCTGTTTGATGGACATGAGGCTATTGGCAGCAGAAGTGGAGCGAGCGGGAACGTCAAATACCCTTTGAAAGTAAGCCACAAATTCTAGGTAACTCAGGACAATGGGTTTTGGCGTCTCCCATAGAGGATTTGCTCAAGCCAAGGCTCTATCAGAAAGCAAATAAATGATGAAGTCTACTTTGCTTCTGTCCATGGGGAACGCCTGTGACAGCATCTCAAAGTATATCCCAACCTGGTTGAGAAACCCTGTGCATTGAACTGGATCCCCCCCTCCCAAATCACTGGGGAAGCGGATCAGAACCAGACATGCCTCTTACAGAGGTAATATTCGAGGTGGGTGCCTGCACAGAGACTGGAGCAGCAGCAGCAGGGACAGCCTGCCCCACCTGTTGCACCGGAACAGCCACAGTGGGAGGATCCAGGTGAGCAGTGCAAATCAGGAGCGTCTGTAACGCTATGGCAAACTGATGCGGTGATCCTGCTCATTCAATCTGGAAAAAATATTACCACTAGGTGGATTGCCTGCATGTTCTGAATTCATGGCCTTCGCCTACTGTCAGGAACCATAAATCAGACAGAGTCACAAAATGCAGTAAAAATCACACCTTTGAATATAGTGGTAAAAATGGTACAAATAGTAAATGTAGTCAAAACATAGCCAGGGTTTGGTAATCAAGGCGGGTAGTCAGTGCAAGCCAGTAAATCAGGAAGCCAGAGATCAGCGTAGTGGGAGACAGCAAACAGGATCAGGAACCAGAAGGGACGTCAGCCAGGCAAGTCTTTAACAGGAACACAGCAGACAATCTTCAGATATGGTGACCAGGGGAAGGCATGGTAGAAATGAACCAGGCAGTTTAAATAGCCAGAAGAGGCTGGATGACGAGCAGGAAATGATCATCAGGTGAGGCACTGTGGTACGATGAGTGCTGGCAATTAACCGACAGCTGAGCACTGAGAAAGGAGGACTGAGCTCAGCCCTGACACTCATAAAAAGTGCAACCTAAATAAATTTGATTACATTCACATGTAGTCCAATATATATAGTGAAAATCTTACCTAATGCAACAAATCATGTCAGACAATGTGCAAGCAAAAAAAATAAATATCAGATATTACATGCATATAAAGTGAAAAAAAAAAGTTTTCTCCGTCAAGAAGTGATGAGAATTAATGAAAGTCCATGCACTGTGCAAAATAAAGAAGGTATGTGCAACAGTCCACCTGGAAAGATGTGTCCAAATACAAATGAAGTAAAAGAAGTGGACCTTTATCTCCTTAGAACCAGGAACCTTCACCTAACCACTCCTAAATATAAGTTCACCTTACCAGATAACAAGAACACTTATAACAGATGGTCCAAACATGCTCATGAAATGATCGCTGCTGTAAGGGAATCACTGCATCTCCAAACAAGCCTTCATTTTGTATTACTCAGACAGCATCCAAAGAAAAGGTCAAAAAACAGTAATTTGTTGGCAAATCAATGTATTAATAGGGGGTTAAAATACTCACAAAACAGTAGATAAATTAGACACAATCAAATAATCCATCCAATAAATGGACAAAATGCCAAAACTCCTCCTCGTGCTACTGTCGGGGAAAGGCTTTGCCATAGTGCAGATGCGGTTTCTAGGCGCACATAGCCGTTTGTGCATGCGCCGACCGAGAACGGGCCAAACAGCTGTTCACAGATGTGCACTTGTGTATGCGCTTCGCGAACGAGCATTAGCGAGCACGCACCTGTCACTAATGCTGGCGCCAAACAGCCTATTTAAACAGAGCTTCTGCACTGGCTAATTGCTGTTTGGTCTACAGCGTTCTGTGAGTGTGTTCCTGATTCTTGTGCTTGACCTCTGATCTTGACCGGCTTGCTCCTGACTATTCCTGTCTGCTACCTGCCCTGACCCCCCGGGCTTGACCCTGGATTCTGCTTCTGCCTGCTGCTCCTGTGGATCTTTCATCTGTTGCTTACATTGCTTGTGACCCAGTATATCCTGCTGTCTGCTGTCTATGCCTGATCTTCTCACCCATTACCGTCCCGGCTCGTCTGACCCTGCATTCAGCTCTTCCAGCCTGCTATGGCTCCTTCAGTCCAGCTCATCATCTTCGGGCTCCTGTTTCCAGCTGGGCATCCACAGTCTGTCACCAGCCAAGCTCCGAGCCAGTCTGCCTGCATCCTGCCGTCCTGCTGTCACATCTGCCTGCTGCCTCATCTGCCTGTCGGCAGTTGCTCCTGGCTTCCCTTCTGTGACTCATCGGCTCCTACCAGCACAGACTACTGGACTGATTATAGGCACTCTTACCTCGCTGTGCTCTAGCGGTTACTGTTTGACCATCAGTGGACCTCAAGCCATAGCTGTACGAGAGGTTTTCCTCTGCACATCAGGCTCACAAATCAAGCATGTGACAGCTACACTCTCTCCCACCTCAGCATTGCGTGTCTCGTCACCTAGGCTGGCCCCGCCCAACGTGTTTTGTCACAGCGGACGTCATCAGGGGGAATGGCCACTGTTGTAAATACCTTCTTTATTTTGCACAGTGCATGGGCTTTCATTAATTATCATCACTTCTTGATGGCGAAAATGTTTTTTTTTTTGCTGACTTTATATGTATGTAATATCTGGTATAATATCTGGTACCTGGTATTTATTTATTTGTTTGCACATTGTCTGACATGATTTGTTGCATTAGGTAAGATTTTCACTATATATTGGACTACATGTGAATGTAATCAAATTTTTTTAGGTTGGATTAGTGCTGCACTTTTTATAAGTTCTACAGTATGTTGGTTTATTATTAAGACCTGTGGTGCTGGCTGCTGTTTTACAATTAACATCCAAGCGCAGAGTTGTTTTCTCTTTTTACAACCTAAATATGTCATTCTCATCTAGGTGAGAATCCAGGAATTTCGGGGCCATGTGTTCCCCAAAAAGGGTCATTCCAATTGTAAGAGATGAGGGGAGTAAGAGTAGAATACTGGAAGACTTGCCGACCAGCCGCCGTGTATTTACTGCTGCAATGTGGCACTATTGCGCAAAATGACATACCTGTATGTCGTTTCGCTCAGCAGCCACCAGATGGCGCCATCGCACTGCCAGAGCCGTGATCGCGCCGTGATTGGCTAGCGGGGATCTCAATAAACAGGTCCGGCAGACCCCATGTCTGTCAGCCACCCGCGATCATCCCAGAGAGATGCAGAACGGCGAACTGCCTATGTAAACAAGGCAGATCACTGTTCTGCAAGGGGATAAGATGGAGATCTTGTGTTCCTGCTAAGCAGGACCCCGGATCTCTGTCTTCCCCCAATCAGTGCAACCCCCCCTCCCCACAGTTAGTAGGCCCTCCCTAGGGACACTCTTAACCCTTTGATCGCCCCTGATGTTAACCCCTTCCCCGCCAGTGTCATTAGTGCAGTGACAGTGCATTTTTTTTAGCACTGATAACTGTATTAGTGTCACTGGTCCCCAAAAAGTGGCAAAAGCGGCAGTTAAATGTCCGATTTGTCCGCTACAATGTCGCAATCCTGCTAAAAATCGCTAATCGCCGCCATTACCAGTAAAAAAAATAAATAAGTAAAAATTCCATAAAAATATTTAATCGTTTGTAGACGCTATAACTTTTGCGCAGCCAATCAATATACGCTTTTGGGATTTTTTTTTTACCAAAAGTATGTAGCAGAATACATATTGGCCTAAATTGATGAAAACTTTTGAATTTTAAATTTATTTTATTGGATATGTTTTATAGCAGAAAGGAGAAAATATTGTTTTGTTTTGTTTTTTTTAATTGTCACTCTTTTTTTGTTTATAGTGCAAAAAATAAAAAGCTTAGAGGTGATCAAATACCACCGAAAGAAAGCTCTATTTTGTGGGAAAAAAGGACAATAAATTAATTTGGGTACAGCGTCGCAGGACCGCGCAACCGTCAGGTAAAGTAACGCAGGAAGTAGGGGGTAAACCGTCCGGTCCGGAAGTGGTGCCTTCAGTAAATGCATTTCATCAGTCTACTGTTTCTTATTTTTCTTTTTGCCCAAAATCTATCTAGTCATAAAGTGAGTTGTTGCAAATAGCATTTAGAGAAAGACGAGAGCAGTAATTACTGAAAAATGATGTCCTATCATCAAGCAGGCAATAGATATCTGAATATTAGGAAGAAGAGATATGTTCTCACAGGGTGCTGCTTTTAATCTCCACATTCCAACAGATACAATCAGCCCAGGCCCAAGGCAACTCAAACTTCCAGGAGAGCTTCCTGGTAAAGTCCCCAGCAAAGGCACAATAAACAGACTGCAGATAGAAAACATGTATCAGCTATCGGATCCACAGTAAGAGGTGGGGTATTAAATAGCTTTATACGGCTTAGGAATGGGGTTTATTTGCATCAGAAAAGTCTTAAACAAAGTGATGCTGTTAACACTTTTAAGCTTTTACAGTAGCTATAACATACGTCTAGTTTTACTGAGGATAGGATTTTCCACATTATTTCTATTAATAACAACCAGACTGTAACATGCAATGGCTTGAAGTGTAAATATATTATTCCAGTTGACTGGTGCAGTATAACTTCTAGGGATGAGGTTCGGATTCCGCGTAGGGTTGCCACCTTTTCTTTAAGTCAAACCCGAACACTTTAGCGGCGCACAGCAATTTTTTTTATAGCATAAACTATACATATATTTTGCTAATAAATAATATTTCTAATCATATGAAGTTAATAACAAGAGTCCCCCTTTACATCAGAGTCCACAGAGTTCCCCTTTTACATCTGAACTTGCAGAGTTCCCCTTTTATACCCGCTGTGTCCATTATGAGGGGTTCCCACCATCCCTGTGCTGAGTTCCCGGGTCTGTACACCCGCTGTGCCCATTATGAGGGGTTCCCACCATCCCTGTGCTAAGTTCCCGGGTCTGTACACCCGCTGTGCCCATTATGAGGGGTTCCCACCATCCCTGTGCTGAGTTCCCGGGTCTGTACACCCGCTGTGCCCATTATGAGGGGTTCCCACCATCCCTGTGCTAAGTTCCCGGGTCTGTACACCCGCTGTGCCCATTATGAGGGGTTCCCACCATCCCTGTGCTGAGTTCCCGGGTCTGTACACCCGCTGTGCCCATTATGAGGGGTTCCCAGCATCCTTGTGCTGAGTTCCCGGGATCTGTACACATGCTGTGTCCATTATGAGGGGTTCCCACCATCCCTGTGCTGAGTTCCCGGGTCTGTACACCTGCTGTGCCCATTATGAGGGGCTCCCACCATCCCTGTACTGAGTTCCCAGGTCTGTACACCAGCTGTGCCCATTATGAGGAGTTCCCACCATCCCTGTGCTGAGTTCCCTGAGTCTGTACACCCGCTGTGCCCATTATAAGGGGCTCCCACCATCCCTGTGCTGAGTTCCCGGGTCTGTACACCAGCTGTGCCCATTATGAGGGGCTCCCACCATCCCTGTACTGAGTTCCCGGGTCTGTACACCCGCTGTGCCCATTATGAGGGGCTCCCTCCATCCCTGTGCTGAGTTCCCGGGTCTGTACACCTGCTGTGCCCATTATGAGGGGCTCCCACCATCCCTGTGCTGAGTTCCCGGGTCTGTACACCAGCTGTGCCCATTATGAGGGGCTCCCACCATCCCTGTGCTGAGTTCCCGGGTCTGTACACCCGCTGTGCCCATTATAAGGGGCTCCCACCATCCCTGTGCTGAGTTCCCGGGTCTGTACACCAGCTGTGCCCATTATGAGGGGCTCCCACCATCCCTGTGCTGAGTTCCCGGGTCTGTACACCCGCTGTGCCCATTATGAGGGGCTCCCTCCATCCCTGTGCTAAGTTCCTGGGTCTGTACACCCGCTGTGCCCATTATGAGGGGCTCCCAGCATCCCTGTGCTGTGCTGACTTCCTGGGGTTTTAACTTTTAGGTTCCTTAACTTTTCGTAATAATTACGAATGTTCGTTATGAATTTGGATTCGAAATTTGTAAACGAAATTTCGTACAGAATTCGTGTGTGAAACTAATCGCACATGTCTAAAGATTAGTGTAGGCCCTGGCAAGTCGATTAAGCAGACATAAGCCCTTACTGAATGTCATGTAGGTACCCTGTTTCCCCGAAAATAATACCTAGCGTGATTGTCGGTGATGGCTGCAATATAAGCCCTACCCCCCAAATAAGCCCTAGTTTAATGTCCTTGTAGGTCTTATTTTCAGGGTAGGGCTTATTTTCGGGGAAACAGAGTAGGGCTTATTTGGGGGGTAGGGCTTATATTGCAGCCATCACCGACAACCACGCTAGGTCTTATTTTCGGGGAAACAGGGTAGCAATGTGCTACCACTTTAAATCGATTCCTAAATAGTAATACCGTGTTTGTTGGTGCAGCTGCTCCCATTCCTTTCATGTGTCCCCACGTCTATAAAGTCAACTACATGTATATTAAATGTGGCGCTTGCTATAGTGATATGTGAATAAATAAAGTAAATAGAATAAAATAAAATATCTCTTTGTGCTTAATCAATGCTTCTTCTAAGTTAAAGCTCATTAGCCCCACATTTAATATACATTATATACATAGTTTGTGTAGGTAGCAAAATGCTGTGTATCTTAGAAAAATGGGTGGGGTTACCCTTCAGCCTCTTTACAGTCTGTTTCTGTCTGCAAGCCAGACTGGATTGCTGAGCAGCAGAAGAAATGTTGGCTTACTGAAAAGTCTGTCCATGTACAGTATAGTATGCACTCAATACGTGGTCGGGGCTCCTTCTGCATCAATGCGGCGTGGCATGGAGGCGATCATCCTGTGGCACTGCTGAGGTGTTATGGAAGCCCTGGTTGCTTTGATAGCGGCCTTCAGCTTGTCTACATTGTTGGGTCTGGTGTCTCTCATCTTCCTCTTGACAATACCCCACAGATTCTCTATGGGGTTTAGGTCAGACGAGTTTGCTAGCCAATCAAGCTTACAATTATGTAAGCCATAATCATCAAAATGTAAAAGAAAGAAATGCTTGAAATATATGAATATATCACCCTGTGTGTAGAGACTCTATATAATATATGAGTTTCACTTTTAAATTAATTAACTTTTTGATGATATTTACATTTTTGGAGATGCACCTGTATATGTCTCTCTTTTATTTTGCTATTCATAAGCAAACCCGAAGTCAAACAGGAGTTGTTAACGCTTCTCTCTGGAATGATGTAGTCTATGATGCTTCCCTAATGCCTAGTGAGATCACCTATCACAGTGCCAGTCCATTAGAAAAAGCATAGAAATGGGAAAGGCTGGCACAAGACTTTTAAACAGAAAACCTCATTAAAATTTGAATAAAAATTCTTTCTTGGATTTGGGGGACCTTGTCTGTTCAAAAATTGACCTGTGAATACCAGTGAAGATCAAATTTTGTACGACTTTGGGCACAATTTAAGCAGGGGCGGTGCGTCCATAAGGGCGCCGCCCCGTCTCTCCGGCCACCCCCTCTATGACCAATGGATAGATTCATGCATAGCAGGGGGGTGTTTTTGAAGCACCTGATTAACCATTTAAGGACCAGCCTTGTTTTGAATTTTAGGTGTTTACGTGTTTAAAACAGGTTTTTTTTGCTAGAAAATTACTTAGAACCCCCAAACATTATATATGTTTTTTTTTTCTAACACCCTAGAGAATAAAATGGCGGTCGTTGCAATACTTTTTTTTGCACTGTATTTGCGCAGCGGTCTTAAAAGCGCACTTTTTTTGGAAACAATTCACTTTTTTGAATAAAAAATAAGACAACAGTAAAGTTAGCCCAATTTTTTTTTATATTGTGAAATATAATGTTATGCCAAGTAAATTGATACCCAACATGTCACGCTTCAAAATTGCGCCCGCTCGTGGAATGGCATCAAACTTTTACCCTCAAAAATCTCCATAGGCGACGTTTAAAAAAATTCTACAGGTTGCATGTTTTGCGTTACAGAGGAGGTCTAGGAATAGAATTATTACTCTCGCTCTACCGGTCGCGGCGATACCTCGCATGTGTGGTTTGACCACCGTTTTCATATGCGGGCGCTACTCGCGTATGCGTTCGCTTCTGTGCGCGAACTCGTCGGGAAGGGGAGTTTTTAAAAAAATATTTTTTTTTCATTTTAATTATTTATTTTACATTATTTTATTTATTTTTACATTGTTTAAAAAAAATAATAAATTGTGTCACTTTTATTCCTATTACAAGAAATGTAAACATCCCTTGTAATAGAAAAAAGCATGACAGGACCTCTTAAATATGAGATCCGGGGTCAAAAAGACCTCAGATCTCATATTTACACTAAAATGCAATAAAAAAAAGAAAAAAAAAAGTCATTTAAAAAAAATGACATTGAAAAAATATGCCTTTAAAGCGGAGTTCCACACAAAAATGGAACTTCCGCTTTTCGGAACCCTCCCCCCCTCCGGTGTCACATTTGGCACCTTTCAGGGGGGAGGGGGGTGCAGATACCTGTCAAAGACAGGTATTTGCACCTACTTCCGGCATAGACTCCCATGGGAGTCTATGCTTCTTCCTGTCCCGACCGCGCTGTCTGCTGGGAACACACAGCTCCCAGCAGAGAGCGGGGACCACTAGGGACGCGCAGCGCAACTCGCGCATGCGCAGTAGGGAACCGGGAAGTGAAGCCGCAACAATTCACTTCCTGATTCCCTCACCTAGGATGGCGGCGGCAGCTGCCGAGAACCGAGCAGACCTTGGGACAGGTAAGTGGCCATGTATTAAAAGTCAGCAGCTGCAGTATTTGTAGCTGCTGGCTTTTAATATTTTTTTTTTTTTGGCGGTGTGGGTGAACCCCCGCTTTAAGAGGCGTGGGCGGAAGTGACGTTTTGACATCGCTTCCGCCCAGCAGTATCATGGAGAGGAGTGGGCACCATCTTAGCCTCACTCATCTCCAGGCACAGCACTGAGCAGGACACGATCGCCTCTGCCGCTACCGGGCGGCCCTCTTCCGCCACCGATAAAAGTGATCTTGCGGCGAATCCGCCGCAGGGACCTCTTTTATCAGAAAGCCGACCGCCGCACGAAAACGTGGATATCGGGGTTATGGCAGCTAGCTGCTGCCATAACTACGATATCCGCTGGCAAAGTTTGGACGTACATCGGCGTGCGGCGGTCGGCAAGTGGTTAAAGCCATAGGCTCTAATAGGCATCAAAAAAGGTGACCTGGCGCTCGCAGTTCACCCAGGTGTGTTAGAATAGCGAATTAATTTTCGCTTTCCTAACACTATTACCCGTCACCTGATTGGCTGAAACGACAGGCACTGTGATTGGATGCCTATCAGGAAGAGAGGACGGGAGGGGATGGATGGAGGACACCGCTCGCCGCCGTCACCCGCTGCCCCACCGAGACAATGTGCCGGGCAGTTGGCGGGCAGGCGTGGGGGGTTCACAGTGGCGACGTTCGATGGCACAGTGGCAGAATTTGATGGCACGGTGGCTGCGTTTGATGGCACAGTGGCTGCAATTGATGGGCACAGTGGCTGCATTTGATGGGCACAGTGGCTGCATTTGATACTCCAAACAAAATAATTAAAGGAGATACAGGTGTACAACAAGTTCCCTGCTCTCATCAAAGGGTGGAAGTACAAGGTGTGCTACATGGGAAACAAGATAGGGAGATGATGGCTCTCTCTTCACCAGTGGTCATCAGGAGCCCCCTGTAGAAAAGCAATGCTTCAACAAGTATACTTACATTCAGTGGTGCTCAAATTTTTTTTGGGGGGGGGCACAAACAAACTGAAAAATTCTGAAAAAAACCCACCAATTTTTAGCACAGTGGCTGCGTTTGATGGCACAGTGGCTGCATTTGATGGCACAGTGGCTGCGTTTGATGGCGCGGTGGCTGTGTTTGATGGCACAGTGGCTGCAATTGATGGTCACAGTGGCTGCGTTTGATGGGAGAATCTTCTGAAAGTTAGTGGGTGGAGGCCAGGAGGTCCTGACCTGCATACTTGAAGGAATCTGGACAATCCCCAGGCAGAGGGCCTGGCAGGGTGGCTGGGTCAGCCCTTAAATATGGTGGAGCCTGACCATCAGGGGAGTCGGGTGGAAGATGGAGCACTGAGGTTGCTTTCCTGCAGCCTGGGAGGGGACCCCAGTTCTGGGGGCTCTGCCTCCAGGCTGGGAGCTGAGGAAAAGAGAGGAAGCCTAAGAGAGGAATCTCCATTACCTTTGGATATCTGGGCTGGCATGGGAAGATCTGATCAGTTGGAGGCCTGAACAGGAGTCTTTCCCAGTGCAGTGGAGAGCAAAGGACAGTGTGGGTACCTCAGCACACCCAGTGGCATACAAGGGGAAAGACTGCCAGTCGTAGCATACTTTCCAGGTTGGGCGTTGTGCAGAATCCCGATCCCTCGTCCTTCAGAGGTAGTCAAGGGAGCAAGGTGAGCTAGTAGCATCTGCAAGCATCAGAACTGGGTGAAGTTCTACAGAGAAAACAAAATACTTCTGCATACAGTTTGCAACTTTGTGCTATTTCTCTAAAGGGGGCTGAGAGCTCCTGGTCCATAAAGGATCTTGTTACTGATACATAGTGACTGTGTTTATTCTGGAGGAAGTACAGTCCAGGATCTTCATTTTTGTACATAGAGTAGAAAGTTGTCCTCACCTGATGTTTCTTTAAGTGAAGTTAGGCATCCCATAATTCATATTATCCCCATTCAAGTTGATTCCCCAATAAAACAACAAAAACAAGCCCATGGACTGATTGCGTGTGTCTGGATGCAAGTTGGAAATGTATATTGTCTGGCTGTACAGGAATAGGGGGGGCAGTAATCCAGTGGCTCCTACGGGGTGTAGCTCTACATAAGTGAGAATATTTGAATCATAAAATGAAAACTTACCATGCTTTATCCAAGTTGTCAGGTCCATTCCTTAATCTAAAAAAAGAGGTTCAATCCCTATTTGATAATTTAGCGACTCCAACAGCAATTCATTTCAAACAATGTCCTACTTTTCTAATACGAGTTCTGACATTTTATTGGCTGTTGCAGATATTAATATTCATCCCATCATGATTCATTACTCAATCCGTCTCTCCTTTATTCTTAATATTTCTGATAATTTACAGATTGAACGCACATGGTGAATCTATTTAATATGCATATGTTGTAATTTCAACCTCAAATAATGATCCAGCCGAGGTTCTAACATATTCCATAGTTATGAGGAAAATCGTGAGTTGACATTTAAGAACATTTTTTGAGGCTTCCTTTGGCCTTGGATGATGAGCAGAGGAGATTGCACCCATATGCTCTCTTTCTGCATTTTCCTTTTATTTGTAAAGCCCACAAATCCAGACCATCTGTGCCATAAAAGGTTCTGTGCAAAGTATAAAGTACATCAAAAAATGGAAGTTTTTTTTGATATAGGTAGTTAGAAACCAAACAAGAAAACCCAAAAGAAAGAAAATATTTTCTTGTCTGCTTTTCTACTATGATGGATGGTTTTCTGGCTTTATTTGTTTTGGAATCAGCATTCGGGGAAGATGGCTCAATAAGCATATCAGAGTAAATAAAACACCGTAAGATGTGGCTACATCGGAATGTAGACTGTTACATTAACTTTACTGTGGCTGGCTTTATTGGATAATTCACTTCAGTGCCTTATTTCTTTATCTTTAGTTCAATTTAACAGAGCCATTTTTTCCAATGCCCCGTACACACGGTCGGACATTGATCAGACATTCGGACAACAAAATCCATGGATTTTTTCCGCCGGATGTTGGCTCAAACTTGTCTTGCATACACACGGTCACACAAAGTTGTCAGAAAATCCGATCATTCTGATTGCGGTGACGTAAAACACGTACGTCGGGACTATAAACGGGGCAGTGGCCAATAGCTTTCATCTCTTTATTTATTCTGAGCAAGCGTGGCACTTTGTGCGTCGGATTTGTGTACACACGATCGGAAATTCCGATAACAGATTTTGTTGTCGGAAAATTTTATAGCCTGCTCTCAAACTTTGTGTGTCAGAAAATCAGATGGAAAATGTGTGATGGAGCCTACACACGGTCAGAATTTCCGACAACAAGGTCCTATCACACATTTTCCGTCGGAAAATCCGACCGTGTGTACGGGGCATAACAGGGATACACCAATCAGCAATACCATTATGACCAAGTGAACATGCTATCCCTAAATTAGATGTGTTGAAAGCAGAAAAAAATGGGCATGCGTAAGGATTTGAGTGACTTTGACAAGGGCCAAATTGTGATGGCTAGCCGACTGGGTCAGAGCATCTCCAAAACTGAAGCTCTTGAGGGATGTTCCCAGTCTGCTGTGGTCAGGACTGACCAAAAGCGGTCCAAGGAAGGAAAACTGGCTACAGGGTCATGGGAGGCCAAGGCTCACTGATGCACGTGGGGAGCAAAGGCTTGTAGTCTAATCCAATACAACTCCAAAGACATGCTGGTAGGTTAATTGGATCCTGTCTAAATTGTCCCTAGTATATGAATGTGAGTTAGGGACCTTAGATTGTAAGCTCCTTGAGGGTAGGGACTGATGTGAATGTACAATGTATATGTAAAGCACTGCGTAAATTGACGGCGCTATATAAGTACCTGAAATAAATTTAAAAATAAATAAAATAAATAATACAAGAGCTTCTGAAGCTCCAATCGCTGAATAATGCTGGCTCCAAAAGAAAGATATCAGAACACACAGTGCATCACAGTTTGTTGTGTATGGAGCTGCATCCAAGGCTCTTTTTTTTACATTACAGGTATTAGCAATTACATTTAATATATTTATAAGTGATTTATATTAAATCAAATTTTTTTTTTGAGTTTTTAAAGAGGAAGTAAACCCTGATGGGTTTTACTTCCTCTTTTTTTGCCCTGCTTTCCCCTGCAAAGTAAAAGCATAATGGGCCAGTATGCATCGCTTTCTAGCCCACTATGTGGCACTTACCTGCAAACGAAGCCCGTGTTGTCCCCGCTCGCTGTTGGCCACATCCACCTTCGCTCTTCCTTCAGAGGCCGCGGACTCCAGCTCTGTGACTGGCCAGATTCGCGTGACGTCACTCCCTCGCATGCATGCAGGAGCCGTCAGTTATGGCCAGCGCCAATGACGTCAGGGCAATATGGTAAATATCTCCTAAACCATGCAGGTTTAGGAGATATTTACAGTACCTACAGGTAAGCCTTATTATAGGCTTACCTGTAGGTGCAAGTGGTGTAACTAGGTTTACAACCACTTTAAGTGAATGTAATCAATCAGCATAATATATCCCGCCCCCAGAGCGTGTAGCAAATGTAAGACATGGAGGGGGAAGGTGGGAGGTGAGTGTCGTTTACCACTATGTATACGCCAGCATGTGTGGCTCTATAGTCAAGTGGGCTGCACAGATAAGAAAAAGGGGGAAATGATAAGCTTAGAAGGGAACTTAAATATGAGCATGCTCAGTAGAGGACACCAGCCGGTCTACACAATCTCCGACTGCAGTGAGGCCACAGAGAAGATGGGAGGGACAGCTGATGGAAGGATCAATCAGTTATATTTCACTCTACACAAATCAAATGCTTTCGGAGTATGAACACTCTGTTATATAGCATGTAATGAGAGTTTTTCAGATTTAATGACATTAACTTTTTGAGTGAAGTTCCACTTTAAATAAGAATTTGTGACTGTACAGTTGACATTCCTTCCTTTTTTCAGTAAACTGCACTCGAATGCTGTGCTAGTTAGCAATAATGGGGATATAAAGTCAGAAACTGAATGCCAACTACTACCAGTAATTAGAGCAATGAAATAATTGCTGATTACCAATTTTTGGTTGGAATCATTACAAGGCAAAGACACAGCTACAACCTTGGACCAAATACTCATAAGTACATACATTTTGTACTCTAAAGCTGAATCACAGTCAAGTATCCACCACTAAACCATTCACTACAAAGTGTGGGCTTATTTGACCTCTAGAATAAACTCAGAACTTAGCTGGTACTGCCTACACAAAAGGTGTGGTGAGCCACAAGTTTGACTGTATAACGAGTTTTAGGGACTTTTGTCCAAAGCATAAAGTAAATGTTTATATGATGTATCATGTAAACCATTTTAGAGTAAGCCATGATGAGTACAAAAAAAGAAATAATGTTAAAAAAAAAAAGAAAGATCATAGGTAAATTATCATTTGAATTTACAGTAAGTCTCATCTTGTTTTACAAGTGGTCTGGACAACGATGGATGTTTTTAAACCATATTCAAGCCAAAATAACAAGACAAAGCTGTTAGTCATTAACGGGGTTAATTCAAAAGACGGAGAAGAACAAGTGAAAGTAGAAGCGGAATCTCTAAAATTAAACGGTACCTAATGCAGAATCTTTTGTTGGGGTTTTTGTGGATAGAGAAGGGAATGCAGAAAAACCCTTTCAGATTTGTGTCATGTGTCCCATTGACCCAACAGGAAGCAGAAGGTCAACTCCATTGCCTTGTTAAAAATCACATATGGCCATTATCAGGCCAGAAATTTATTACACACATCAATATATATGAGGTTGCTCTACTTTTTGCAATAGTACATGTAGCGATGGCGGACTATAAGTGTAACATTATGTGCCCTCCACGTCATTCATCATCTATAGTTGTATCCCTTTAATGCTGGACGCCAGTGACTGTCATCATATTGGTGAGCCAACCCAATGGATTGTGGGACTAACAGGTTTTATTACCGGGCTTCCATTGCATAACTATACACCAGGACTACATATCCCAGGGATCCTTGCTACCATCCAGGGGACTTTTGGGAGAGACTATAAAGGAGATGGGAGTTCCGTCCCGCGCTTTCTTCTTCCTGGGCCTTGTGTAATGCATACCTCTCTGTGACAGGAAGAGAGAGGCTGCGGCCTACCACACGGTGTTAAGGAACTCCAGCCCGGCCTCGTAGGACCAATCTCTGCAGCTGTTCGCCAGACATCTTCACGGCACCAACTCAGCAGCTCGACATCATGTTCGTTCACACACCGCATCCGTGTGTCATCGCTGGCGGCTCCATCGACGGACATCTCTTCTTGGGTCGCTGACTTAAAGGCCTCTAGTTCGGACCAGTCATTGGTGAGAGGGCAACCGCCCACCTTCCTGGTCACTTTATTGGAACACTGTGTACAGAAACCTTTACCTTTGGAACACTTTACTGCACTTTTATTTGAACACTGTACATAGACACCTTTACCTACAACAACCACAAGGAATACCATTAGCCTGTTTAAGCCAGTCAGTCTGTTCATTTATCACTGTGCCTTATTGGATATAATCTAATGAGCTCCACCCGCCGGTGAAGACTATCAGGCCTGCACCATGGACATTGCTGTTGTCACTAATTAAAGGGCCCTACACTATCCTTTTTCTGTCAGATCTCTCATTAGGATTTTAAGGTTAAATAAGCCGGCCTGGGGTTCCCTTTAGAGTGTAACTACTTGCATTAAACACTTAACCATTCATTGTTCTTCAGGTCATGCTACAGGTGGTATGCCATTGTAAATATATGTATATTGTATCTTCCTGCTGTTAAACTGTTCTTAAGCAGTCTTTGGGGAAATTCCTCCACTGAGTTTGTGCTGGTATTCAGATCTGTCAAAATGCAAAGTGGGGGAAGGAGCTGGTAAATATGTCATTTACTGGCTCCTTCCTTTTCTGAATGAACAGTCAGTGATCACTGACTCTCTCCATTCATAACTGAGCATTGCAAACTGTGTTTACGATGCTTCAGTTTATGAATGGAGAGGAGCCTCTGTCTCCTTTTCATTCAACTTCAGTGCAGCTGAGACTGCAGAGAAAGGGACTGGGGAATCTGTGCCCTCAGTCCCTTTTCCTGTCTCAAGGGGGAGATGTCAGGGATCTATTTAGCCCCCCCCCACACACACACACACACACACCCACCCAACAGGGCTGATAAAAAAAAAGATATTAATAATAAAAAAAGAAAGAAATGTAATAAATATTTAAAAGTTAAAATTTTAAAAGAAATTAAAAATAAAGTTAAAAAAACACTGACACCAACCAATTCCCCCCTCCCCCCACCCCAAAAAAGAAAGCATTGTAAAAAAAATAACAAAAAAATATAAATTGCAAAAAACAAAAAATTGTAAAAATAAAATAAAAATAAAAAACTACTGGCACAGTCCATGCCTCATCAGTGCTGCATATCAGTGCCACTGTCACATGACATTAAAAAAAGTATCGTAATCGGTATTGGCGATTACTTTATAAAAAGTATCGGTACTTGTACTCGGTCTTAAAAAAGTGGTATCGGTGCAACCCTAATTGGGTCAAGGGGAAGATGTCAGGGATCTATTTAGCCCCCCCCCACACACCCAACAGGGCTGATTAAAAAAAAAGATAAAAATTAAAAAAAGAAAGAATTGTAATAAATATTGAAAAGTTAAAATTGTATAAGAAATAAAAAATTAAATTAAAAAACACTGACACCAACCAATTCCCCCCTCCCCCACCCAAAGAAGAAAGCATTGTAAAAAAAATAACAAAAAAAATATAAATTGCAAAAAAAAAAAAAATTGTAAAAAATAAAATAAAAATAAAAACTACTGGCACAGTCCATGCCTCATCAGTGCTGCATATCAGTGCCGCTGTCACATGATATTAAAAAAAAGTATCGTAATCGGTATTGGCGAGTACTTTATAAAAAGTATCGGTACTTGTACTCGGTCTTAACAAAGTGGTATCTGTGCAACCCTACCTGCATTAATGCACCCCTGCTCACAAGCAAGTGGAGGTTGATATAGGCAGACACTATGAGAAGTGGTAAACTTAAAGGCATCTAATTATCACTGAGGGAGAGATTAATTAATAAATCTAGAAACACGTTGGATGTACGATGCCCAAGCAAACTGACTACTGAATATCAAACTTTACAAAGAGATATGTAATATTGCAAAAGTATCAACCTCATAGGTATTGATGTGTGTAATGAATTTGTGGCCTGATAATGGCCATATGTGATTTTAACAAGGCTATGTTATTTTAGAGATTTTGTAATAAAATGTTTTTTTTACATAAATAGCTGTAAAAATCCCATAAGAGGCTTTTTCAAACCAAACTATGTGAATAAGGATAGTGGCAACCGTCTTCCTGAATAGAGTAAACATATATTAGAAACTCTCCAAAATGAGATTAAGGCCTCTTTCACACGGGGCAGATCAGTCATGATCCGCCCCGTGAACATCCGCTTGCTCAGCGGGGATAGCTCCGCCGATCCCCGCTGAGCAGGAAGATGACAGGTGCATCGCTGCACACTGTGCAGCGACGGACCTGTCAGAGCGCCGCTCTCCCCTATGGGGGGATCGGATGATGACGGTCCGTAGTGTCCGTCGTCATCCGATCCGATCCGAAAACGGAGGAAAAAGTAGGTTTTTCCTCCGTTACACTATTCGGATCGGAGCGGGTCGGATGTCAGCGGACATGTCACCGCTGACATCCGACGCTCCATAGGGATGACTGTATGTCCGTTTTTCATCCGAAAACGGATGGATGAAAAACGGACATACGGATCATCCGTGTGAAAGAGGCCTAAGTCCTCTTTCAGAACAAGTGTCCCCATTGGAAGATTTTCTCTCTGTTCTGGTCACAACTCAGAATGTTGCTATTTCCCTCATTTTCCATCCCAGTGACGTGACAGTGGTCAATACTGCCAGTGTTTCCAACCTACGAGATTGAAATTTACAGACATGACACCGTAAAATTTACTGGCACAGCAAAATTTTTACTGGCATTTCCAATATTTACTAAATTACAGTTTTAAGTGCAAATTTCAGTATTTAGACTACAAACAAGTACAATATGCAATTAGAAATGTGATAATAAGGCAAAAAACATATTTAATATTATATTTTCGAAATAGTAAGTGAGTAGCTCAGGGACAGGACAAGAAATTAGAATGGGCAGGCACACATGCATGAAATTGACTCACACAGTGACTCTGTCAGCAGCACAGATGATGATGACACCTCACTGACATGACACGTTCCCTTATGAGTCACAGTGACAGTCTCTCTCCATAACAGGTGGTCCCTTCGGTCCACTCCAGTCTGAATAGCACTGACAGTTCAGCTCCCGGCTTGCCTTGCTCCCGTACCACAGACCCACCCATGAGGCCCTGGTAGATCCCATCGCCCTCCTTGCATCACATGACATGCTCAGGCTCTGCCTCCACCAGATCCAACCCCCCCAAACACACTGTAGCATGCACTCATATGGTCTTGGCTGGCTCTGAACCAGACCTGTGCATGCGCAGTGAGGAGCTGAGTGTCACAATCATATTTTTAACTGGCAATACTTTCCTTTTACTGGCATTTACTGGCAGGAGAAAAATGCCTGTTTTTTACTGGCTGCCAGTAAAAATACTGGCGGTTGGCAACACTGAATACTGCAAATAGAGGGAGTGAATCTCCCCGGTGGGAACATGGACGGGGGCACAGAACATTGGTTTTGTGGTATCAGGAGTGACCAAGGCACCACATCCCTAAATACTCATATCCAAAATTAGTCCCTCAAACAAGGTGACAAATATAGATCTGAGACCATATGTTAAAATCATAAAACTGTACTTTATTTCAAATACAATTTTTTTTAAACAGCTTAACCACTTCAGCCCCGGAAGAATTTACCCCCTTCCTGACCAGAGCACTTTTTGCGATTCGGCACTACGTCGCTTTAACTAACAATTGCGCGGTCGCGCGACGTGGCTCCCAAACAAAATTGACGTCCTTTTTTTCCCACAAATAGAGCTTTCTTTTGGTGGTATTTGATCACCTCTGCGGTTTTTATTTTTTTACGCTATAAACAAAAAAAAGAGCGACAATTTTGAAAAAAAACGCATTATTTTTAACTTTTTGCTATAATAAAATATCCCCCAAAAATATATAAAAAAAAAAAACATTTTTTTTGCTCAGTTTAGGCCTATACGTATTCTTCTACATATTTTTGGTAAAAAAAATCGCAATAAGCGATTATTGATCGGTTTGCGCAAAAGTTATAGCGTTTGCAAAATAGGGGATAGTTTTATGGCATTTTTATTAATAATTTTTATCGTATCTGCGACATTATGGCGGACACATCGGACACGTTTGACACATTTTTGGGACCATTGTCATTTATACAGCAATAGTGCTATACAAATGCACTGATTCCTGTGTAAATGACACTGGCAGTGAAGGGGTCAACCACTAGGTGGCAGTGTAGGGGTTAAGTGTGTCCTGGGGGCGTGTTTCTAACTGTGAGGGGGATGGACTGTGTGTGACACGTCACTGATCTCTGCTCCGATGACAGGGAGCAGGGATCAGTGACACTGTCACTAGGCAGAACGGGGAGATGCTTGTCTACATTAGCATCTCCCCATTCTTCCTCCCCCGTGAAGCGATCGCGGGTATCCCCGCGGCGATCGAGTCCACGGGACCCGTGACTCGACTCACGGAGCTTGCCGCGCGCGCGCCCGCCTCTTAAAGGGGAACGTACAGGTACGTGATTCTGCCTGTACGAGCTCTTCTGCCGCAGTATATCTGCGTGAGGCGGTCGGCAAGCGGTTAAAACAATAGGTTACACTTTACACCAGGGGTCTTCAAACTATGGCCCTCCAGTTGTTCAGGAACTACAATTCCCATCATGCCTAGTCATGTCTGTGAATGTCAGAGTTTTACAATGCCTCATGGGATGTGTAGTTCTGCAACAGCTGGAGGGCCGTAGTTTGAAGATCCCTGCTTTACACCATACTGCAAATTTTCATTGACCTTCAACTGCATCCCATTTGACCTCTCAACAACCACCTCTAGATGCTGGTGTACCTACGGTATATACCATATCCATATATTAAATGTATAAGATTATATGCTGCATACTATGTACACTCCACAAATATATGAAAGCTGCACAAACATGGACTCTTTGCAGCAATGTCTTTGTGGCTCAATCAGGGTAACATGTGTCTGCGTAGAGTAGTCTCTAAAAGACTCTAAAACAACGGAGAATCTAGCTGAGATCAAGATTCCCAGACACAGGTATTTGTGCTCAGAGACAGTGTCAGTCACAGTTCAGGATAGCTCTGGTAACACGGATGAACAGCTAAAGGGATTCAAGGTCCAACTAAAAAGGTCCACCACACTTGAACTTGGGTACTCTGGTAGCAATCAGGTGTTGGTTTTGTGGAGAAGATTTGTGCTATTGGCCACTGGTCTGAGGAGGGCTGTTTCCCTGGCTGAAGGTCACTTGCTCAGCTACCTCTCCCTCATCAGATGTGGCCTCTCTGAGAAGAAAAGCTGAGGAAATGACACTCCCTGATTCTAGGAACATAGTACATAGGTACATGGGCAGTGGAGGATTCTCACAAGTCATTATGGATGGTTGGACCAGATATGGAAGGACATGTGACTACACTAGATTGCCCCGAAAACCCTTGGACATAAGGGTATGCATACTATGGACTTCTTCTTGGAATGGGTATGGGACTGGGACATGGGTATGCATACTATGGACTTCTTCTTGGACTGGGTATGGGACTGGGACATGGGTATGCATACTATGGACTTCTTCTTGGACTGGGTATGGGACTGGGACATGGGTATGCATACTATGGACTTCTTCTTGGACTGGGTATGGGACTGGGACATGGGTATGCATACTATGGACTTCTTCTTGGACTGGGTATGGGACTGGGATATGGGTATGCATACTATGGACTTCTTCTTGGACTTTTCAAGTGCAGGGATAGCAAGGGGTGGACTAAAGCTAGACTTTAGCATTAGGCATATTATAAACATCTAAGAAAGATTAGCATTTGTTGCTGAGCTACCTTGTTATCATGCCAGCCACATCAACCCATCAGTTGCTCATAATAGATCTTTTTTTTTTTTTGGCACAGACTTTTAAGGGGAAAACCACTTCATTATGCAGGAACTAACATACAGAGGAGTCTTTTCTGCAAAAGATCGAGAAATCATTAACCTCAGAGTATGTTTGACTTACAAATTGTCAGTGCGCCTTTGAAAATTCTTTAGAAATTTCAGTGAGGTAGAGAAACTCTCCTTTCATTTCTGAGCGTGTAAACAGGAAATATAGAATATTTGACGTATACGGGAACTCAAAGGCCACACTTACATTCATATTTGCAGTTACTTTGGAAAATATTAATGGCATATAATAAATTAATGAAAGCAGACATACATACTCATAATTCTTACATTCAGGGTATGCCCTCTTTTCAGGCATACTGACCAGTCAGGCCAGGGCACACCTCAGGCTTTGGTGCTTAGGAGTATCACTTTCACTCGAAGACTCTGACTACAATTAAAATCTAGCCGATATGAGGAATAACCGATTGCCTTCTGGGGGATCAAGAAGGAATTTATTTTTCACCATTGGAGTAAATTGAATCATATAGGATTCTGCATATGGAGGTTTTCTATTATTTTTTTTCAATTGGTTGAACTAGATGGACTTGTGCCTTTTTCCAACCTAACTACACTATATTACCAAAAGTATTGGGACGCCTGCCTTTACACGCACATGAACTTTAATGGCATCCCAGTCTTAGGGTTGAATATTGAGTTGGTCCACCCTTTGCAGCTATAACAGCTTCAACTCTTCTGGGAAGGCCGTCCACAAGGTTTAGGAGTGCGTCTATGGGAATGTTTGACCATTCTTCCAGAAGAGCATTTGTGAGGTCAGGCACTGATATTGGACGAGAAGGCTTGGCTCGCGCTCCACACTAATTTATCCCAAAGGTGTTCTATCAGGTTGTGGTCAGTTTGTGCAGGCCAGTCAACTTCCTTCACCACAAACTTGCTCATCCATGTCTTTATGGACCTTGCTTTGTGCACTGGTGAGCAGTCATGTTGGAACAGGTAGGGGCCATCCCCAAACTGTTCACACAAGGTTGGAAGCATGAAATGGTCCAAAATGCCTTGGTATGCTGATGCCTTAAGAGTTCCCTTCACTTGAACTAAGGGCCCCTGGCACAACAACCCCACACAATAATCCCCTCTCAACCAAATGATTTGGACCAGTGCACAAAGCAAGATCCATTAAGACATGGATGAGTGAGTTTGGTGTAGAAGAACTTGACTGGCCTGCACAGAGTCCTGACCTCAACCTGATAGAAGCCCTTTGGGATGAATTAGAGCGGAGACTGCGAGCCAGGCCTTCTCATTCAACATCAGTGCCTGAACTTACAAATGCTCTTCTGGAAGAATGGTCAAACATTCCCATAGACTCACTCCTAAACCTTGTGGACAGCCTTCCCAGAAGAGTGGAAGCTGTTATAGCTGCAAAGGGTGGGCCAACTCAATATTTAACCCTACGGACTAAGACTGGGATGCCATTAAAGTTAATGTGTGTGTAAAGGCAGGTGTCACAATACTTTTGGTAATATAGGGTATGTAACTATGTGGGTTTGTCTATTGTCTTAAGTACTATTAATTTCAAATTACTATAATGTCTCAAGTCAAATCTACAGTCCATCAATTTCAGCCAGCAAGAATGAAATAAATGGTGGGCTAAATTGTTACAATAAATGACATGGTAAATATGCTACAGCTAAGCCTTGGTTCACACTGCTGTGACCCCATTGTCTAAGTCGCAATGAAGTTGCATCAAAGTAGTGCGGGGACCGTTTTTTAAATCTGCTGCGATTTGAGTCCCATTGATTGTAATGGCCACCAATGAAATGAATGTGTTTTCACTTGTTATGCGATTCTGTGTTGCAAGTCACATGCCACCAGTGTGAACCAAGGCTAAAGGAGAAAATACAGATATACTTCAAGATTAACACTGGCAACAGTTTTTAAAATCATCCAGTGACAGGGAAATTATCAGTCACTGCATGAACTTGGTACTCTACCTGCTTTGTGGTCTTTTCAACCCACCAAATGCCTTACTATCTGCCATCACTGATCTCCACCCAGAAGTTAAAGTAGTTTTAGGGCCTGTTATCTTTATCATTATAATACAGGATTTTTATAGCGCCAAGAGTTTGTGCAGGTCTTTACAATACAAAGGGGGACAGTACAATTACAACACAGTTCAATACAGAAGAAAGAGGAGGGCCCTTTCATGGAGCTTACAATCTAAAGGAAGGGGGAGGGGGTACAAAAGGTAATAGCTGCAGGGGATGATCTGATGGAGGTAACTCAAGTACAGTTCTTAGGTGGAGGTGGGGTAGGCTTCAGTGGCGTCTCCAGCTTTCATAATTAGGGGGGGCACATGGGGGGACAGGGACAAAATAGGGGGCAACTATAAGATGACAAGGGAGTTACAGAGCAAGATGTATTGGGAGGAGCGGAGAGATCAATTTGGACAATATCTGCAGATGAGGTTGGTGATGTAGCTAGGGGCAGTGTTGTGGATGGCTTTGTACGTTGTGGTTAGTATTTTGAATGTTATACATTGTGCTAGTGGAAGCCAGTGAAGGGATTGGCAGAGAGGGGCAGCAGTCACAGATCAGTTAGTGAGGTGTATTAGTCTAGCGGCAGCATTCATAATAGACTGAAAGGGTAATAACCTGTGTAAAGGTAGGCCAGTGAGGAGGTAGTTGCAGTAATCCAGGTGGGATATAACTAAGGCATGGATAAGTTGTTTTGTGGTGTCGTTAGTCAGGAAGAGCAAATTCTGGAAATGTTTCAGAGGTTGAGGCGGCAGGATTTAGCCAGTTATTGAACGTGGGGCCCGAAGGAGAGGTCAGAGTCTAGGATAACACCCAGCACCTTGGCATGTGTGGAGGGACCAATGGTTGTGCTGTTGATTTCAATGGTAAAGTCATGAGTGGGGGATCAGGGAGGACGGAATATTACAAGCTCGGTTTTAAAAAGATTGAGTTTAAAGAAGTGGTGTGACATCCATATTGATATGCCACTTAGTAAATTAGTGATAAGTGAGGAGATTAAGGGGTGAGCTGGGGGTAGAGAGATAGATCTGGTTGTCATTGGTATAGAGGTGGCATTGGAAGCCATGGGAGGTTATCAATTGGCCTAGGGAAGATTTGTAGAGAGAGAATAGGAGGGATCCAAGGACAGAGCCTTAGAGTACCCCAACAGATAGAGGAGGAGGAGAAGTGGATATGGTAATGTATGTGATGCTGAAAGTGCTCTGGAATAGGTAAGAGGAGAACCAGGAAAGAGTCGCAGAGGCCATGGGAGTGGAGTTTGCTGAGGAGGAGCAGGTGTTCAACTGTGTCAAAGGCAGCAGAAAGGTCTAAGAGTATGACTATGGAGTATTGGCTATTGATTTTATCAGATATTAGGTCGTTAGTGATTTTTAGTAGGGCAGTTTCAGTGGAATGTTGCAGGTGGAAGCCAGACTATAGGGGATCGAGGAGGCTGCTGTCGGAGAGGTAGCAACTCATACGGTTGTGGACAAGGCGTTCAAGAAGCTTGGAGGCAAATGGGAGCAGGGAGATGGGTCTTAAGTTATTCAAACAGGTGGGGTCAGTTGAGGGTGTTTTAAGTATGGGGGTAACCAGTGTATGTTTAAGCAGGGAGGGAAAGGTGCCGGTGGCAAGGGAGAGGTTGAAGATGTGGGTTAGAGATTTCAGGATAGAGCAGGAAGGTGGCCGTAGTAATTGTGAGGGGACAGGTGGTAAGGTGGGCCTCGGAATGGAGTTTACCAACTTTCCCAGTGTTAACAGGGTTTAAGGAGGAAAGTATTGAGCGTGGTGTTGAACCTGGTATGTTGGTTGGAGGAGAAAGATGAACACTGGAGATCTCATCACAAATCGCGTAAATCTTGTTCTTGAAATGACTGGTAATCTCCTGGGCAGTAAAAAAGTTAGTGGGTAAAGGCAGTGGGGGTGAAGTAAGGAAGTAAGGAAAGAAAAGAGTTGATGAGGATTGGATGAGAGGGTATTGATGACAGTAGTTTGTTTAGCAGTGTGAAGTCAAGAGTTATATTTGAGAAGGTCAGATTTGTAGAGGGTGAATTCTGGGGGGTAGAGAGATAGATCTGGTTGTCATTGGTATAGAGTAGGTATTGGAAGCTATGGGAGGTTATCAATTGGCCTAGGGAAGATTTGTAGAGAGAGAATAGGAGGGACCCAAGAACAGAGCCTCGGGGTACCCCAACAGATAGAGGAGGAGGAGAAGTGGATACAGTAATGTATGTGATGCTGAAAGTGCTCTGGAATAGGTAAGAGGAGAACCAGGAAAGAGTCCCAGAGACCATGGGAGTGGAGTTTGCTGAGGAGGAGCAGGTGTTCAACTGTGTCAAAGGCAGCAGAAAGGTCTAAGAGTATGACTATGGAGTATTGGCTATTGATTTTATCAGATATTAGGTCGTTAGTGATTTTTAGTAGGGCAGTTTCAGTGGAATGTTGCAGGCGGAAGCCAGACTGTAGGGGATCGAGGAGGCTGCTGTCGGAGAGGTAGCAACTCATACGGTTGTGGACAAGGCGTTCAAGAAGCTTGGAGGCAAATGGGAGCAGGGAGATGGGTCTTAAGTTATTCAAACAGGTGGGGTCAGTTGAGGGTGTTTTAAGTATGGGGGTAACCAGTGTATGTTTGAGCAGGGAGGGAAAGGTGAAGGGTGGCGAGGGAGAGGTTGAAGATGTGGGTTAGAGATTTCAGGATAGAGCAGGAAGGTGGCCGTAGTAATTGTGAGGGGACAGGTGGTAAGGTGGGCCTCGGAATGGAGTTTGCCAACTTTCCCAGTGTTAACAGGGTTTAAGGAGGAAAGTATTGAGCGTGGTGTTGAACCTGGTATGTTGGTTGGAGGAGAAAGATGAACACTGGAGATCTCATCACAAATCGCGTCAATCTTGTTCTTGAAATGACTGGTAATCTCCTGGGCAGTAAAAAAGTTAATGGGTAAAGGCAGTGGGGGTGAAGTAAGGAAGTAAGGAAAGAAAAGAGTTGATGAGGATGAGGAGGTCTAAGAGTATGACTATGGAGTATTGGCTATTGATTTTATCAGATATTAGGTCGTTAGTGATTTTTAGTAGGGCAGTTTCAGTGGAATGTTGCAGGCGGAAGCCAGACTGTAGGGGATCGAGGAGGCTGCTGTCGGAGAGGTAGCAACTCATACGGTTGTGGACAAGGTGTTCAAGAAGCTTGGAGGCAAATGGGAGCAGGGAGATGGGTCTTAAGTTATTCAAACAGGTGGGGTCAGTTGAGGGTGTTTTAAGTATGGTCTGGAATAGGTAAGAGGAGAACCAGGAAAGAGTCGCAGAGACCAAGGGAGTGGAGTTTGCTGAGGAGGAGCAGGTGTTCAACTGTGTCAAAGGCAGCAGAAAGGTCTAAGAGTATGACTATGGAGTATTGACTATTGATTTTATCAGATATTATGTCGTTAGTGATTTTTAGTAGGGCAGTTTCAGTGGAATGTTGCAGGCGGAAGCCAGACTGTAGGGGATCGAGGAGATTTAGTTTTACGGCATGCTCGTTTAAGAGCATGGCTGTGTCTCTTGAGACTTCTAGTGTCATCTGTTTGCCAGGGTTGTACCAGGTGGTGCCTGGTTCTGAGTGTAGAGAGAGCAGCAAGTGTGTCCAGGGAAGATGACTGTAAGTTGTTGTAGATTGTAGACAGAAGTGGCCAGATCTGGGCAGGACAGGGATGCAATTTTGTCGTAAGTCAGTAGCAGAGTGAAGAAGGGAAGGGTTGAGGGGGAAGAGGTTTCTTAGGGTTACTGTTTGCTAGTTGGAGGCATGGGTGGTAGGAGACAAGGAGAGTGTAAAACTGATAAGGTTGTGATAGGAGAGAGGAAATGGGTGTTGCAGGGAGTGAATGGTTGTTTGTGTCCATTGCTTTAGGTTAAAAGTGGAAGTTAGGTTGGGTAGTTGAGAAGTGGCTGAGGTGTTAAGGTTGACTGGAATGTTGAAGTCACCAAGGATGATGGCAGGTACTTCAGAGGAGAGAAAGTATGAGAAGTCATTAAGAAAGCATGACACTGGGCCAAGAGGCTGATAAATGATTGCAGTCCTCAGACAAACAGGAGAAAAAAGAAGAATACTGTGCACTTCAAAAGAGCAGAGGGGCAGAGTGGAAGGTTTCGGAAGAACCTGGAAGGTGCTTTGTAGGGAAAGGAAAAGCTCAACTCTGCCTCCCTTTCGTCATGGAAGAGGGCAGCTGGAGAGGATTCCTAGAGCCAGGTTTCGGTAATGGCAAGTAGATTGAGGGAGTTGGAGAGGAAAAGGTAATTGACACAGGCAAGTTTGTTGGAGACAGAGAGGGCTTTCCAGAGGGCACATAAGAGTGGGGGGCTAGCTCGTGGAAGCAGGGGAATTGAGATAAGGGAGTGAGGGTTGCGGCTGCTGCCAGACAAGGGTTCTGCCGGTGGGAGTTTGATGATGGAAGGCCAGGATTTGGGGCGATATCCCCGTAAGTTAGTAGTAGTAGGAGAGTGAGGGAGGTGAGGTGGAAGTGGGATTTATACGAGGGTAATGCAGCAGTGATTTGGAAGTGGTGACATTATGTAGGCTCAGAGAGGGCAGGAGTTGATAATTGCAGAGATATTGAGAGAACAGAAGTGAGGGTGATAAGTAGAGGTTGTGGGGTGGAGAGGAGGGATAAAGAAATGAGAGTTTGAGGAGAGAGGACACTATAGCAAAAAGGAAGGTTAGTAAGAGCATGTTGGAGGGTGAAGAGAAAGGAAAGCAAGGCTAAGGGAAAGAGATAAGAGATGAAAGAGCACTTGCAGACTACTTGTAGTGGAGCAGTAATGTTTGTAGTCGCCTTTGTTGAAGTGCCGTAATTTGCTTAAAGAATGGCCAACATCGCCAGCAGTCCCAAAAATTGTACTGAAGTTATACTTTGATGGACTGGGAGGAGATTAGATAATGAATCAATTAAGAGCTAATAAAAAAGACACATAGTGAAAGAGCATGTTTTCTGCCATAAAACAAATTGCAAGCAGGATGGAGACAAGATAAGGCTAGGTGTTTGATCCTGGCCAAGGCACTATGAGAGTAAAGCCTACTACACACGGGTATTTTTTTTTCATTCAACCCAGCACAGAAATGGTGGAACCAAGTGGGACCCAGGTGGTACACCCATCTACTATCCAGAGAAGTCTGGCCAGAAGGGGTCTTCATGAAAGAATTGCAGTCAAAATCCATACCTCCCATGTGGAAACAAGGCTAAGCGACTCAACTATGCATAAAAACATAGGAACTGGGATGCAGAAAAATGGCAGCAGGTGCTCTGGACTGATGAGTCAAAATGTGAAATATTTGGCTGTAGCAGGAGGCAGTTTGTTGATGAAAGGCTGCAGAGTGGTACAATAATAAGTGTCTGCAGGCAACAGTGAATCATGGTGGAGATTCCATGTAAGTTTGGGGCTGCATTTCTGCAAGTGGAGTTGGAGATTTGGTCAAGATCAATGGTGTCCTCAATGCTGAGAAATACAGACAGATACTTATCCATCATACTATAATGCCAAACATACAGCGAATGTCATTATCTTCAGCGTAAAGAATAACAAGGAGTCCTGGGAGTGATGGTTTGGCCCCCAGAAAGCCCTGATCTCTACATCACTGTGTCTGTCTGGGATTACATGAAGAGACAGAAGGATTTGAGGCAGCCGACATCCACAGAAGATCTGTGGTTAGTTCTCCAAGATATTTGGGACAACCTACCTTCCAAATTTAAAAAAAAACTGTGTGCAAGTGTACTTAGAAGAATTGATGCTGGTTTGAAGGCAAAGGTGACTCCAAATATTGATTTGATTTGGATTTCTCTTCTGTCCATTTTCTTTTTTGTACTCATTTTGTGAATTGATAAAAGTAAACTTTTATCACTTCTGTTTTTGAAAGCATAAAGCGTCCTTAATTTACAGCATTTGTTCAGACCTGCCTAAGACTTTTGCACAGTACTATATACTGTATTTACTGTATATGTATATATTAAATCCCAATTCTCGTTTCTAATAAAAAGGTTACAGAAGAAAAAATAAATGTTTTTCATTAGGGACTGTGTGGTCAGGCTCCGGGTAGTTTTAGGTGCTTCTGAGATAATTTGGAGTTCCTGCACTTTACCTTGCACAAGTTTTTTTTTTTGCATTAGACTTGTATTGGAGTGCAAAACCAACTTGACCCAAACAAACAAAAATGTAACTTCTTTTGCAGAGGATGCCTGTAATTTGACATGTAGCCCAGAATGGGGCATTCACTCAGCATTTTTTTTTAAATAGACTCCTTAGATCAAGGTTTCTCAACCAGGGTTTTGTGGAACCCCAGTGTTCCCCCAGAGGTTGTTAGGAGTTTCCTTAAGCAATGAGAAATGTCTGCTTCTCTGATAAGTTCCCAGTGACACCATTAATTCTTTAAGCTATCTGTAAGAGGAGAATTCTTCCCAATGACCAAGAGTGTAAGGAACATTCTTCCCACTGACCATCACACTAATGTATCATGAATTGTAGATGTAGTAATTTTCAGTATGGGTTCCCTGAGACTGTAAAGTTATTTCAAGGGTTCCCGAGTTGAGAGTGTCTGCCTTAAGCCTCGTACACACGATCGGATTTTCCGCAGTCAAAACCTTGGACTTTTGTCCATAGGCATGTGCCTGGATTTTGTCTTGCATACAAACGGCAAGGAATTGTCGGCCAACAAACATGAACGTACTAGTATTGGAACTGACGTACTACGTGGTTTTTGCAGCTCTTTACGCCCTTTGGGCTCCTTCTGCTAATTTTGTGTTAGTAGAAGTTTGGTTAGTGTTGATTTGCGCTTTTCATTTGGCGCTTTTCATTTCGTGCTTTTCAGATCGTTTCTGAATGGCCATTCATCAACCAGACATGTTGCGGAATCGGAGGAGATAACCTGTTAATTATTATTGGCTTTGGAGTTATTGCTTTGACCCAAGTCCAGTCCAGGAACAGGAGGAGGAGTTCTTGGACCAAAAATTGGTTGCTTTATTTATCGTGAGCAATTATGTCATATGCCTTTGCTGCGGGAGCTCCAGGAGAATAATCCAGATGATTTTCGGAATTATCTCCGGATGACGGACCCCCTGCTTTCACCAACTCTTGGCATTGTTGACCCCCTATATTAAGAAGCAGGACACATGCATGAGTCTTTTATTTTATTTTTTGGTTGAATAATAATGATTTGATTTGGTATATTTTCTATATTTTTGGATGCATAGAGTGCACTTTTTGGTTAAGTTCTATTGGCAGATATCATGTCAAATTTTATTTGTTTTCTCTTTTTTATGCACAATAAAAAAATTGTGGAAAATAATACTTGGCTATGTGTTTTACTTCAAATGACAGTTTGGGAGTCGGCAGTTACATTTTAAAAATTACAATGTAAAATTAACAAGGGACACCAACATAGTTGTTTCTTAGATCTCAAAAACTATGAGATAATAATAACTTGCCCAAATAAATTTAAAAAAAAAAAAAAAGCATCATAATATTATTCTTGATATCACTAGAAAAAAAAAAGCCTTTAAAATTAATTTTCAATAACTCCATCAGTATCACCAGCAAAGCAGCTTCATTATTATCCCATTAAAGAAGAAGAGAATTGTGCGCTGCATTTCATAATTTGCCACGTCACGAATGTTAATTCTCCATTACGAACGCTAGTTTACAAGACCGACCGCTTCCGGCTCGTCCTTGCTTCCGAGCATGCGTGTTTGTACTTTGGACTTTTGTCCGACGGACTTGTGTACACACGCTCGGAAAATCCGACAACAGACCTTTGTCCGCAGAAAATTTTAAAACCTGCTACCCAACATTTTTCTGCGGAAAATCCGACAACAATTGTCCGATAGGGCATACAAACGTTCGGATTTTCCACCAACAGCCTGTCAACACACAATTCCCGTTGGAAAATCCGATCGTGTGTAGGAGGCTTAAGAGTCTGACTTGAAAATTAAGCTCCTCGGAGTGAAACGCGTCAGTAGGAGTGTGTGCAGAATGTACTGATAGGAATAAACTGCTTTGATGTGATTGAGATCAGAGTGCAGCAATTATCATTTTGTAGTGCCAATTTAGTTTTTTTTTGCATTAATGAAAAATGTTCTTGTTTATTGGATCATGCTCCCTGCTTGCCATGCAGTCATTGAACACGGAACAGCATTGTAGCAACCTGTCAATAAAGAGGTGTAGAGTACGAGGTGATGCGGAGATGCACGCATTTGTTTCCCCCACATGTCAGGGAACTTTCTATTCCTTAAACAACTCTGAACTCTGCCTGGACTGATCATCTTTCACCGAGCTGGAAGCATTTCCACAAACATTGGCAAAATGAGCTGTGTAAACAGTTGCTTAAAATGTATATAAAAACAGCTCAAACACTAAACTTACAATCTTGAAGGAATTTGATTTTCATTTATTTTAAATGTCAACAGGTCTGAGTTAGCCTACAACATCCTTGGCTTCTTTCACTCTGGAAAGAAAATATCAGGTGCCCAGACTCTAAGATTGGAGTTCATTGATGATAAAGTTCAAATAATCCTTTGTTCCGTGTATTTTCTCCTCTGGTCTGAACATAAAAGAGCTCTTTATAGAGAGTCGGGTAAATGTACCATTTTAGAGTTTACAGAAAATGTTTATTTAAAGTACTTAGACTACCAGGTCCGCGGGGTAGGCTTTCCCTTGTAAAATAAACAGCCGCCCATTTGATAACCATTAGCAAATGGAACCTTCAAGACAAGAGGCTCACAAGAAGCAGGTTAGGGCTTCCTTTTAATTACAACGTAATAGTGATACTTAAAGTCAGCAAAGTCCCAACATTCCTCACTTGTTTAAAATACAGGAACATGATAGTTATTGTTAAGACCTATTATGTCAATCTTCCCTTGGAGAATAAAGAACCAATGTGGAAAATGGAATTTCTGGGGATTTTTTTTTTTCTATTGCGTTCTTTACATTTTTTATTTATGAGCTAATACTTTTGGCTAAGATTGCACTGTAAAAACAGTTGTCGTATATTTTTACTATTTCCTTTTTTGTAAGCTTGTGGATATAGTGTAGATTATCGCAAATGTAAAAATATAATTCTTTAGGATTATGATCTAACACCCTAATCTGCAAGTGCTAAAAGTCTTACAGTATTTTATTCTATTATCGACTTAATTACAAATGTACTAATGGGGCATGGCTAGATATTGACCAGTAAAGGCGGACATCTCTTGGGCTCCTGGCTCCTATGGACCAGTAAATATGGGCATCTCTTGGCTCCTGGCACCTATGGACCAGTAAATGCGGACATCTCTTGGGCTCCTGGCTCCTATGGACCAGTAAATATGGACATCTCTTGGCTCCTGGCGCCTATGGACCAGTGAATAAGGACATCTCTTGGGCTCCTGGCTCCTATGGGCCAGTGAATACTGACATCTTTTTGTTCCTGGCGTTTATGGACCAATGAATACCAACATCTCTTGGGCTCCTGGCTCCTATGAACCAGTGAATAGGGACATCTCTTTTGCTCCTGGCCCCTATGGACCGGTGAATACGGACATCTCTTGGGCTCCTCTCTCCTATTGATCACTGAATACAGACATCTCTTGGGCTCCTATGGACCAGTGAATACGGACATCTCTTGGGCTCATGGCTCCTATGGACCAGTGAATACGGACATCTCTTGGGCTCCTGGCTCTTATGGACCAGTGAATACGGACATATCTTGGGCTCCTGGCTCCAATGGACCAGTAAATATGGACATCTCTTGGGTTCCTGGCTTCTATGGACTAGTGTATACGGACATCTCTTGGGCTCCTGGCTCCTATGGACCAGTTAATACAGACATCTTTTGAGCTCCTGGCTTCTATGAACCAGTGAATACAGACATCTCTTGGGCTCCTGGCTCCTATGGACAAGTGGCTAAGGACATCTCTTGGGCTACTGGCGTCTATGGACCAGTGAATATGGACATCTCTTGGGCTCCTATGGATCAGTAAATACGGACATCTCTTGGGCTCTTGGCTCCTATGGACCAGTGACCATGGGTATCTCTCGGGCTCCATAGATATTCTAATATACTAATGCAAAGCCAGCCAGTAGTTCATAGTGCCATTAGGAGATTCCCTTTGCGTAAGCTCCAAACAGAGTGAAACCTTTTGGTGAGTGTGTGTACTGAGTTGAGTGGTCTGTTTATTGGAGAGATCAATAAACTGATTCTGAAGCTTTAAATATGGTGAGCGGTTCCCTTCTTTCCTTTCTGGAGCTTATGCTGAGACTTTGTGAGTGGCCGTCGATAACTACAGGAAACCAGCCCCCGTGATCTGTGGTTACTTGGGAAATAGTGCTGGTAGCAGAACATTTGGATCTCCACTATTACAGTCATCTTCTGGCTCCTGGCAAGTTCTTCTAATTCACTAATGTAAACTCAGCTGGCAGTTCATAGTGCTGGTGGGTGACGACAATCTTTATCAAGCCTTAGCCCTGGTTCACACCGGTGCGACTTTGAAATCGCGCTACTTCAGCACGATTTCAAAGCCGCACATCAGTGCTATTTGCACTGCCGATTTCATTGCGGCTTGTGACTTCATGCAACAGACGTCTGTACAAGTCGCAATGAAATCGGTAAAAAGTAGTGCAGGGACCTTGTCATAATTGCTGTGAAATGAGTCACAGTAGTATGAACGGTTTCATTGCCAGCAATGGGATGTGACTTGTCATGCAATTTGGAACTGTCAAATCGTATGACAAGTTGCACTGGTGTGTACGTGGGCCTAAAGTACAACTAAAGGCAAAACCTTTTTTTTTCGTTTTGGATAGAGCGGAGATGGATTAAAACACCCCTCAGTTTTTATTGCTTTTTGTGCTGCCCTCTCTATTGTCCTGCTTACCATTATTATTATTGAAAGTGAACGTAAAAGAAAATCCAAAATCTTGGGTTTTCCCCAGAAAAGTAACTGATGGGAAATCTTCCAATGAGGACACCAGTTCTGGTGACCTGGGAGGCCCCAAGGGATTCCCTTAATTTGCAGGGATTTCCCCTCACTTCCTGTTTTGACTATGGGACAGGAAGTGAAGGGAAATCTCCCCAATGGGACACAGATGGCACAAAAAAAACTGACAGGGGTTATGACCCTGCCTTACTCTATCCAAAAAGAAGACAAAAGTTTTGCCTAAATTTCTACTTTAACATAGTTCTTCTATTGCATCTCATTATGATTTTATAACTTTCACTGTTCAAGTCCTGAAGAAGAGGTAGGCCTAACCCCAAAACATGTTGGTTATATTTGATGCTCTCTTTGACAGACTCACCTGGGACAGAGGCTTTTGGAGGGCGCTGAATGGTAGCTTCTTGCCTACCGACTATGGGCCCTGGCATTTAAGGGAGCTACAAGCATTTAGGAAGATTTCCTGTTATGTAATGCAAAAAGACATTATTAAGGAGGCCATGAAGGTCTCTGCTCAGTGAACAGATATTTGTGAAAAGAAAGCTGGTTAATGAGATCTGGACAGCCCAGGGTCTCCTGTTGTCTACTAGTCTGAGGTGCTGTGACATCACTGTTGTATTGTTAAATGTGCTAATTAACTCACCTATTGCCTGCTAGGGGATGTGTTTACACTTGGAATAATGTGTATTGTACTTTGTGAGCTCAATACCGGCAAGTCTGACCTAGAATGAGATCCCTGATTGTCCAGGTGGTTAGTTGTTTAATTAACTTAATGTTTATAGTGTTAATTATACTTCTGTATACAGCTGCGTTTGCATATGATAATGTGATCAGCTTCACCTAAGTGTGTAGTGTATAAAAAGCCTGTATTCTTGTTTAATAAAAGAGCTCCAGCTTTGCAGCTAAACTAGTCCTGCCTAGTTCTTGGTTGCAATATGCGGCTATAATATCTGATATCTATGTTCACACTGGAGGAAGCCGTATACTGACGGAAGCAACCAAGTGGAATGTGGGACGGTTCCATCACACTCTCAACCAATAAATGTTTTAAAAAGACCTTTAAGTGATATAATTTTTTTTTCTAGGCACTCCTCAATACCCAACCCAGAGATTATTGTCTGCTGAGCCATCCCTTAGTTGCAATCAGAGAGGTATAGACTACGACCAGTACAAGGTCCATTATACCTTCATTATGGTACAGCTGCTTTGAAGGAATACGCACTATATACGTTTTGTATAATGCTTATGTATTTGTAAATGTTTTGTATAATGCTTATATTGCTTCAGATATCTGTGAGCACACAACAAATCAAAAGAAAAGTGTGGGTTTACAAAAAACAAACATTCATACTTACCTAAGTGGATGCAGCATCGGTCCAATGCTGCAGTTGTCCCCGGCCCCACCAGGTCTGCACCGAGAACTCGGAGATCAAAGACCACTGATTGCTCAGTTCTCGGGTCTGCTCTGAGCACAGAGCAGTGACATTCACTCACCGGCTCTCTGCTCTGCCCCTCCAACACTCACTGGAGCACCGGACTGTGGAGGGGGCGGGAGCAGCTGGCTCAGCCTCTCAGATGTGCGCTGAGAGGCTGAGCCAGCTGCCAGTCAGTGATCTGGCCGGGATTCAACATTAAAGTCAGGATCCCTGCAGAGCCTGGAGCAGCTCTGTGACATCAGCCGACAACGGACTTTGGCCCACTGTCGGCTCAATATGGTTCATAGGAGAGCAGCACTAAGTGAACTACTGTGACCCCCATGAGAAGTATGGCCAAAAGAGCTTCGTCCATACTGCTCCTTTTTAAAAAGTCTGAAGGAAAATTATTATAAGAAAACATTGGTCAGAGTATATATTTAATTTAAGATACATTCTGTGATTCTGTTAAATGTGCGATTTATGGTCTATGTTTTTTTTTTCTTTTTTTTCTTCCTTTATGATTAAGATTTTTCATTATTTCTTTTTCCAGAGAAAGAACATGGCGAGCAAGAATTATACCATCTCTAGTTGGGTTATTTTATCTTTCTGAGGGAAACTTGTTCTGAATGAAACTGTTTTATAGATGGGTTTACTTCTGCTTTAACTGTGGTTCCTTCCAGAAATGAACTGGTCATGACTTTAGTGGCTGTAGACCCTCTACTCTTGGATAGGTGCTACCTTTATCTGTGTTAAAATATCACCTCCCCAAGCTACGTACCCTAATGCAGTGATATCCAAACTAAGGCCCAAGAGCCGGATGAGGCCCTTTGCATACTTTTATCCGACCACCAATGATGAGGCGCTATTCTTCCCACTGACACCAATGATGGGGCACTTTTCCTCCCACTGACACCAATGATGGGGCACTATTCCTTCTACGGACACCAATGATGAGGCACTATTCCTCCCACTAACACCAATGATGGGGCACCATTCCTTCCACTGATATCAATTATGGGGCACTACTCTTCCCACTGACACTAATGATGGGGCACTATTCCTCCCACTGACATCAATGATGGGGCACTACTCTTCCCACTGACACCAATGATGAGGCACTATTTCTTCCACTGACACAAATGATGATGCATAATTTCTCCTCCTACTGGCCACAGGCGCTCTGTAATTGTTTTACTCCTACTGACTACCAAGCCTGAGACATTGTCTATCCTCCCATTGACCCCAGGGCATTTTCTTTCCCCACTGGCCACAGTCTGGCCCCCCTAAATTCCAAATGACAGTAAACTGGCCCTAGAGTCCACCACCAGAAAAAGTAAACACATCAGGGGCTCTCGTCCATTAAGGACGCACAGGCACTGCCCTCTCTTTCCTGCCACCCCCTCTATGACTAATGGATAGATTTATGCATAGCATGAATCTATCCATGGCCACCACTGCCACCCCCTATTTAAGCTCCCGGCCCCTTTTAGGAAGCCGGGCGCCTGAATTCCAGCGACGAGGGTGGTTTTTTTAAGCACCTGATTAGAGCCAAAGGCTCTAATAGGCTTCAAAAAAGGTGGACTTAGAGCACAGAGCATGTGCTTTTCTAACACTGAACCGCCTCTCTGCCAATTAGGCAGCACAGGTTTAATACCCTTCACCTGATTGGCTGAAGGCACAGGCGCCCCGATTGGATGCCTAACAGATCAAAGAAAAGAGGAGGGGGAAGCACGGAGGACACAGGAGCTGCCGTCACCCGCTGCCTGATCTGACACTAAAATGGGGAAAGTGGCAGACAGCGGGCAGGCGGGGGTCACAGTGGGGGCATTTGATGGGCACAAGTGGCAGCATTTGATGGACACAAGTGGCAGCATTTGATGAGCACAAGTAGCACCATTTGATGGGTACAAATGGCTGCATATAATGGGCACAAGTGGCTGCATATGATGGGCACAGTGGCTGCATATGATGGGCACAAGTGGCTGCATATAATGGGCACAAGTGGCTGCATATAATGGGCACACGTGGCTGCATTTGATGGGAACAAGTGGCTGCATTTGATGGGGCACAAGTGGCTGCATATGATTGGCACAAGTGGCTGCATATGATGGGCACAATGGCTGCATATGATGGGCACAGTGGCTGCATATGATGGGCACAGTGGCTGCATTTGATGGGCACAATGGCTGCAATTGATGGAACAGTGGTTGAATTTGATGGGCGCAAGTGGCTGCATATGATGGGAACAAGCGGTTGCATTTGATGGGCACAAGGGGCTGCATATGATGGGAACAAGTGGCTGCATATGATGGGCATAATGGCTGCATATGATGGGCACAGTGGCTGCATATGATGGGCGCAGTGGCTGCATTTTTATGGGCACAGTGGCTGCAATTGGTGGCACAGTAGTTGCATTTGATGGGCACAAGTGGCTGCATATGATGGGCACAAGTGGCTGCATTTGATGGCCACAAGTAGCTGCATATGATGGGCACAAGTGGCTGCATATGATGAGCACAGTGGCTGCATATGATGGGCACAAGTAGCTGCATATGATGGGCACAAGTGGCTGCATATGATGGGCACAAGTAGCTGCATATGATGGGCACAAGTGGCTGCATTTGATGGGCACAGTTAGGCTGGAATTGATGGTTTTTATTTTTCATTATTTTTCAGTTTGTTTGTACCCCCCAAAAAATTTTGAGCACCAGCCGCCACTGCAAAACCATTCTCAGACTCTCACCTCACCCTATCATTACTAAAGACTCTATACGCCTCTATTGTTATGTCTACTGGGTTTAGTGATATCATCCGTTTATTTCCTGTTACCAATAAAGCTCCATCTTGGATATTTTCTTCCTTATACTTCCTCAAACCTTGCTTCCTCCCTAACATGGGCATCATCCAGTAATGTTGTGCATGCCCACAGAACCCGAGCCAAGTCAAGAGAAGTGATGAGGTTTTCTGAAGACTCCTGAGATCGAGCGATTGTGTTGGAGTTGGAGCATTACATCACCTCGGCATAGAACTCTGTAGATCCCGGCATGGTCAGTGTGCCGTGAATGAGGGATAAAATGAGCATGCACTAATGACATCGCTGGCAACAATATACAGGAATATCTTCAGAACAGCAAAGCTTTGTAGTACCGTACTTTAAAGTTATGAACAAGAAGGTGTATATTATGATTGCACAAGGGGAAAAGTTCACATACTGAGTTTAATTTATTCAAATCTAATTGGTGTTCCTATGTTTTTGCCTCGTGCCTTAAACGTTTTTCAGAATGAGGAACTGTCCAATTGCTGATTATAGAATGGGGATTGTTTCTTTTTTGAAATATTTCTTACTCTCTCTCTCTCTCTCTCGCTCTCTCTCTCTGCACTGGTCAAAATAATTGTGGTGGAGGGGGCACTATGTTTTGGGGGGTTGTTTTTCAAGGGTTGGGCTTGGCCCCTCAGTTCTAGTGAAGGGAACTCTTAAGGCTTTAGCATACCAAGACATTCTGGACATCTCCATGCTCCCAGCTTTGTGGGAACAGTTTGGGGATGGCCCCTTCCTGTTCCAACATGACTATGCACCAGTGCACAAAGCAAGGTCCATAAAGACATGGATGAGCGAGTTTGGGGTGGAGGAACTTGACTGACCTGCACAAAGTCCTGACCTCAACGCCGTAAAACACCTTTGGGATGAATAGGAACGGAGACTGCGAGGCAGACATTCTCGTCCAACATCAGTGCCTGACCTCACAAATGCGCTTCTGCAAGAATGGTCAAACATTCCCATAGACACCCTCCTAAACCTTGTGGACAGCCTTCCCAGAAGAGTTGAAGCTGTTATAGCTGCAAAGGGTGGGCCAACTCAATATTGAAGCCTAGGGACTGAGACTGGGATGCCATTAAAGTTCATATGCCTCTCCCATCCTCTGGAACTCGCTACCTCCACCTGTCCGGCTATCCCCTACTCTTGCTACCTTCAGGCGATCCCTGAAAACTCATCTCTTCAGGAAAGCCTATACCGTCTCTAATGCCGCGTACACACGGTCGGACTTTTTGGCTACAAAAGTCCGACAGCCCGTCCGACAGACTTTCGACTGACTTTTGGCGGAATTGCGGCAGACTTTCTAACGAACGGACTTGCCTATATACTTGTCTATATACGATCACACAAAAGTCAGACGGATTCGTACGTGATGACGTACACCAGACTAAAATAAGGAAGTTGATAGCCAGTAGCCAATAGCTGTCCTAGCGTGGGTTTTTGTTCGTCGGACTAGCATATCATATTGTATTATAACTGTATTGTCTCCCTTTTATATTGTAAAGCGCTGCGTAAACTGTTGGCACTATATAAATCCTGTATAATAATAATATGCGTGTAAAGGCAGGCGTCCCAATACTTTTGATAATATAGTGTAGATGTTAATGGGGGATCTGGCAAAAAAAAGTGTTCCCCCTAAAAATACTTACCAGACCCTTATCATTGATGAAGGTCTAGTATGGGTTTCCAGGAGCACAGGGAGCACGGGGATCCCACATTTTTGTTTCTCGTTTTTTTTCCAAAATCCATATCAGACCATTATCCAAGCATGCAGCCTGAGAGGCCAGAAAAGGGGGGGGCATGCATTTCCCTGCCTCTTGAACCACACCAGGGCACATGCCTTCTTCAACATGAGGGGAGGGAACTTTGCCAGGGGGATACCTGGCAAAACATCTTGTCCCTATGTTGAGGAGAACAAGGGCCTCATCCCCACAACCCTGGCCCTGTAAAGTGTGGGGCTTATCGGAATCTGAAAACCTCCATCTGGAGACTTTAGATACCGCAACCCCCCACATGAATTAGTAAGGGGTACATACACAGTTTTTGACATATCCTTTAATACAAAAAAGGTCCTACGATGTAAATCCAGCAATGCCAATCCACATCAATTATGATGAACAATGCCCTTTGACCCACTTAAAGAAAACCCCCCTGCTGATATGAATAATCTTTTCGGTGATGTCAAGTGACATCTCCTGGTCCTTGCCGCTAAAGAAAACAAGGGGGCAGGGTCTCCTGAATAACAGCAATGACCAAATGCAGACAGGACTATATTAGATTTGTGACATCACAGGGATTTCATAATGATCATATTTGGTCAGTGACATCACAGGGACCCCCGGCTGAATGGACCGGCCAGGAATGAGTCATGGCTGTTAGGATATCGGTGTCTCCTGGCTACCTAACAACCAGTCTCAGTGCAAGCTGTGGTAGTAACACTGCTGTTAAATGTTTCACATGCCACTGCCACTGGAGGTTCAACACCAATTACATTCTGCTGTTTGACAAACCTGTAACGCTGCCCCTGTAGGGGCCGCTGGTAATAACTGGGACTGGCTGGAGCATGATAAAACTTCAAGCTGTTTCCCTATTTTTTGTAAGCTTCTTCCAGAGGCAGGGGGAAGCAATCAAACTCCCAGCCTGTGAATTCCTGAACAGACCAGAACAATCACTGCTCCCTTGACTACAAAAGGAGCCAGAAAATTGCCTAACATCCTACGCTATTTGCCTAGCTCATCCCGGATTGAGACCAGTAGGAGTAAAAAATGTGCTTGCATCAGTGGGATGCCATTGGATTGGTGGTCAGTGAGAGTAAAAAATATTACATCATTGGTCTCTGTGGGAGTAATAGCGCTCCATCATTGGTGTCAGTGGAAGTAATAGTGCCCCATCACTGGTATCAGTGAGAAGAACAATACCCCACCTCTGGTGTCAGTGGGAGAATTAGTTCCCCTTCATTGGTGTCAGTGGAAGGAATAGTGCCCAATCATTGGTATCAGTGAGAGAAATAGTGCCCCATCTTTGGTGTCAGTAGAAGGAATAGTATCCCATCATTGACTAATCTGTTAACATTCTACGAGGAAGTGAACTGCCACCTAGATAGGGGAAGACCTGTGGATGTGGTGTATATGGATTTTGCAAAAGCATTCAATACAGTTACCCATTAAAGCTTAATTTATAATCTGAGGTCTGTAGGCATGGACCATAGAGTTTTTTTCATGGATAGAAAACTGGTTACAGAAGCAAATTAATAAGCGGACTGCCTTGGATTGCGAGCATAATTCGTTCTGGAAACATGCTTGTAATCCAAAGCACTTGTATATCAAAGCTAATTTCCCCATAAGAAATTATGGAAACTCAAATGATTCGTTCCACAACCAATTATTCATAGGTCCTTCAGTTTATAGTCCATATAAAAAGATTATAGCAATGTGATCAGGTTGTGTAGCCATAAAATGTCCATCCACAAACGGAAGCCTCCGCAAGGGAATTAGAAGCAAAATCCAGCAGGAGCTCCAGAGTATAAAAGAGAAGAGAGGCGCCTCTAAGTGTAGCAATATGTTTCTAAATGTTGTACCTCCATTAAATGTAACCATATTGCTACACTTAGAGGTGCCTCTTTTCTCTTTTATACCCAGTTGTGACATGAGGCTACTTGTATATCAAGACATCGCTTGTATATCAAGTCAAAATTTGTTTAAAAATTTTGCTTGTCTTGCAAAACGCTCTTAAACCAAGTTACTCTCAAACCAAGGTTTTTACTGTACAGGGATATGGGAAATGATTACCGACACCGACTCAGGTACACCTTCACAGGTTGAACTGGATGGACTATTGTCTTTATTCAACCTTACCTACTATGAAACTACTGACGTCAGTGGAAGGAATAGTACCCCATCATTGGTGTGAGTGAGAGGAATAGTGCCCCCATTTCTGGTGTCAGTGGGAGAATTAGTTCCCCATCATTGGTGTCAGTGGAAGGAATAGTGTCCCAAGGGCTGAAGGACCACATCCGGCCTGAGGGTCGCAGTTTGGAGACCTATAAAACTATTGACGTCAGTGAAAGGAATAGTACCCCATCATTGGTGTGAGTGAGAGGAATAATTCCCCCATTTCTGGTGTCAGTGGGAGAATTAGTTCCCCATCGTTGGTGTCAGTGGAAGGAATAGTGTCCCAAGGGCTGAAGGACCACATCCAGCCTGAGGGTCGCAGTTTGGAGACCTATGAAATTATTGACGTCGGTGGAAGGAATAGTACCCCATCATTGGTGTGAGTGAGAGGAATAGTGCCCCCATTTCTGGTGTCAGTGGGAGAATTAGTTCCTCATCATTGGTGTCAGTGGAAGGAATAGTGTCTCAAGGGCTGAAGGACCACATCCGGCCTGAGGGTCGCAGTTTGGAAACCTAAGAAACTATCGACGTCAATGGAAGGAATAGTACCCCATCATTGGTGTGAGTGAGAGGAATAGTGCCCCCATTTCTGGTGTCAGTGGGAGAACTAGTTCCCCATCATTGGTGTCAGTGGAAGGAATAGTGTCCCAAGGGCTGAAGGACCACATCCGGCCTGAGGGTCGCAGTTTGGAGACCTATAAAACTATTGACGTCAGTGGAAGGAATAGTATCCCATCATTGGTGTGAGTGAGAGGAACAGTGCCCCGATTTCTGGTGTCAGTGGGAGAATTAGTTCCCCATCATTGGTGTCAGTGGAAGGAATAGTGTCTCAAGGGCTGAAGGACCACATCCAGCCTGAGGGTCGCAGTTTGGAGACCCCTAACGTAGACTTTTGCTCAGTCTGTGTGGCATGGGTGATCTTACTGTAGTCCTTTCACATATAAAGTCTCATTGTATTAGGAAAAGATCCAGCTGCAGAAGAATACAAAAATCCAAACAAAGCCCATGTATGACAATTCGGACAAAGAGATCTCTGAAGTATGTTATTCTATTCAGTTGAAAGGGAAGAAAAAAAAAAAGTCTTATCTTGACAGCAGCTGCCCCATATTGCTCCGCATATCAACCATTTACAGTTCAAAAAAAAAAAAGAAAAAATGTTATGGTAGCCTTTGAGTTAGATAGCTTTGACGCACACCCAGGGGAATCTCACGGTTAAACGTGCGAACAGTGACCTTTCAATGCGAACGGCAGACAGAGAAAAAAACAAACGGGCCTGTATTTTCCCATAGAGAGTCTCTGTGGAAACTACAGTCATTCTTTGTACCTCATTCACATTTAGTTTGGCTGGCCCGGGCAGAGATATATGGACAAATGAGAAGAATCGCCACAGAAAAGAATACTCTTCACAGAAGAATGGTGAATAAAAACTGTTATAGTGATGCTGTCAAGTTCAAGTGGGACCGGCACTGCACCTGGGCTACCAATGAAGGCATGTATTCATCCACAGTCATGTGTGGGAAGACTGATAAGTTTCAGAGGTGGTCATGTCAAGAGGCCCATTCAAAGGACGATTCTATTTGAGATTTATAGAACAAAAAGCCATGAGTAGACAATATCCTATTTTGTCTGATTTTATCTGGGATTAAAGGACGGCTCCCGGGCAAAGTTATATTTTAAAGATGAACTCCGGGAATTATGTAGATTGCATGCCTACATTGGTCCAACTTGGCACAATGGAATTGTGTATACACGATATTGTCAAAAATATTGGGACGCCTGCCTTTACATGCACATGAAATTTAATGGCATCCCAGTCTTAGTCCGTAGGGTTCAATATTGCGTTGGCCCACCCTTTGCAGCTATAACAGCTTCAACTCTTCTGGGAAGGCTGTCCACAGGGTTTAGGAGTGTGTCTATGGGAATGTTTGACCATTCTTCCAGAAGCGCATTTGTGAGGTCAGGCACTGATGTTGGACGAGAAGGCCTGGATCACAGTCTCCGCTCTAATTTATCCCAAAGGAGTTCTATCGGGTTGAGGTGCAGGCCAGTCAAGTTCCTCCACCCTAAACTGGCTCATCCATGTCTTTATGGACCCTGCTTTGTGCACTGGTCCAAATCATTTGGTGGAGGGGGGGGGGATTATGGTGAGGGTTTGTGTTTCAGGGGTTGGGCTTGGCCCCTTAGTTCCAGTGAAGGGAACTCTTGTGCACTGGTGCGCAGTCAGGTTGGAACAGGAAGGGGCCATCCCCAAATCTGTTCCCACAATGTTGGGAGCATGAAATTGTCCAAAATGTCTTGGTATGCTGATGACTCGTCAGCACACCAAGACATTTTGGACAATTTCATGCTCCCAACATTGTGGGAACAGATTTGGGGATGGCCCCTTCCTGTTCCAACCTGACTGCGCACCAGTGCACAAAGCAAGGTCCATAAAGACCCGATAGAACACCTTCAGGGTGAATTAGAGTGGAGACTGTGAGCCAGGCACACTGACCACAGGGGGGAGCTGGCCGAACACGGCTGCCATTCATGTAGCCCTTACTACAGTCATAGCTACAATCTTCTAGGTCTCCAAACTGTGGCCTGGGGGCCAGACGTGGCCCCTTGCTTGAATTTATCTGGCCCTTAAGGCATTATTCCTGCCACTGACACCAACAATGGGGAATAGTTCCTGCCATTTACACCAGCAGTGGGGTACTATTCCTTCCACTGACACTAACAATGGGGTGTAATTCCTTACACTAACACCAACAATAGGGTACTACACTGTGGGCACAATTATTAGGCAAGTTGTATTTTTGAGGATTAATTTAATTATTGAACAGCTACAGTGCTCTCAGTCAATCCAAAATGTTAATAAACCTCAAACCTGAATATTTAAGAAAGTAAAAGTGAGGTTTTGGCTTTCTTAGGAGAATATCTATGTGTGCACAGTTATTGGGCAACTAAATGAAAAATAATAATTTTCCCATGTCACTTGTTTATTTTCATCTGTTAAAGTGAGAATAATAAACAAAAAAACGCAAAATTTACAAATAAACATTTCTGACATTCAACTTTTTGTGCAGCAGCAACCACAGCCTCTCAGACACTGTTCAGAGAGGTGAACCGTTTTCCTTCATCGTAAATCTCTAGAAGGGCCCACAAGTTCTCAATAGGGTTTAGGTCAGGTGAGGAAGGGGGGCCATGTCATTATTTTTTTTTATCTTTAAGGCCTTTAATGGCTAGCCATGTAGTGGAGTACTTCAATGCATGCGATAGAGCATTGTCCTGCATAAATATCATGGTCTTCTTCAAAGATGCAGACTTTTCCTGTACCACTGCTTGAAGAAAGTGTTTTTTAAAAAATGGCAGTAGGTCTGGGATTGATTGAGTTGATTTTGATTCCATCTTCAAACCGAAAAGTAGGGATGAGCCGAACACCCACCAGTTCGGTTCGCACCAGAACACGCGAACAGACAAAAAATTTTACGAACATGCGAACACCGTTAAAGTCTAGGGGATGCGAATGTGAAAAATAAAAAGTGTTCATTTTAAAGGCTTATATTCTTATTGGCTTATTGCCGTAAAAAGTGTTTGGGGGCCCGGGTACTGCCTCAGGGGACATGTATTAATGCAAAAAAAAAGTTTTTAAAACGGCCGTGTTTTCAGGAGCAGTGATTTCAATAATGTTTAAAGTGAAACAATAAAAATGAAATATTCCTTTAAATATCGTGACTGGGGGCCCCCTTAGTCTGCCTGTAAAGTAGCGCATCTTTCCCATGTTTATAACAGTACCGCAGCAAAATGACACTTTCTAAAGGAAAAAATGTCATTTAAAATTGCTCTACATTGCTATAATGTATTGTCGGATCCCGACAATATACATAAAAAATCATTGAAAAAAAGGCAGTGTAGTTTATATATCACAGTTTATTGAAGTGGTTAAGGGGAACCCTGCGCCAAAATTAAAAAAATGGGGTCGGGGTCCCCCCAAAATCAATACCAGGCCCTTGAGGGGGCCCCACGCCTTTCCTTTTTTTAATTTGGGTGCGGGGTTCCCCTTAATATCCATACAAGACCCAAAGGGCCTGGTAATGGACTGGGGGGTACCCATGCCGTTTGTCTCACTGATTTTCATCCATATTGCCATGACCGGACATTACATTAAAGCCGCAAGCAGTTTTAAATGACTTTTATTCCTTTAAAAATGTCATTTTGCGCAGAGGGACTGTTCTAAGCACTGGAAACATGCGCCACTTTACAGGCATACTATAGACACCCCCCAGGTACGATATTTAAAGGAATATTTTACTTTTTTTTTTTCACTTTAAGCATCATTAAAATCACTGCTCCCGAAAAAAACGGACGTTTGAAAAACTTTTTTTTGCATTGATACGTGTCCCCTGGGGCAGGGCACGGGTCCCCAAACCCTTTTTTAGGACAATAACTTGCAAATTAGCCTTTAAAATTAGCACTTTTGATTTCAAACGTTCGAGTCCCATAGACTTTAATGGGGTTCTAAAGTTTGCGCAAACTTTCGGTCCGTTCGCAGGTTCTGGTGCGAACTGAACCAGGGGGTGTTCGGCTCATCCCTACTGCTGAGACAATGAAGGGGGTGGGGGACAGAGAGGAGCCTCTCAGTGGCTGCAAGGAGAAGCGCAGGATCTGGCAGAGGAGTTCTGTCCTTCTCTCCCGCTCTGCTGTCGACTGCTGGGGCAAGGTAGGGGCAGAGACAAGGGGGTTGCCACAGCTGCAGGAGAGGAGCCCTGCCCAAAATATAGTGACCATGACCTTTGACCCTTACTTGACCTACAAACCTAGATCTAGGTATTTTTTCTTTCTTTTTATTTTTTTTGTTTTGTTTTTTTTATCTCTCCCTGCAAGCAGACAGAGAGAAATACAATGTATCTTTCTGCTCCATTCACAGAGAGAGAAATGGACGCCAATCACAGGCTACCACAGCAGTCAGGTGACCCAGAAGCGGGAGTTCTGGGTCCCGATTGTTAGTGTAGTATGGAGGGCTCCCCTGTGAGACCCCGGTCTCTGTGCTGGAAGCATGCTGTGCAGCCCGCTCCCAGCGCAAAGACAGATATGCATATATACGGCCCCACGGAAAAAAAGGCCAGTCCAGTGAGGCCGCATATATGTGTACTGTCGGCGCAAAGGGGTCAAACAGTGTGTGGGTTTTTTTCCTGTAAATCTTTTTATTATTTTGAATAGGTACAATAACATAAAAATGTAAAATACACTCACACCATAACATTCCATATCTCAGACACTTAGCCGACGCAGGGGCTTACAAAGTGTATGAAAAACAAATGGTAGTACATAATAGCCTTAAGGATAGTAACAACTTACATAACCAACAACTAATAAGACCCGTGAACAACCGACCCACAATACCACATCATATCCAAAAGCCCCAAGGGACCCTGCCACAGAAAGTGGCATCAGGACAACACTAACAAGGCATTAAGTAACCCCAGTCATGGAAGGTTCCGCTAGCCGTTTAGACCAATCTTTATCATATTTCCTGGCTCAACCCCAATGTGCAAATGTGTCTTTATAATAAGTCAGGACATTATTAACTAGTTATTTCCATAGAGAGAGAAGGGGGGGGGCGTTTCATCCAGCATAACGTAAAAGCTTTTCTGGCATAAAATAGCAGGAGGCCAATCATAGTTCGATCCGTCATTCTAGGACAGGGTTTCTCAACCAGGGTTTATGGAACTGAAGGGTTCCTCCAGAGGTTGCTAGGGGTACCTTGAGCAATGAGCAATTTCTGCCTCTCAGGTAAGTTCCCACTGAAACCATTGACCTTTTTATCTATTTTTCTTGAAGGAAGTCATTTTTCTCAATGTCCACAAGTGTAAGAAGGTTCCTTTCCAATGACCATCACACTAATGTATCATGAGCTGTAAATATAGTCAATTTTAGCAAGGGTTCCTTGAGACTGGAAAGTTACTTCAAGGGTTCCTCTGTGTTGAAAAGGTTGAGAAAGGCTGCTCTAGGAGATAGATCCCCTACTAGGCCCAGCCGGCACACTCTAGGCCAGCCTTTTTCAACCAGTGTGCCCAGGCACCCTGGGGTTCCTTGAGGTTTCTTCAGGGCTGCCTTGGCAAAATGCCTAAAAATGTATCAAAAATTGTATACAAGCCAGCAGGTGGATCAAGCCTGCCTTTTAGTTACATAAAGACATGGGTTTTCATTATGCACCATTACGACTTTCTAGACACTGGCATCCTAACAACCAATTACGTCATCAGTTAATAAGGAGGATGTCTGTCGCCTCCACAGCATCCTTGTTTGACCCTCCTGTGCCCCTCTCCCTCAGAACTGGGGTGGCATTAGCTGGCTGATGGAGAGAAATTGAGGAAGAAGAGATACATTGGAATACTAGTCAGTACCCGTAAGCAAAAGTGTATAGCTTTGTAAGAATAAATCACCTCTAACGTTGGGTGTCCTACATGTGGATGTTGCTGCATTATGTAAACCTATTAGAATCGTTTTTAACATTTTAGAATGGGGTGCCTCGAGACTGTCCATCATTTTAAAGGGTGCCTTGAGATTGCCTATAATTTTAAAGAGTGCCTTGACTGAAAAAAGGTTGAGAAACATTGCTCTAAGGGATGGAGTAATGGAGGTGCCAGCCACCAAGTTGATTACAGAGAGCACTTGTGCCCAAAATACACTGATTACAGGACTGGACCAGAATATGTGGATGAAGTCACCTGGGCACTGATCACAGCGCCACCATTCTGAGGAAAGAGAGGGTCCTATTTTATGAAACCGATAGGGAGTGAGATAGACCCTGTGTGCTATCTTAAAGTGGATGAGGCGATCTCATGGGAGAAATTAAAATCTTAAATGGAAAATCCCAGATATCCTCCCAGTCCTCGGAAACCAACTCCGGAGCATCCAGGGAACCAGCGCTGAGGAAGCACCGACAGCTCAGGAGAGGATACCAGCAGGAGATGAGCATAAAGAGTCGAGGTGGCTTTTTCTGAACATTCATAACACAGGCCCCCTTCAAACATTGTGTGTTTATTATCTCTTTAACTGGGCTTTAACAATGATGGGCAGGCTTGAAATCCAATTGCAAGGCATGGGAGGTAGGGAACCAGCTCTTGACAAAGCTTCCTAAAGTTGATATCTTCCTGTCCCAGAGTCTCGAGTTTTGGAGCTCTAATGGCACTTAAAAAGGCGTTGAGCCTGAGGTTGCCTGTTTTTCTTTACGTTTGTTGCTTTACATCAATGTTTGCATTGAAAGGTTGACTTTAAAGTGAGATCATGCCACAGGAACTCCACGAGACCTTAAAAAGGTCTTATCACCCCAGCAGTTGTGATCAGAAGCCCGAATAGTCCTTTTTTTTTTTTTTTTCTTTGAGTGTTGGAGGAAAATCATCTTTGAGATAAATCATTGTATCCGGCCCTGGAGCAATTAGCTTCCTGCGGGCAAGTGAAGTCTTGGTAAGGTGTCTAATTGAGTTGACATGGTGCCAAGACACAATGTGCAATTGACAAGAATTCCCATTTCATTTCCCATTCAGCGTAGTGTGGCTTAATTTGTTAATGTGTGCACATTGTGTCATGTTACAGCTCCGAGATAACGAACATCAATGGGGCTCATTAGGAACATTAAATCAAATAAAAGAGCAGGATGTTATCATCATTTGCCGGCTAGATCTGAAGGGTCGATCATGTGGTTAGTTACTTTGTGGACAGCCCAGGAGGGCAGCTTTTTACGTACTCTGAGACATGCATAAGGATCAGTGGACTTTGGGTTCAACAGAGGGTACATGTAAATGAACTGTTCTATAGAAGGTGATGTAATAAAAGGGCATTCCTTTAACAAAAGCCTTGTGAACGTTTATTCCAAAACACACAGGACATAGCAAGAAAAGTTACAATTTTCCTTGTAACTTGATTGGGTTGAAAACACGTAACTGTGGTGTTTAGTGGCATTTTACTTTAAAAATAAAACATATTTCAAATTAATTTGCCACTAAGAAAAAAGCAATTGCACTTCAAATATTTTTTAATTAGAAGATAATAATTAGAAAATAAATATATTAAAAAAATATAAATATATTTCTTATAACTGTGCAGAAGGGAAAAAAAAATTTTTGAACGATTTGTTAAGTTAAGTTACTTTTGTTGATTTCGTAACACAATTCATTTTGTTTTGTTTATTCGTTTTTGACCAGATTAAAATTATTTGAATCAAAAATATCTAATTGATCCAAATTCATTGTGAAAAACAACTAGTTGTTAAAGGGTAACTCGTCTTTTGTGGAAAGAAAAATAGTAAATAAAAAAAAAATATTTATAGTATACACAATTGTGACCCAAGTCATATTGTATTTAATTGTTATTAAAAATGACCTTTCCTTTTCAATCTGCAGCTTTGTAGTTTTCTGTAAAATGCAATATGCAATATGTAGTTTTCTGTAAAATGCAATATGGCCACCTGGGGGTGTTCTGTACACACAATATATACAGAACGCCCCCAAAAACATAATTTCCTGCTTGTGTGATTGGCTCACTGATTTTCCCAGTCTGCACTAAGATACAAGTCAGATTTAAGGCATCCCCTGAATGTCATTTTTGGTGAAATACTCCTAATAGGAAATCACATCTAATGGGATGCAGCAGACCCTACAATTTTCCTCGTTAGAGCCCTACAGGTGCAGCAGCTGGTTGATGATTAACCACTTGCCTACTGAGCACTTAAACCACCTTCCTGTCCAGATCAATTTTCAGCTTTCAGTGCTGTCACTCTTTGGATGACAGTTGCGTGGTCATGCAACACTGTACCCAAATTCAATTTTTATCATTTTTTTCACACAAATAGAGCTTTCTTTGGGTGGTATTTAATCACTGCTGGGTTTTTTTTTTTTTGCTAAAAAAAAGATAAAAAGAAAAGTGTGAAAAAAAAAATGTTTCATAGTTTGTTATAAAATTTTGAAAACAGGTAATTGTTCTCCTTCATTGATGTGCGCTGATGAGACTGCACTGATAGACACTGATGGGCACTGATGGGCACTGATAGGCTGCACTAATGGGCACTGATGAGGCAGCACTGATGGGCACCGATAGGTGGCACTGAGAGGTGGCACTGATGAGTGGCACGGATGGTTGGCACTGATGGGTGACACTGATAATCGGCACTGATGGACAATAATTGGTGGCACTGATGGGCACTGGTAGGCACTAGTAGGTGACACTGATAGGCAGCACTGATCGGTGGCACTGATGATGAGGCACTGATGGGCATTGATTAGCAGCACTAGTGGGCATTGATAGGTGGCACTGGTGGGCAAAGGTAGGTGGTACTGCTGTGGGCACTGGTAGGTGGCACGGTGGGCACTGGTGGGTACTGATGGGTGACACCGGCAGGTGGCACTGGTGGGCACAGATGAGGCAACCGCGGCTCTCTGTGTGAGGGACTGATGTCCCTCTGACAGCGGCCGGTGATCGGCTTTTTTTTCCCCCCTCACGCTGACAGCTTGAGGGAAAACAAATACAGATTACTGATCTTCTGTTTACATCACATGATCAGCTGTCATTGGCTGACAGCTGATCACGTGGTAAGGGTAGCCGAAAGAAGGCTACAGCGCTGGCCTTAATTTGGGTTGGGGGTCGCGCGTGGCATGCTTTGTGATCACCCAGCCGATAGACTGGGTGATCACAGAGCGTGCCGCACGCAACCCGCAGGAACGCACAGACAGCATATGTTTAGGAGGACGTCTATGGATGCTCTCCCGAAAATTAGGGCCCACGCTGTAACCATCTTTCGGCTATAGTGTGGGCAGCAAGAAGTTAAGAAACCAATCCCATTAGATTCACCTACCACATGGACACAGACAAACACACAAGGATTTCTTCAGAATAACAAAAGGTAGGAATCTGCAACACAGTTTGTTAAAATCCTTGTAATGTACATAGATCACCCAGAGGGGAATGGTTTTTCCCAACAAAAGCGAAGTTGCTCTTTAAGAATTGGGCAGCCAGCTGGCTGCCATGTCCTTAACAACCATGACCCATCTGCTGTCATCGGGACACAGCTCACCACTGATCGCCATGCTGCGCGTCAAGAATGGGAGGAGGCTACCACTTGGCTGCCACTGCTGTCAATCACAGCTAGTGAGGAGGGAGTCACGGGGGGCGGGATTGAGCCATACATTGTATGTCTCCTTGGGGGGGGACCCAAGAAAATGTTTGCCCATGGTCCAGTCAATAATAAAGATGGCCCTGTGTTAGACTGGCTGCTTAGGAAAACTGGACACAGGTCTGGATTATTTTTCATTCCTCACATGCCGTGTGACTGGGAGAGTCAGTGGTTTACACTCCAGGCTACTGAATTTTTTTGAAGCTGGGGTCAGCCCTGCCAGCCAATGCCTAATTACAGGGTTTTGCTTGTGACAGTTGTAAGACTTTTTGGTCACATGGGGGTTATCTAAAGAGAAACAAGAAGCACTTTCAAGTATGTAAAGCACTTATTGTTTCATACTGAGATTTCTAACCATAAAACCGCTCTTTGCTCTCTGATACACATCTGTCTATCTATGGTCAGGCCTAATTAGGACACTACATCCTGTTATGTTCCTTCCAACTCATTGTGCTATTATTTATCTTAATTACATATTTATTCTCTGTATTACAAGTTACCCTCAAGTCATCTATAAACAGCAATTTTAAAGACCTAATGTTTAAAGCTCAAAGTGAGAAAGCATCTAATGACATTGTCCTTTTCATTGTGCTCCTTTTATGAAATTAAAATATAATTTGCATTAACATTAAACCGTGACAATAAACCGTTTTATGGTGTCCCACTCATAGGAAGTTACAAAGAGTACTGTTATAGGCAATTAACTTAATAGGAAATAGAGAAAATGCATGTTTTATCATGTATTTGTGTAATGTGTTTTCCCAGTTTCTCTGGAATTATGTATAAAGTTAATGCATACTTGCTGATCCTACACGAAAGTCATGCGACTTCTGATCTGAATTTGCTCTGCGACTTCATGTCTGACTTCCATGCGACTTCAATAAACGGGATCCGACTTTGATCCGACCATACCAGGCCCTTTGAGTCTGGTATGCATCTTGAGGAGGAACCCCATGCCAAAATTAAAAAAAAACAAAAAACAGAATGGGGGTGCCCCCCACTAAGACCATACCAGACCCTGCGGTCCCCCCAAAATTCATACCAGACCCTTATCCGAGCATGCAGCCCAGCAGGTCAGGAAAGGAGGAAACGAGCTAGCGCCCCCCTCCTGGAGCATACCGGGCCACATGCCCTCAACATGGTGGGGGGTGGGTGCTTTGGGGTGGGGGGCTCTGTGCCCCTACCGCAAAGCACCTTGTCCCTATGTGGACAAGGGTCTCTTCCTGACAACCCTGGGCACTAGTTGTGATGGTCTGCTGGCAAGGGGCTTATCGGAACCTGGAAGCCCCCTTTAACAAGGAGGCCCCCAGATCCCACCCACCCAGGTGAATAAGTATGGGGTACATTGTACCCCTACCCATGCACCCCTGTCCACAGACCCCAACAACCATGGCTCAGGGTTGTTGGAAAGAGGCCCTTGTCCCTATCAACATGGGAGCAAGGTGCTTTGGGGTGGGGGGCGCAGAGCTCAAGGTAAGCCTGTAGCTGGATAACCACCAGGCGCTCCATCAGCTTTGCTACAAAAGGCAAGATGGAAATCGGCCTGTAGTTGCCCAGTATGTCCGGGTCCAAGGCCGGTTTCTTCAGCAGGGCCAAAACCACGGCCCGGGGCAATACCTGTCCTGAAGAAGCAGTTGATTATCTCCCCAATGAAGGGGGCCAAAAGGGCAGCAGATTTTTTAACCAGGCCAGCAGGACATACATCTAATGGAGAGGAGGATGGTTTTAAAGAGGCAATTACTTCAACCACCTGTGTAGCCATAACCGGTTGGAAGCCGGTCAATCCAGGGGCCATCTCTCTGTGTGGCCAGTGTCCTCTTGCACAGTCTCTGGCCTGGAAATGTTGTCTCTAATGGTCTGAACCTTAGAGACAAAAAAGTCAGCGAGCTCCTGGAACCAGTCCTGTGACTCCTTAGGAGCAGAGGTGGTAGCTTCGGAATGAGTTCGCTCCAAAGAGATCCTAAAAAGTTTGGTCGTGCTGTTGGCTGCCTTCCTAATTCGCTCCCGAAAGTAGGGCTTTTTAGCCTCTCTGATAACCCTCTTATAAAGATGTGATGGGGGACCTCTGTTGTGATGGGGAACCTCTGATGTGATGGGGGGACCTCTGATGTAATGGAAATCTCTGATGTGATAGGGGGATCTCTGATGTGAAAGTAGGACCTCTGATATGATGGGGGGGATCTCTGATTTGATGGGGGGACTGGGATTTTGCATACTCTTAAAGGGTGCCACAAATGAAAAAAGCTGAAGAAGTGCTGATATAAAATGCCCAAATAATGGAGTCCCTCAGAAATGATTAATATCTTTATAAATGATATTAGGTCTGGGATCAAAAGTAACATTTCTATCTTTGCAGATGACACCAAGCTATGCATTAGAATAACGTCTTTACAGGATGTCTCCAATTTACAAGCCGACCTCAATGCTCTGTCTAATTGGGCGATTATGTGGCAGGTGAGTTTTACTGTTGAGAAATGTAAAGTTATGCACTTGGGGGCTAAGAATATACACGCATTATACATACTAGGGGGAGTACAACTGGGGGAATAATCCATAGTGGAGAAGGATCTGGGGGTTTTGGTAGATCATAAGCTCAATAATAACATGCAATGTCAAGCTGCGGTTTCCAAAGCGAGCAAAGTCCTGTAGCGCTGGTAGATTTGCAATCTACCGCATGTTAGATAAATTTAGTAATTTGTTCGTTAGGAAGGTTAAGTTTGCCTCTGTTCCAGCTTGGATGACGTTGTGTGTGTTTCCATGCTGACCAGTGGGTGTCGCTGTTATCACTGGTTAGTGTTGGAAAGGCAACGTGTCGAAGCGTATGGGTGCTCCTCTGTCCCAGAGACAACTCGGTGGAGGTGGTCCTCCGAGTTGCATTCTGGGAGAGGGTATTTATGGGACAGATGCTATATTTTAGGGTTCGTTTTACAGCCACCTGCTGGCCCTCCTGGCCGACAGGTATGTGTTAAGGAGCTACCTCGTGGTCCTCCGTTCTGGAGGCCCATGATACTACGGCACAGGGGTGGGTCCAGAGGCTTGTCTGGGGCCTACCACCGTGGCCGAGGAATGGTCCTGAGCTGTCGGTCCTGTGTGACGAAGCTGGACAACCGAGGAGATCCCAGGAGAGGACCCGTCTTGGAGGGATCATGCAGCATGCTGGTCTATAGAGGGGCCTGGTGACTCGGTTGGAGGACGTATCCGAAAGTAACTATACAGCATAGTGTTGCCGGGTTGGCTTAAAGGTTCAGGCACTGTGACTGACATTCATTACAGAAAATCTGATACATCCTGTGGCAGAGGATCATACGGATTTTGTTCCCAAGCAAGTCTGTGGCAGAGACTTTGATTCGTGCTGCGTACTGGCTGCTAGGCTGGTGAGAGAGGCCTATCCAGACAAGCAAGGAGTATGTCCCACGAGGGGAGCGCATTCCATACAATATCTGAATTCTACCCAAACATTTGTTAAAAGAACCCTACAAGAAGATGTTTGAGTTTCTTCTGCAGTTTCCTTTCCGCCTCTTTCCTGCTATTTCCTAAGTCAAGTGTTTAATAAAGCATTGAAAAGGTACTCCAGTGTTAGTGCGTGTATCGTCCAGAGGTAAACTCAACGGAACCCTAGACCCGGTGCCGGCTAAACAGAGGGAAGCAGAGTGAAGGAAACAGACCCAATGAAACCAGCAGCTCCACCGAGAGTTATTACTACAGTCCTTTCTTGTATTAAGAGAGGTATGGAATCCAGAGAGAGAGAGAAATTGCCCCTGTTAAAATAATTAGTAAGACCTCATCTGGAATATGCAGTTCTGTTTTGGGCACCAGTTCTCAAAAAGGATATCGGGGAACTGAAGAAAGTGCAGAGAAGGGCAACCAAACTGATAAGAGGCATGGAGGAGCTCAGCTATGAGGAAAGATTAGAGGAACTGAATTTATTCTCTCTTGAGAAGAGGAGAATAAGGGGGAATATGATCAACATGTTCAAATATATAAGGGGTCCATATAGTGATTTTGGTGTTGAGTTATTCTCTTTATGGTCAACACAGAGGACACAGGGGCACTCTTTACGTCTAGAGGAAAAGAGATTTCATCTCCAAATACGGAAAAGGTTTCTTCACAGTAAGAGCTGTGAAAATGTCGAATAGACTCCCACCAGAGGTGGTTCTTGCCAGCTCAGTAGATTGCTTTAAGAAAGGCCTGGATACTTTCCAAAATGTACATAATATAACTGGGTAATGACATTTATAGGTAAAGTTGATCCAGGGAAAAGCCTCTTGGAGGATCAGGAAGGAATTTTTTCCCCTGCTGTAGCTAATTGGAGCATGCTCTGCTGGGGTTTTTTGCCTTCCTCTGGATCCACTGTGGGTATAGAATTGGGTATATTGGATTGTACGATATCTTTTATTTTATTTATTTATTTATTTATTTATTCATTTTTTATGGTTGAACTGGATGGACTTGTGTCTTTTTTCAACCTAACTATGATTGACATCACACCCCTATATATTTGTTGGTACAGTGCATATAGAAGTCATATTACATAGTTAGCCTGTTTGAAAAAAGACACAAGTCCACCTAGTCCAACCAATATAAAATTTCTGCTGGATACAAATAATACACGATAGGGGCAATTTTTAGTGCTTGGTAATACAGTTGAGAAACTGTCCACATAGCAGACCCATAACTCTTGGTACTACGCTGCAACCATGTTGCTGGCATATATGTACAATGCAGAAAACTGTTTAACACCGCGGTCAATGTACACAATATGCTTTTTCTGTTGCGGTGGAAGTGTTAAGTGAAAATCTAGACTTCATTGGATTACCCAGAGTAAATACTCAATTGCAATGGTATATTTAAAACAAATACAGAAGGCTGAAGTCTTGAGTCTCTCCCAAACACTTGCTCAGTTGAATGTGCACTCATTGCTCAATGAGATGCAATTAGTGAAAGGTTTTCTTGACCCATGACCTCTGCATAACTTGTAAGGTTTTCTTAGGAACCAAAGGACGTAGCTACATATAGACAAAGGGCATCATTATTTAAACATCCTGATTAGCTGCACCTCAGGATACGGATACTTGAAAATAAACCAGTGGTTGGTAACCATCAGTAAATTTACTGATAAAAAAATAGAGCAAAGTGAGTAGATAGTTCCTGAGTAGATAGCGCTCTTGCATTACAGTTTCTGCTAAACGCAGAATCTGCATGGAGTTTGTATGTTCAGTCTGTTTTTCCATGGATTTCCTGTGGATGATTTAGTTAGCTCCCACAACCAAAAAAACATACTGGTAGGTTAATTGGTTTCTGAGTAACCTGGCCCTAAACTGTGCATGTCTGTATCATTGCAGTGCTAATGACATTAGACTGTAAGCTCTCCTGGGACAGGAACTAAAGTGAATGGTGCTATGAAGTCTGTGAAGCACTGCGGAATGTTAATGCTATATAAAACCAGGCAAGGTCAAGCATGTCATTGCTCGCACACAGACAGGATCTCTTGATTGGTAAACCAGGGTGATAGTAATAACAACAACTTTCACTGGTGCAGGCAAATGTGAACAAAACATAGGTCAATGCAGACAGATAAGGGAAGTGACCATGCAGATGAAAATCAACTTCTAAGAAGTTTCACTAAAAAAAAAAATTAAATAAAAAGAAAAAGTTGTTATTTAGTGCAGGCAGATAGCAGTGTCTACATGTAGTTTCTACATCAGTGGTCTCCAAACTGCGGCCCGGGGGCCTAATGTGGACCTTTGCTCCCCATTATCAGGCCCTCTGTGCACTTTTCCTCCCACTGATGCAAGACACTATTCCTCCCACTGACACCAACAATGGGGCATAATTCTTCCTACTGACAATAACAACGGGTCACTGTTTCTCTCATTGACACCAACAATAGGGCACTATTCCACGCACTGATTCCATTGATGGGGCACTATTCCTTCCACTTACACCAATGATGGGTCACTATTCCCTAAACTGACACCAACAACAGGGCACTATTCCTCCCATTGACACCAACTAGAGGGCACTATTCCTCCCACTGATACCAATAATGGAGTACTATTCCTCCCATTGACACCAATGATGTGACATTATTCCTCCCATTGACGCCGCTAATGGGGCACTTTTCTTTCCACTGATACCAATGCTGGGCACTATTCCTTCTCCTGACACCAATGATGAGCAGTATTCCTCCCACAGACACCAAAGATGCACTAGTTACTCCCACTGATGCCAGGACAATTTCTACTTCCAATGACCACAGTCCGGCCCCCCTAAAATCTGACGGACAATAAACTGGCCCTTCCCTTAGGGAAGACCCGACCTTAACACTACAATGGGCCTATATTACTCTGGCTTATTATAAAATATAAGAGCTCCTTCTTTCTTATTTCAATCTTTATTTTGTTCTGTATATATGTATGTCTTTTTGATATTATGTAATAAAATTAATATTTTTATATAAAAAACTTCCGCTGATTGATCTGCATTGGAACCGCAATAATCTCCATCCTCTCCACTCTCCTTCTCTTAATTTTATACTGGGATGAGGTGCCTTATCTAAATCTGGACTGTCTGCCACTCTTCCAATGTTTATACTGGCCCTTTGTTTAGAAAGTGTGGAGACCCCTATTCTACATCGCCTGAAAACCCTGATACTATGAGCCTGCAATTATTAACATAGTCACTTGAGCTCCATTATCAGAGTCTGGACCCAAACCCTACTTGTAGGGTCCTTGGCTTGAATCCCAGTCTGGATACTGCCTGCATTGGGTTCCCCCTTGTAATGGTATGGGTTTCCTCCGGGTTCTTTGGTTTGTAGGCAGCCACCAAGAAAACATTGGTACAATTTTGAGTACCACTAAGAGGCCTCCTGCCTATTCTCATTGTAGCGCTACCCCATAGTAGTCACTATCATTTAACTGGTTCTTTCCCAAGATTAGTGCAGAGGCACATAGGCACACACATTCACTCTGGCTCATTATTGAGTGAAGGAGATGTCTTTTTATAATTTGTATTGCTGAAGAACTTGGAGAGGGTTTTGGGTGATATGGGATACTACAGAACTAGTGAATAATAGCAGGAGAAAGCTTCACTAGGCCAAGCCTCCCTGGACAGTCTTTAACCACTTTAAGTCCCCCTTATAGCAGTTTTACTGCTACAGGGTAGCAGCTGTGCACCAGATTATGTATGTGTGTATATATATATATATATATATATATATATATATATATATATATAAAATATATAAATAAATGAAAATATACACTTGTAGACGCTATAACTTTTGCGCAAAGCAATCAATATACACTTATTGGGATTTTTTTTTTACCAAAGACATGTTGGTCTAAATTTATGTTGATATTCGATTTTTCTCAATCATTGGATATGTTTTAGAGCAGAAAGTAAAAAATATTGTTGCTTCTTCTTTCAAAATTGTTGTTTATAGTGCAAAAAATGCAGAAGTGATCAAATACCACCAAAAGAAAGCTCTATTTGTGGAAAAAAAAGGGCATCAGTTGTATTTTGGTATAACATTGCATGACTGTCAGTTAACTACTTAAGGACCGGAAGGTGTTACCCCCCTTAATGACCAGGCCATTTTTAATGATATGGCACTGCGTTATTTTAACTGACAAGTGCGCGGTCGTGCAACGCTGTACCCAAATAAAATTGATGTCCTTTTTTTCCCCCCACAAATAGAGCTTTCTTTTGGTGGTATTTGATCACCTCTGCGGTTTTTATTTTTTGCGCTATAAACAAAAAAAAATTAAAAAAAAAATGCAAAAAAAACATTATTTTTTACTTTCTGCTATAAAACATATCCAATAAAAAAAAATGTAAAATCTAATTTCTTCATCAATTTAGGCCAATATGTATTCCGCTACATATGTTTGGTAAAAAAAAATCCAATAAGCGTATATTGATTGGCTTGCACAAAAGTTATAGCATCTACAAAATAGGGGATATATTTATGGCATTTTTATTTATTTATTTATTTTTTACTGGTAATGGAGGTGATCAGCGATTTATAGCGGGACTGCGACATTGCGGCAGACAGATCAGACACCTAACTGACACTTTTGACACTTTTTTTGGGAACCAGTGACGTTATTACAGTGACCAGTGCTAAAAATAGGCACTGACACTGTATAAATGACACTGGCAGGGAAGGGGTTAACATCAGGGGCGATCAAAGGGTTAAGTGGGTTCCCTGTTTGTGCTTTTTTACTGTGACGGAGGGGGGGGGGGGGAATGGGCTCACTGCATGGACACAGTGATCCGTGTTCCTGATTAGCAAGAACACAAGACCACAGCGTCCATGCCTGACAGAACAGTGGTCTTCCTTGTTTACATCAGCAGACCGCTGTTCTATCTCTCCCGAGCACCAGACCCGCTGATTGGCTCCCCCTGCGACCAATGGGCGTGCGCCACCTAGTGGCTATTGCACAAAACGACGTACAGGTACGTTGTTTCATGCAGCTGTGCCACCTTGCCGCAGTACAACTACGGCGGGTGGTTGGCGAGTGATTAAAGTAACACAGTGCTGTATCACAAAAAATGGCCTGATCATGAAGAGGGGTAAATCTTCAGCAGGTTAAGCGGTTAAGCAGGAGCAAAGGAAGATGGCAAAACTGAGTCCTTGTAAAAGCTATCCCAGTTAAAGCTACCACTGGCATGGGAGTTTGGGTGGCACTGTGGGAGCTGGTGTTGTGCTGGTTATGTGGAACAGAATATTTTATTGCTCTGTCCGGGATCAGGACCCACACTAACATAATGAAGCACCCTCCTAGCTAAGTTGGGAGGATAGTAGCCTGCTGTGCCCCTCAGGGCCCCTGAAAGCTCTCCCACAGCAGCCCCCCAGACTCCCTCAACACCCCCAGACTCCTGCAGTGCCCCCAGCTTGCTGCAGAGCCTTCAGCCCCCGATAGTGCACCAAACTCCAACAGCATCCTACAGTGAATCTTAAGCCACGCAGTCCACTGACTCCACTCAAGACTACCACAGGGGCCCCGGAAAGCCCCCAGCCTCCTCTAGAAATCCAAAATCCTTCTGCAGAGACCTCCTTTCCCACAACTGCTCCCTGCTTCCTCGACAAATGTCATCCCCTACAGGGCCACTAAATCTGCTGCAGAGTTTCCTAACCCCCTACAGAACCCTCTTCCGCTCCAAGTAACACCCAGCCCCCATGTAGATGTTGTTTTATTTGGTTAGTATAAACTTTTTTTTTTACTGTCGGGCCACAGAGGGTTTTGGAAGAATGTATTGGGCACTGGTCTTAATAAGGATGAGAACCACTGATCTATACTCTACAACTTGTAGCTAGTAATGATCAAATATTTCCCTATACAGCAGTTACATAGTTGTTAATGTTCAATGAAGACACTAGTCCATCCAGTTCAACCTGAATGGTTGTGGGTGTGTATACCGTATATACTCGAGTATAAGTCATTCCGAGTATAATCGAGGCCCTAATTTACCACAAAAAAATGGGAAAAACGTATTGACCCGAGTATAAGACGAGGGTGAGAAATGCACAGCTACTGTAAGTGGAAAAGAGGGTCAACAATGCCCATTTGCAGCCTCACTGTGCCCATTTGCAGCCATAGGTCCCCTGAACTTCAAACTCGGTAGTTAAAGCGGAGTTCCACCCTAAAGTGGAACTTCCGCTCATCGGATTCCTCCCCCCCTCCGGTGTCACAATTGGCACCTTTCAGGGGGGAGGGGGGTGCAGATACCTGTATAATACAGGTATCTGCACCCACTTCCGGGTACAGCTAGCCGCAGCTAGCCGCAGACTCCCTGCCCATCCCCGTTGTGTTGTGGGAAATACACAGTTCCCACAACACAACGGGGACCAGTGAAGACGCGCAGCGCGACTCGCGCATGCGCAGTAGGGAACCGGGCAGTGAAGCGGCAACGCTTCGCTTCCTGATTCCCTCAGTGTGAATGGCGGCGGCAGCACCCGAGGATCGAGGGACGGCTCGGTCTCGGGTGCCGACATCGCTGGACCCCGGGACAGGTAAGTGTCCTTATTTTAAAAGTCAGCAGCTGCAGTACTTGCAGCTGCTGACATCTAATTTTTTTTTTTTTTGGTGAAACACCACTTTAAGGGTTCCTAGATGCCCCCTAGCTGCAGCCAAAATTTGGGGTCTCTGAACCCAAAGAGTCCCGAAATGACATTGCTGCCGATAGACACAGTTGACCAAATTTGGGGCCCCGTATCTCGGGGCCACTTAGTGCTAAGAACCCCAAATTTGGTTTGCAAACCCAGTGGAACTAGCACCATAAAATTTCCAAAGCTGGGGTTTCTAGCACCAAGTAGCCCCGAGATACGGGGCCCCAAAAATCAGTTCAGAAAATGTCAAGCACTTTTCTGCAGCAGAGAATGACATTTTCCGAACCGGGTTTGGGGCCCCGTATCTCAGGGCCACTTGGTGCTAGGAACCCCAGCTTTGGATATGTTATGGCACCAGTTCCACTGGGTTTGCATACCAAATTTGGCATTCCTAGAACCAAGTGGCCCTGAGATACGGGGCCCCAAATTCGGTTCGGAAAATGAAATTTTTTGCTGCAGAAAAGTGCTTGACGCGAGTATAAGCCGAGGGGGGCACTTTCAGCACAAAAAAATGTGCTGAAAAACTCGGCTTATACTCCAGTATATACGGTATGTATTATGTCTCTATCACTTTCCATATCCCTGTATATTCAGTTTGCTAAGATGCCCATCTAAATGTATGTTTTTTGAAATGATCAACACTTTCTGCTGACACCACTCTTCGTGGAAGGGAGTTCCACATCCTTACCGCTCTAACTGTAAAGAACCCCCTATGCAGTCTAAGATTAAACCGCTTCTCGTCCAACTTTAATAAGTGGCCACATGTCTTCTGAGACTGATTCCTTTTTTCCTTATGCTAGAATCACCATGTAGGCAGGGGTAGTTAATCCAGGGAATACCCGCTTGCCCCCCGGGGATCAGTAAGAAATTTTTTTTTTCTCCCCACTGAAGCCAACTGAGTTTTTTTTTGCCTTCCTCTGGATCAACTGTCGGTTTTAATATCTTTTTCTTGTTGGTTGAACTACAGTGTCTGGAATAAGTATTCATACCCTTGAAATGTTCCACATTTTGTTACTTTACGACCAAAAATTTAAATGTATTTTATTGGGATTTTATGTGATAGACCAACACAAAGTGGTACATAATTGTGAAGTGGAAGGAAAATGATAAATGGTTTTCAACATTTTTTTACAAATAAATATGTGAAAAGTGTGCCGTACATTTGTATTCAGCCCCCCCCCCCCGAGCCAATACAGCAATTTTCAAGTCTTATAAATAACTTAATAAAATAGTCACTGGAGCAAGGCCTGTAGATAGTGGCTGGGGAAGGAGTCAAGTTTATTGACACTACATCAACCAGACAATGATAACCGTCCCCACAAATAGATAAAACTATGGGGTGTGTTCCTCTGAATTAATGGCAGCATATAGAAAAAAAGGGGAAAGGATTCCCAAGAAATTCATCAATGAGAAACAGCTGGTAATGATCAAATTCATTAAATGTTTAATAATCAATTCCACATAGACACTAGTAACAGTAAAAAGTATGACCTCCACCACATTCATTTAAAATTAGACAACGTTGTCAGAGGACACAGGTAGCCACCACAGACATTCACTCCACACATAAACCGTGAACCACTAATTCCACATAGTTGTCTACAAAATATATGGTTGGATTAATTACAGAATAAGCAGAGCTATGCGCTCAGAGATTCCGTGTCTTACTCCACAAGGGAGATTAGCAACTCCACCGATAACTTCATTGATGTATTATTATTGATAATGGTCTGTATGGAAGACATTCCCCCGGAGTGGGAAGGAAGAAGCCCAGGTAAGTTCTCAAGGGGTTGGGAGGGGGGGGAGATCCGGAGATAATGGACAGCAGCCAAGGAGCAGGTGAAGCAGCCGGTTATTAGCATAGAACAGGCTAAGCCCGTGTGGTGGATACCGCTGGGGCTGGGAGGACAGCTAATGGGTGCCTGTAGGGCATGTAAGTTTATATAGATATATGTAAAGTCAGTACCTGACTGGGTATATTGGATGTAGATACAGCTCACCACTCTCCTAGTAGTTTGTTCCAGGTCGTCCTGCTGTCTGGCAGATCAGTTAAGATGCCCCCCTTATCCAACCATAAGTGGATAAGTCTATTTCTTGACCAAGTACAGCAAGACTTAGCCAAAATCAGTTGGAACTGGAAGAGGATTGACAGTTTAACCAAGGAGGAAAGAAGAGCTCTTAAAGAACTGAAGGAAGCACCCAATATAATTATGAAAGGTAGCGATAAAGGTCAAAATATTGTCCTTCTATCCGAGGAAAAATATGAAAAAGAGGTGATGCGTCAACTCTTGGATGGATCCACCTATCGAAGACTGACCCTGAACCCTTTTCCAGCTATCGTAGAGGAATAGAACTTTCAACTTGGTCTAGCCCTTGAAGCTGGACTAATTACCAAAAAAGAACATAACATAGCTGTTTCTCATTGATGTATTCCGTGGGAATCATTTCCCCTTTTTTCTAAAATTTTCAAGACTTGCCACAGATTCTCAATTGGATTTAGGTCTGGACTTTGGCTGGGCCACTCTAAGACATGAATATGCTTTGATCTAAACCATTCCATTGTAGCTCCAGCTGTATGTTTAGGGTCGTTGTCCTGCTGGAAGGTGAACCTCCGTCCCAAGTCTTAAGTCTTTTGCAGACTCTAACAGGTTTTCTTCTAATGCCGCGTACACACGGGGAGACTTTCCGTCAGAAAAGGTCCGACGGAATCATTCCGTCGGACATTCTGATCGTGTGTGGGCTTCATCAGTCTATTTCTTTCTAAAATTCTGACGAACCTAGAAATAGAACATGTTTCAAATCTTTCCAACGGAATCAGTTCCTATTGGGAAACCCGCTCATCTGTATGCTATTCCGACGGACCAAAAACGACGCAAGGGCAGCTATTGGCTACTGGCTATTGAACTTCCTTTTTCTAGTCCCGTCGTACGTCATCGCGTTCTAAACGATCGGACTTTGGTGTGATCGTGTGTAGGCAAGTCCATTTCAGCGGAACTCTGTCGGAACTTCGTTGGAAAGACCGTCGGAGTCTATTCTGAAGGAAAGTCCAGTCGTGTGTACGCGGCATAAGAATGCCCTGTACTTGGCTCCATCCATCTTCCCATCAACTCTGACCAGCTTTCCTGTCCCTGCTGAAGAAAAGCATCCCCACAACATGATGCATCCACCACCATGTTTCACAGTGGGGATGGTGTGTTCAGGTTGATGTGCAGTGTTAGTTTTCCACCACACAAATTGTATTGTTTTTAGGCCAAAAAGTTCAATTTTGGTCTCATCTGAACAGATCACCTTCTTCCGCATGTTTGCTGTGTCCCCCACATGAGTTCTTGCAACTGCAAAGGGGACTTCTTATGGCTTTCTTTCAACAATAGCTTTCTTCCTGCCAATCTTCCATAAAGGCCAGATTTGTGGAGAGCACAACTAATAGTTGTCCTGTGGACAGATTCTCCCATCTGAGCTGTGGATCTCTGCAGCTCCTCCAGAATTACCATGGGCTTCTTGGTTGCTTCTCTGATTAATGCTCTCTTTGCCTGGCCTGTCAGTTTAGGCGGACAGCCATGACTTGGTAAGTTTGCAGTTGTGCCATTCTCTTTCCATTTTGGGATGATGGATTGAACAGAGCTCCGTGAGATGTTCAAAGCTTGGGAGTTTTTTTATAACCTCTTAACCCTGCTTCACACTTCTCCACAACTTTGTCTCTGAAATGTCTGGTGTGTTCCTTGTCCTTCACAATGCTGCTTGTTCACTAAGGTTCTCTAACAAACCTCGGAGGGCTTCACAGAACAGCGGTATGTATACTGAGATTAAATTACACACAGGTGGACTCTATTTACAAATTAGGTGACTTCTGAAGGCAATTGGTTCAACTAGATTTTAGTTAGGGGTATCAGAGTAAAGGGGGCTGAATACAAATGCACGCCATACTTTTCACATATTTATTTGTAAAACATTTTGAAAACCATTTATCATTTTTCTTCCACTTTACAATTATGTGCCAGTTTAGGGTTGATTTACTAAAACTGGAGAGTACAAAATCTGGTGCAGCTGTACATGGTAGCCAATCAGCTTCTAACTTCAGCTTGTTCAATTAAGCTTTGACAAAAGAAATCTGGAAATCTGATTGGTTTCTATGCACAGCTGCACCAGATTTTGCACTCTCCAGTTTTAGTAAATTAACCCCTTTGTGTTGGTCTGTCACATAAAATCCCCTTTACCGAAGGGCCTGGTATGCTCTTGGAGGGGGAACCCATGCCGGTTTTTTATTTAAAATTTGGCGTGGAGTTCCCCCTCAAGATTCACACCGAACACAGTGCCTGGTATTGGCGGGGATCCAAGTCAGATTCCCGTTCATTGAAAGTCGGACGTATGTCGGCTTCAAGTCGCAGGGCAAAGTCGGATCTAAAGTAGGACGGCTGTCGTGTTGCACCAGTGTGAACCCGGCCGGATCCCTTCCCTGCTACTATATATATATATATATATATATATATATATATATATATATACTGTAGATGTATAGAGAGACATAGATAGATATATTTTTACACACGATATTACCAAAAGTATTGGTACACCTTCCTTTACATGCACATGAACTTTAATAGCATGCCAGTTTTAGTCTGTAGGATTCATTATTGAGTTGGCCCACCCTTTGCAGCTATAACAGCTTCAACTCTTCTGGGAAGGCTGTCCACAAGGTTTAGGAGTGTGTCTATGGGAATGTTTGACCATTCTTCCAGAAGCACATTTGTGAGGTCAGGCACTGATGTTGGATGAGATGGCCTGGCTCGCAGTCTAACTCATTCCAAAGGTGTTCTATCAGGTTGAGGTCAGGACTCTGTGCTGGCTAGTCAACTATCTCCACCCCAAACTCACTCATCCATGTCTTTATGGATCTTGCTTTGTGCACTCACCAAAATCATTTGGTGGAGGGGGGATTATGATGTGGGGTTGTTTGTCAGGGGTTGGGCTTGGCCCCTTAGTTCTAATGAAGGGAACTCTTAAGGCGTCAGCATACCAAGACGTTTTGGATAATTTTATGCTTCCAACTTTGTGGGAACAGTTTGGTGATGGCCCCTTCCTGTTCCAACATGACTGCGCACCAGTGCACAAAGCAAGGCCCATAAAGACATGGGTGAGTGAGTTGGGTGAAGGAACTTGAGTGGCCTGCACAAAGTCCGGACCTGAAACCAATAGAACACCTTTGGGATTAATTAGAGCAGAGGCTGCGAGCCAGGCCTTCGCGTTCAACATCAGTGCCTGATCTCACAAATGCGCTTCTGGAAAAAAGGTCAAAGATTCCCATAGACACACTCCTTATAGCTGCAAAGGTAGGACCAACTCAATATTGAACCCTAACGACTAAGACTAGGATGCCATTAAAGTTCATGTGTAAAGGCAGGTGTCCCAATACTTTTGAAATATGGGCCTTGCTTTGTGCACTGGTGTGCAGCCATGTTGGAACAGGAAGGGGCCATCCCCAAACTGTTCCCACAAAGTTGCATAATATTGTCCAAAATGTCTTGGTTTGCTGATGCCTTAAGAGTTCCCTTCATGGGAACCCCTGAAAACCAGCCCAACACCATAATTCCCCCTCCACCAAATGATTTGGACCAGTGCACAAAGCAAGGTCCATAAAGACATGGATGAGCGAGTGTGGAGAAACTTGACTTGCCTGCACATAGTCCTGACCTCAACTCGATATGATAAATTAGAGCGCAGACTGTGAGCCAGGCCTTCTCGTCCAACATCAGTGCCTGACCTCACAAATGCTCTTCTGGAAGAATGGTCAAACACTCCCATAGACACACTCCTAAACCTTGTGGACAGCCTTCCCAGAAGAGTTGAAGCTGTTAAAGCTGCAAAGGGTGGGCCAACTCAATATTGAACCCTACAGACTAAGACTGGGATGCCATTAAAGTGGTTTTAAACCCTCCAATACAACTTTAGCTCACTGAAATCTAGATAGCACAGGCAGCTGATCGCTGCCTGTGAAAGTGTACTCACTGTGTTAGTTTCCAAAGCAATCGTCCTGCAATCTTGAGTGACGTCAGGCGCGATTGCGCACTATGTATATTCTTTAACGGCACACATAGCGTGCTGTTTCTGTCTCCTCTACATGCCGGGTCATTAGTATTCATGAGCTTCGTCTCAGAACGGCACAGAGGGAAGTCTCGCGATGCTGCTCTGATCATCCCCTTCCTGCTTCTCCCCCTTGTGACAGAATAAGACGTCACGCAAGGGAGTGAATCAGAGCAGCAATCGAGATAGAGGCTTGGTTTCGGCGCTACGGCGCATGCGCGAGATTTGAAAAGGGAAGCGTAGTAAGGGCGGAAATGACGTCCAGAACAGATTCAAGAAACAGTAGAAGTAATAGCGCGGCCAATACCCGGAAGTAAAGATATAATAAAGAAGATAAATAAGGTATTTCCCGACCTCGTTTTCTGACAATTTTAATGTATTAACATTTGCAATTGTTTACAGTATTTATAAATTGAAAAAAATAAGAAAAATCGTCCTGGGTTTACTTCCTCTTTAAAGTAAATGTGCGTGTAAAGGCAGGCGTCCCAATACTTTTGCTATTATAGTGTATATATTTATATATAATCATTACTTGTCATATATTTTCTTTATTCCCTTTTTCAGTATAGTATTGATGTTGCCTTTTGGCCTTTGCTAGTTTTTTGAGGAACACCCAAAGCTCTCTATGCGTTGTTATTTTCATTCCTAATTTATAACTTATTGTAAATTACAGTGAAATGCCATTATTGAAAAAATATTTTTAAAAAATTGAGTTACAGTGAACGCTGGCTTGTTTTCGAGGCAAGGTAAGTGTCATTTACAACAGGTGTTGTAATTATGAATGGCATACAAAGACGATCATCAGTGGTCCTTCAAACAGAGCCTGTCACATGGAATTCAGTCCTCGCCGGGGGAGGAGGACCTTTCACTGCAGGCATCCCGTAGTAAATGAGGTTCATGGTGCACCTGCAGATGCGAGCGTCAAGTAATTTCTACAGTATCTTGCGTAAAAACAAAAAAAGAGCCTAACCTTTTCCAACCTGTGACCTTTTCCAGCTAACATAAACTAATTATGTTTCGGGAGGGGGAAAAAAAAAAGAAAGAAAGAGCAATGTTGCAGTTCTCGGTCGGAGTTGTCACTTGTGCTTTGTTCACGCCGGCCAGATTTGCTCAGTGCCCTTGCAAACACAAATTTGGCTTCATCAGCTCATAGCCCAGGAAGTTTGATTGAATAAAGAGATACAGAATTATCTGGAATAAAATTGACCGCGGCTATCAGTACACATTCTACTGCCTATAGCCGCAGCACAAGAGCCTCATTGTTCGGCATCACTTAGCAGCAATTACAGCCCGTCAAAACACTTTTTGTTTTACGACAACGTGTTAATGGGCCCACGGTTGGGTGTGAGAAGTAACCCAAGCCACATGCACAGAAGCAAGGTTAGAGGTTAATTGAGACTCCCTAACACAGTGCATGAGATTTTTGCAACCTTTTGCTGAGACAGAAAATTCAGACAAAAAGAATATAATGTGATACAATTTGTTGGAAGGCAGGAGGGTCAAAATTCCCAGATGCAAAGGAAAAGCGGCCAAGTAAATCAGGACAGACAGGCCACCTGGGCCGGAGCAAGTGCCAAATATAGCTGGAGTCATTTGTCTAGTGTACAAAACAAGTAGGTGGCAAGGTTAAAAAAAAAAAAAAAATAATAAAAAAAAAAAAAAGACAAACCCTTCCTCTGTATGCTTACCCCAAAATGTATTTTTCCAGGTCTTGTCCAGTTGTTATATTTGCGCTTTGGAGTCATTCAAAATGTATAATTTAGGGATTTCCTCTAAGACTTTCTAATATATCGTAAAAACAGCATGTGTACCGTTGGCACGTGCAATGCGAAGTTCCCCCCTTCTAAATGAAATTTGCTTTGCTTTTGTTATTTTAATATTTCAAAGTAATTTTAACCTTTTTTTTCTTTTTGTTTTGAATTATAGGAACCAAATCCTTCTTCAGTGTTTGTATTTTAATATTCTGTCGATGTGCTTCCAGCTGGCTGAAGAACAGGGTAGTATCTCATAAAGTTGCCTCAATAACATTTTTTTTTTTTATATATCTTTACCCCTTTGAGATCATTCATAAAAATGGAAACAAATCTTTCTGCTAAAGAACATGGTTTTATTTTCAGATTTTTGAGTAGCACTGATACGATTTACTGGAGGTTTTATGTTGCGTTTTGACTGTAGCTTTCCAATACTGTCATGGTGGTCATGCTTTAAAGACGTACAGTACTGTGCAAAAATTTTAAGGCAAGTGTGTAGAAATGCTGTAAAGTAAGAATCCTTTCAAAAATATATATTTTAATTTTGTTTATTTTTTAACAATTTATAAAATACAAACAGAAGACAAATCTAAATGAAGTCGATATTTAATGTGACTGCCCTTTGGCTGCAAACCAGCATCAATTCTTACACCTGGACACTTTGTACACTTGCCCAAAGTCAGTGTAGTAGGATTAGAGTCAAGTGTATGATTATCCAATTAAACCAAGCAGGTGCTAATGATCATCAATTTCATATGTAGGCTGAAACAAAGTCAATAACTGGGTGAGGAACAGCCAAACTCTGCTAATAAGGTGAGGTTGTGGAAAACTGTTTCATGTTGGCAAGACACAGCAACAAAACACAAGGTAGTTATACTGCATCAGCAAGGTCTCTCCTAGGCAATGATTTCAAAGCAATGTTGAGAAAGGGGGGGTTGTGGAGGCGCCAACTGTAGTAGCCTATTTGTGCAAAAATGAAAGTTAGTGTAAAGATTACAGTTACTGGTTCGCAGGGTGGAAGTGTCCTTTAAGGTTGGCAGTGTCCTGGGATGTGCTGTTGTCCTGTTTCCGGCTCGGATCTCGTCCCTTCAGCCGTCTGGGTGTAGAACCTGTTCACAGGCTGAACCGCTGCATCCAGTGTATGGAAAGCTCCACGCTGACCACTCTGGAGGGCGGAAGCGGAAATGATGTCACTGATGCACGGCAAGCGTCCAGGCTGGTGTTGGGGATGGTACAGGGATAGTACAGGCTACGCGCTCGGGGCTCACAGCTCCTTCTACTGGCCAGCTTCTTCCGTGCTCCAGAGTGGTCAGCGTGGAGCTTTCCATACACTGGATGCAGCGGTTCAGCCTGTGAACAGGTTCTACACCCAGACAGCTGAAGGGACGAGATCTGAGCTGGAAACAGGACAACAGCACATCCCAGGACACTGCCAACCTTAAAGGACACTTCCACCCTGCGAACCAGTAAGTGTAATCTTTACACTAACTTTCATTTTTGCACAAATAGGCTACTACAGTTGGCGCCTCCACAACCCCCCCTTTCTCAACATTGATTATTAACAGAGGTAATGGACACCCTCTGAGGATGGCTGCCTCCTCATTCCAGATTTTACCTGCCTTATGTTAATGTGCTATTATAGCTACCATTGTACTATTTACTTTAGACATCACATTTTACGGAACGCCGGAACCCCCCTCTTTTTTCTCTAGTGATTTCAAAGCAGCCCAGGGTTTCAAGATTTGCTGTTCAAGCTGTTTTGAAGAAGCATAAAGAAATGAGCAATTTTGAGGACCATAGGCGCAGTAGTCAGCCAGGGCAACTTAAATTGGATGTAAACCTGATTTTTTTTTTTTTTAATTAAGGCTTGCACTCTGTACAGTATAGGATTTCATGTCATCTGTACCCAGTCTTGCCATGAAGAGTTAATTTAACGCTGAGCATTCCTCTTTTTTTCAGTTAGATAAAAAGGATAGACAGAGAAATAGGAGTCCGTTTCTCCCCCTTGCCGTGAGTGACAGGTGATTTACATATCTCATGCAAGAGTGTGAGAGAGACATTCTGTGTACTTCAGATCCCCTCCTCCTTTCTTCTCCAGCTCTCCCAGGATTGGCTGCTCCACACCCCAGCATGATCGGCATGCTGAAGTCATGTGGTGACTTTTCTGGGTTTTGACTGGATGTTTGTGATCATAGAAGAAGTTCCGTGTAAGAAATACACAGGAGAAAATGCATATTGACAAGGAGAGTGTAGAGGTGGGCGGGGAGTCTACTGACATCACGACTCCACCCACCGAGCTCCGGACAACAGACCTGCCCACAGAATCTGCAGTTTTTCGCATCTCATAACAGACAGAGGGGAGACATTTGACAGGTAAAGATACATGCAGGAGGCATGTATATCCTTATAGATAACCCCTATGGCAGTAATTTAGAAAGGACGAGAGTGGATTTACATCCACTTTAATGCAGCAGATGAAAGACACATCATGCTTACTTCCCTTTTATATCGGAAGATGTCCAGCAGTGCCATCAGCACACAACTGGCGGAAACCAGTGGGACCCAGGAGGTACCCATCTACTGTCAGGAGAATTCTGACAAGAAGTGGTCTTCATGGAAGAATGGTGGCCAAAGAGTCATACCTCCAACAATGGAAATAAGGCTAAGAGACTCAACTATGTATGAAAACATGGGGTGCAGAAAAATGGCAGCAGGTGCTTTGGACTGAGGAGTAAAAATATGAAATATTTGGCTGTAGCAGGAGGCAGTTTGTTGGTGAAGGGTTGCATACCTCCTAACTTTTTGAGAAGCGAATGAAAGACACCTATTAGCAAAAGCTTGTAGGCCCCCTTGAAGGAGAATTATACCAAAAAAATGGATTAGTTAAACCCATAAGTGATTTTTTTTACCACCACTATTCCTTTATATTGGCTTTTGAAATTTACAAATGCAGCAATTTGGAAATTGGATGAAAGGTTTAGCGCTGGGAAACACTTTTTGAAAGCTAAAAAGTGCATTTTATATACATCTATATAGATCAGACCAAAATGAGGGACAAATGAGGAGGACAGAGGGACATTGCTCCAAATCAGGGACAGTCCCTTCAAATCAGGGACGGTTGGGAGCTATGGGGGTTGGAGAGCGGTACAATAATGAGTGTCTGCAGGCAACAGTGAAGCATGGTGGAGGTTCCTTGCAAGTTAAGGGCTGCATTTCTACTAGGGTTGTCCCGATACCACTTTTTTAGGACCGAGTACAAGTACCGATACTTTTTTTCAAGTACTCGCCGATACCGATTACCGATACTTTTTTTTTAATGTCACGTGACAGTTTTATTTTTTTTTAATTTTTTTTTTTAACAGTGTTTTCTTTTTTTTGGGGGGGGGGGGGGGTGAACGTTGTATGTGTGTGTGTTTTCTTTTTTTTTATTTACAATTTTTATTTTTTACAATAATATTTTTTTTATTCTTCATTGCAATATGTTTGTTTTTTTTTTGTTTTTTTTTTAATCAGCCCTGTTGGGGGGCTTTGGTGAGATATCAGGGGTCTTAACAGACCTCTGAAATCTCCCCCTTGAGACAGAGAAAGAGACAGAGGATAGAGATTCCCCAGTCCCTTTCTCTGCAGCCTCAGCTGCACTGAGAATGAATGGAGAGAAGACAGCGGCTCCTCTCCATTCATAAACTGACACATCGTAATCACAGGAGATTACAATGTTTCAGTTATGTGAATAGACAGAGTCAGCTGACTCTATCCATACACAAAGGTATGAGGAGGAGGACGGCAGAACGGAGGGGACAGCGGAGAGGCACAGGGAAGGAGAGAGGAACGGAGGGGACAGCGGAGAGAGACACAGGGAAGGAGAGAGGAACGGAGGGGACAGCGGAGAGACACAGGGAAGGAGAGAGGAATGGAGGGGGACAGAGGAAAGGAGGGGGCATGGAGGAGGATGCAGTGACAGTCAGCGGTGAGCGATCACTGCTGTATGTCACTAAAGCTGCTGAAAGCCGCTGGGGAGAATCTTGTAACTCCCCCATGCGCCGATCACAGCTGTCTTCCAGGTATCCGGGGAAGCATCGGGAGCATTTGCCCGAGTACAAGTACTTGGGCAAATGCTCGGTATCGGTGCCGATACCAATACTAGTATCGGGACAACCCTAATTTCTACAAATGGAGTTGGAGATTTGGTCAGGATGAATGGTGTCCTCAATACTGAGAAATACAGACAGATACTTATCGATCATTCCACAACATCAGGGAGGCATGTGATTGGCCCCAAATTCTGCAGCAGGACAACAAAACCCTTACACAGAGCAGGTAAGTATAACACGTTTGCTAAAAAAAAAAAAAAAAAAATGAAACTTTAATATCACTTCAAGTAAATAAACACCATAGCGTCTAATGCCCCATCATTTACACCTAAGCAAAAAAGTCCTGCATGCTGTATCTTTGATGCACTTTGATCAAAATGTGTGTGCTATAACGTTCAAAAGTATTGTGCCTAAAAAGCAAGTTAAACTCATCTAAAATGCAACAACACACATAAAAAAACAAAACAAAACAAAAAAACCATAGATGTGAACTGGCTATAACAGTCACATACCTGTGAATTTTTTTTTTTTTTTTTTAAATGACCCCGTCCTCATATTTACAGCATGCCTTGCATGGCTTTTCGTTGCAGCACCAGCTGCTCCAGTCCTCTGCCTTGGGGCCCCTGCCCTTAACAGACAGCGCTTTCCACATCTGTACACAAAGTTTTACTTGCACTGGCTCACCAGCCCAGCCCCATTATCTGACTCATTTGTGAACTGCTTCCTCCTAGGATTAATTAAATACATATATGTGTGTGCGTGTCTATATATATATATATATGTGTGACAAGATAGGGTTCTTTAGCTCAGTGGTAGCACCAAAACAGTAAGTTTGCTCCACGCCAGCGGAATTTTTTAGGGCTTTCCTGACCACTTTTTTTTTTAAGAAAGCAAAAAGTTCATACAGATTTGTCTTCCCACCCAGGGGGTTCTCATCATCATCAACACAACAAAACAATATTCAAGGCTCCTGCCTCTCTTGGCAGCTTTACTGCTCCAATTAGTACCTCTTGGTCCTCCTGACCATCAGCACCTTTTGGTCCTCCTGACCATTAAACACATCCCAGCTCTGCGTCTTTCCTTGCAGCTCCCTGGCTGCTTTGTTCTTCACGGACTCTCTCTCAAGATCAGGACTCTGGCTTGGGGCACCTCTGTCCCCCAGGTGAGACCCTGTCTCTCAGCTTCTTGGCCTTTCCTGTTGGACAGCACAGTGGAAACGTGCACCCTCATCTCCCTTACAATTACCGACCCCCTTCGGGAGGGTGTTGGGGCCCTGAGCTCCATCAGTGTGCTTGCTTCTTACAAAATCTGGCATAAACCCCCATATTAAACAGTGGCATAGGCTCGTCCTGCCACAGTATATACACTATATTTCCAAAAGTATTGGGATGCCTGCATTTACACGCACATGAACTTTAATGGCAACCTAGTCTTAGTCTGTAGGGTTCAATATTGGGTTGGCCCACCCTTTGCAGCTATAACAGCTTCAACTCTTCTGGGAAGGCCGTCCACAAGGTTTAGGAGTGTGTCTATGGGAATGTTTGACCACTCTTCTAGTCTTATGCCGCATACACATGATCGGACATTCGGACAACAAAACCGTGGATTTTCTTCCGAACGATGTTGGCTCAAACTTGTCTTGCATACACACGGTCACACAAATGTTGTCGGAAATTCCGAACGTCAAGAACGCGGTGACGTACAAGATGTACGACGAGCCGAGAAAAAGGAAGTTCAATAGCCTTCTGCATGATTCAGAGCATGCGTGAGCTTTTGTGCGACGGACTTGTGTACACATGATCGAACTTTCCGAAACAAGTTTTGTTGTCGGAAAATTTAAGAATCTGCTAAGAAACATTTGTTGGCGGAAAGTCCGACAGCAAATGTTCGATGGAGCATACACACGGTCGGACTTTCCGACAACAAGCTCACATCGAACATTTCCCTTCGGAAATTCCGATCGTGTGTACGGGGCATTAGTCTGTAGGGTTTAACATTGAGTTGGCCCACCCTTTGCATCAATAATAGCTTAAACTCTTGTCGGAAGGGTGTCTACAAGGTTTAGGAGTGTGTCTTTGGGAATGTTTGACCATTCTTCCAGTCTTAGTCCATAGGGTTCAATATTGAATATTATATATGTGTATATGTATATAATACTACTAGAGTGTATGTATAAACATTTGCAATTTATGACTAGGGCCTTTTTTTTCTTACTTTTAAAAGTTTTTGAATCTGTTGTACATCTGTATTTACTAAACGTATCAAATAGATAAATACCTGTATGTCTTACAAATAAATATTAAAAGGGAGTCAGTAGTATCTGCCTTGAGGCTGGCTTTGTCTGATAGAAACTTTGGACTAAGTTGATTAATAAGGGTTGAGACGCTGACATAAGTCATTCAGTTCTATATGTAAATTGCAGATTGAGCTACAGAGCTCTGTAACCAAAAAGCTTCATTAAAAAAAAAACTGCTAAGCACTGGAAGACATGAAAGGGAGACTAAAGCTCCACCTGCTGGCTAACAAAAAAATTATATGCAATATTTCATATTAACTAATAATATAAAAGAAAATAAACAAAATAAAAAAGCATTTTATTTTCCTGAACATAATAAATAAATACACACAAAAATTGTACAAAATATTTACACATTACCTTTAAAGGAGAAAATCCCCATAACTATTTGCTGTAAAGGGCAACCCTGCATATTTAGTTTATGTCTGTATTTTTAAATGATTTTGTTACTCTGTGTTAGAAGGAAAAAGTAATAGTTATGCAATAGTATGTATTTTTTTATATACATACTGTCTAGCTTCTCTCAATTACTATATGTCTGATCATCTTTTCAGTCACTAACTGTTAATGATAGAAACAAATGGACCAGACGTAACAGTGTGTGGAAATATATTAAAAAGAAAATACATGCAGTCATAAATGCAGGTACAATAGAGCTCTGGCCAATTGGAAAGAGAGATAATCTGAAATCCTGATGTTGATCTAAGCTGGGAATCCTATGGCTCAGGCGTGGTGTAATGTGTCATTCTCCTGGCCTTTGTACGTGGCTTGTACTGCTTTCTGTCAGAGAACACTTTACTCTATCCTGGGCCTTTCCATCTACAGCTTGATCTTCCCAGGCCTGTGTACCCTCTTTATTCCTAGGGCATGTTGACTCAGAGCACTGATATGTTTTCATAACTGTGCAGTTCACATCACTCAAAGTAATATTTGATTTTTTTTTTTTTTTTTAATTTGTGCTATTTATATTTTTATATGTTGCTAAGAAAATAACCAAGTAAAATACAACTTGTTGGAAAAAATATATTTTAAATTTTTTATATGCTAATTTTTGATTTAAAATGTTACAAGTTTTCAAAAATGTTGGAGTCTCACAATACAAAATATAATTAATATAATTACTATATATAATTAATACTACTAATAGTAATAATAATAATATTAATAATATTAATAATCTAAATCTGAAAATGCAGATGCATACTGTACATAGGTGATCTGTGACTCAGTAAGCCTTACTAACTAGAGGAACATAAAAAAAAATATCTATTTTTGTATATATATATATACAGTATCTCACAAAAGTGAGTAAGCCCGTCACATTTTTGTGAATGTTTTATTATATCTTTTCATGTCACAACACTGAAGAAACGACACTTTGCTACAATGTAAAGTAGTGAGTGTACAGCTTGTATAACAGTGTAAAATAACTCAACACACAGCCATTATTGTCTAAACCGCTGGCAACAAAAGTGAGTACACCCCTAAGTGAAAATGTCCAAATTGGGCCCAATTAGCCATTTTCCCTCCCCGGTGTCATGTGACTCGTTAGTGTTACAAGGTCTCAGGTGTGAATGGGGAGCAGGTGTGTTAAGTTTGGTGTTATCTCTCTCACTCTCTCATACTGGTCACTGGAAGTTCAACATGGCACCTCGTGTCAAAGAGTGCTACAATGGGAAAGCAGCATTTGGGAAAAAGTTGCTTTCTCACATGGTCATGTGTCAGTTATCATGAGATGGGAGTTGGTATGTTGTGTGTCCCTTTGCTACTGTATGTTAATGTAATGATACTACTCCAAGGGTCATGTGAGGTGTTCTCTAAGTGACCCTATAGGTGTATACTCTGAATGCCTCAGTCTACTTAAAAAAAAAAGTGGAAGGCTTGCGTCTGGTTTTTCCAATAGGCTCAGGCCTGGCAGTCACACTCCCAGAGACTTTAGGGCTCTTCTGAGTTACAAGTGGTCAAAGACCTCAAATTGTGACTCTGAAATTCTCTAATGGCACGCTAATTGAGAGTCTTCCTTCAAGACAAGCCACAAAGTCTATAGGCTGGCTGTCTTCTTCTAAGGAAAACAGGTGTAAAGGGGCTGCAACCTTCCCACATAAAAGCTACGCCCGGTGCTCAGACCTCGAGGCTGCTGACACGTCCAACGTACCAGAGTAAAGAAAGGGATGGTCGGCACTCAGGATGACATCCAACATGGTATTTTTTTTATTAAATACATATACAAAGCTGTAAAACATCCTACGCGTTTCGGATGTTAGTCCTTAGTCATGACTAAGGACTAACGTCCAAAACGCGCAGACTGTTTTACAGCTTTGTACATTTAATCAATAAATATAAACCATTTTGGATATCATCCTGAGTGCCGACCATCCATTTCCTTATTCTGGTTGGCTTCTTCTGGCTTTCCCTACAGACCCTTTTAGAGGCCCACGAAGTCCCAAAGTTACTCAGGCAAAGCCAATAAGTAGAAAATACAGTAGTGACTTAGTCTCTTATGAAGGTTACTTCTAAACTTTCCTACCCAGGTAGCTCTAGGTTTTAATTGGAGGACGTCTTTTGGGTGACTCAGGAGGTCACTTAGTCTCTTATAGAGGTTACTTCTAAACGTACTTACCCAGGTAGCTCTAGGTTTCAATTGGAGGAAGTGCTTCTAGAGCATGATGCATTTCTTATTGCTAGCACACGAGAACCCCTTTTTGCTCATTCAACATGTGTAAAAAAAACAATTACAAGCCTATTATCGAGCAATGAAAATATGGGACCTCCCCTAAAGGGATCCTGACACTTTGTCACACACTTACGTGAGTTAAGCTGGATTCTTGTCTTGTGATGGATGGAAAACAGATGGGTGCAAGTCACTTTCGGAAGGTTTATGGATTTATTGCTGGGCACTCAAGGGAGTGTACCTGTATGCCATTAGCTAAATTCATACACATATCAACATAATCATCTTCTGCCTGTTCCTGAAGCTAAGCATATGGAAACAGAGACCATTGTGTTCCATCATCACTGCCCCCTCTATGATCCTGCCATAGCTTCACCCATACTCACTAGAGCTTCAGTTGGATGTTCTACAGAATAACATAATATAAAACTACAATGGGCTGCATACATTAAAGTGGAACTTCAAAAGGGGAAGTTCCGCCCTTCTTTCTCCTCCCCCCTTCTCCTTTACATTTGGCACTTTTTTGGGGGGGGGGCGGATACCTGATTTTGACAGGTACCTGCTCCTCCACTTCTGGTCAGATTGTCGTGGATATCCGAGTGGAAGTTTGGCCCCCTCCTTCCTCCGCATCCTTTTGGGACACATCACAGGTCCCAAAAGACTGCTGGACCAATCAGGAAGCCAACTGTGAAGCCGTAAGGCTTCACTGACGTTTTTCCGGTAGTGAAGATGCCGGCGCCTGCACCCGAAGCTGATTGAAGAATTGGCTCGGGTGATGACATCGCTGGATCCAGGGGCAGGTAATTGTCCTCATATTAAAAGTCAGCAGCTACAGTAGCTGCTGACTTTTAATGTATTCCTGACTGGAGCGCCTCTTTAGATTGGGTTCACATATGTGCGGCTGCGGTTTGCAGTCCGGGGTACGGTGCATTCCTGTTCACCAGTTCAGATGCGATTGAGGTGCAAATTTTTGCCTGAGTTCGCACCTGAAATGGACCTAAAAACGCACAGCACCCTTTTTGAAACGGCAGCCCTGGATATTGAGAGCCGGTCAGATTCACATGTCATGCGAAATGGATGCGGTTTAAAATGCATGCAATTCACATATATGTGAACCCAGCCTCAAGGTTAACATTAAAGACCAACTCCAGCCCCACCTTTTATTTCATTCTCAGTTAATGTTCCCTAGAGCAGGAAGGGTTGAAGCTTCTGCCAAGTTTTCATTGTCCATGTTTCTATTGACTCTTATGCCCCATACACATGATCAGAAATTCCTCCAGCAAAAGTCCAATGTGAGCTTTTGGTCGGAAATTCCGACCGTGTGTATGCTCCTTCGGACTTTTGCTGGCGGAATTTCCGCCAGCAAAAGATTGAGAGCAGGTTCTCTATTTTTCCGTCGGAAAAAGTTCCTATCGAAAATTCCGTTCATCTGTATGCAATTCCGACGTGCAAAAAACCACACATGCTTAGAATCATTGCTTCGTATGGAACTTCCCTTTTCCAGTGCCGTTGTACGTGTTGTACGTCACCGCGTTCTTGACGGTCGAAAGTTCAGAGAACTTTTGTGTGACCGTGTGTATGCAAGCCAAGCTTGAGCGGAATTCCGTTGGAAAAGCCATCCAAGGTTTTTCCGACTAAAATTCTGATCGTGTGTACAGGGCATTACTTCCAGTCAAGACAGGAAGCCAAAGCACCCCTTTCCAATGGGTTCCATATAATTCAAATTGTGAAGGACCATGAGACATCCATAAATAAGCAAGAACTATCGAAGAAAAAGAGAAGAAGCTGGACATTTAAGGCACCATATAGACCATATATTGAAGTTTCATTAAAACCTTATTTCATTACAATATTCATAAAATCTCTAGATATACATAAGCTACCCATAAACAACAATGGGATATCTTTGCTGCACATCACTGTTAAATACTGCAAACAAGCATGACCTCCATTAATTTGACCTCCCCATTTGTCCTGGTCCAACTATTGCATGCAAATATATTAAACTTATCACTCTTTCGATATATCACAAAAAGTTACATTGCTGGTTTTGTGATTAAATGGGGATGGCTTGGCTCAGCACATTTCACAGTCTAGTGATACTGCTTCATCAGGCATCCAATTGGTGCAGCTGGATATTTCACTATGTAGAGCAGGCACAGGGGTACTCAAGGACTGATGGGACACATTTCCAGGGCAAAGGAGGACTTCCTGTTTCATCTTGAAGCTACCTGATATGGCCACTTGCAGCTCTATTCGTACCAGGCCAAAGAGACCATTAGGGTCTCTCCTATCACCACTAGGATGGGCTTATGTAGAAGTCCACATTTGCTCCTGGCCAACAGAAATTATATTGTCTATTAGCTGATAAGACTGTAGAGATTGCTAGGTGTTGTAGTACTATAGGGATCCCATCTGGATACCTCATTTTGCTTCAGGGATTTTGTGATATGTTTACTATATTTGTTTTCAATATTATAGCTGGGTTGGGACAAATGGTAAAGTCAAAAAAATTATCCCTGATATGTTTATAGAACGGACATTTGGTCTTTCCTATAGAAAAGCCTCTACAGAGGCATGAGGTGAGATACATTACTCCTATAGTTTGACATGTAAACGTCCATTCTATAAACGTATCAGGGATCATGTTGTGCCTATTTAGAAACGCCTTATGGAAAACGGCTCTGTGGTCATGCGGGGTCCTCTCTCCATCCTTTGATGCTGGTGGGAGTTTGTCGGTGACTGCTTGGGTAAGAGGGGATGGTTATGACAGGATAAATATTGCTTTATCTAAATGTTACTAACTATTGTATTAAAGCATATTATATGTTAATTTCAAGTGGCTATTATGTATTATTTTCTTTTCTGTTATAGTTTATTAATTATTAGTGTCTTTCAAAGTCCCCTGAAAAAGCCATCACTGGCGAAACATGTCGGGAACAGGCACTACAGTACCAGCTTTTGCCTAATCTATCCAAGTTGACCATATTATGAACATGTGCATTTTATTATTTACCATGTTTTTACTGTGTATCAATTAAAGTTTGTAAATGTTGCTATTTTGATGGATCTTGTTTTTGGCACCGCTATAATCCCATTATTAATTCATTCCAATTTTGCCAATTCATGCATTACTATATTTTAGCCTTGCCGTTTTTTTAAGACATTCAAAGTAAAAAATAAGGTTGTAATGAATTGTTAATATATCGTTTACAGTGGGGATGGAAAGTATTCAGACCCCCTTAAATTTTTCATTCTTTGTTATATTGGAGCCATTTGCTAAAATCATTTAAGTTCATTTTTTTTCCTCATTAATGTACACACAGCACCCCATATTGACAGAAAAACACAGAATTGTTGACAGATTTATTAAAAAAGAAAAACTGAAATATCACATGGTCCTAAGTATTCAGACCCTTTGCTGTGACACTCATATATTTAACTCAGGTGCTGTCCATTTCTTCTGATCATCCTTGAGATGGTCCTACACCTTCATTTGAGTCCAGCTGTGTTTGATTAAACTGATTGGACTTGATTAGGAAAGCCACACACCTGTCTATATAAGACCTTACAGCTCACAGTGCATGTCACAGCAAATGAGAATCATGAGGTCAAAAGAACTGCCTGGAGAGCTCAGAGACAGAATTGTGGCAAGGCACAGATCTGGCCAAGGTTACAAAAAAATTTCTGCTGCACTTAAGGTTCCTAAGAGCACAGTGGCCTCCACAATCCTTAAATGGAAGATGTTTGGGACAACCAGAACCCTTCAGAGACCTGGCCGTCCGGCCAAACTGAGCTATCGGGGGAGAAGAGCCTTGGTGAGAGAGGTAAAAAGAGAACCCAAAGATCACTGTGGCTGAGCTCCAGAGATGCAGTCGGGAGATGGGAGAAAGTTGTAGAAAGTCAACCATCACTGCAGCCCTCCACCAGTCGGGGCTTTATGGCAGAGTGGCCCAACGGAAGCCTCTCCTCAGTGCAAGACACATGAAAGCCCGCATGGAGTTTGCTAAAAAACACCTGAAGGACTCCAAGATGGTGAGAAATAAGATTCTTTGGTCTGATGAGACCAAGATAGAACTTTTTGTCCTTAATTTTAAGCGGTATGTGTGGAGAAAACCAGGCACTGCTCATCACCTGTCCAATACAGTCCCAATAGAAAAGCATGGTGGTGGCAGCATCATGCTGTGGAAGTGTTTTTCAGCTGCAGGGACAGGATGACTGGTTGCAATAGAGGGAAATATGAATGTGGCCAAGTACAGGGATATCCTGGACGAAAACCTTCTCCAGAGTGCTCAGGACCTCAGACTGGGCCGAAGGTTTACCTTCCAACAAGACAATGACCCTAAGCACACAGCTAAAATAACGAAGGAGTGGCTTCACAACAACTCCGTGACTGTTTTTGAATGGCCCAGCCAGAGCCCTGACTTAAACCCAATTGAGCATCTCTGGAGAGACCTAAAAATGGCCGTCCACCAACGTTTACCATCCAACCTGACAGAACTGGAGAGGATCTGCAAGGAGGAATGGCAGAGGATCCCCAAATCCAGGTGTGAAAAACTTGTTGCATCTTTCCCAAAAAGACTCATGTCTGTATTAGATCAAAAGGGTGCTTCTACTAAATACTGAGCAAAGGGTCTGAATACTTAGGACCATGTGATATTTCAGTTTTTCTTTTTTAATAAATCTGCAAAAATGTCAACAATTCTGTGTTTTTCTGTCAATATGGGGTGCTGTGTGTACATTAATGAGGAAAAAAATGAACTTAAATGCTTTTAGCAAATGGCTGCAATATAACAAAAATTTAAGGGGGATCTGAATACTTTCCGTCCCCACTGTATATATATATATATAATCAGCAAACAAAAACCAAAGATAAATACAATAAATGTTATAATGTTTTGGTTGCACTACACTTTTTAGTTTTCAATGATTCTGTTGGGTCCTTAAGGACTTCACTTGTACTCACATTGCCTGAACAATGGCAATCCAACAGTTGGGGGTCTCAGCACACTTTTTTTTGAGACCCCAGAATAAAAAAGTTTAACACCTCAAATTTATTGTATGGCTAACACGGCACCGTGCTTGGACTGGGATGCAAAAACAAAAGGTGGAAGAGGAAGGCAAGGTTAACCAAGCCGTGGATATTTGCAGGGATGTATTGCTGCTCTCTAATATATTCTGTCTTGCTGTTTTCAAACTGACAGCAATGAAATTTAACAGCATGGGTGTATTAAAGTTTTCTCACAAGTGTTTTATCTATTTATATGCCTGCTGTAGACACTCGTTTTATCATTTTCCAATGAACAGCAGGACATAATCCCAAAATCCTTTCCAACAAGGATATTTTTTTGTAAAAATCATTGAAACCAAATAATTTTTCCAGCTGGAAGCCAAAAGGTGTCACATAGTTTCACTGGAGTCAAATAAGCACCTGTAATGCTTTGCCACTTCAGTTCCGCAGTGCGGTTGGAAACAGAATTTATTTCAGTACAACTTGCCAGCTTCTTTCTTTTTTCCTTTCTTTTACTCTAAACGTATTAACAGGAGAAGAGAAGAGATGGAACTGCAAAATGTGTCATAAAAATGTCGAAGTGAACCTGTCACCTCATTGAAGCGCAGGGAACCATTTTGTTCAATGAACAAGAATAGATGGGAATGGAATCTATAGATACGGTGCCTTGCAAAAGTATTCACCCCATTGGTATTTTTCGTGTTTTGTTGCCTCACAACCTGGAATTAACATAGATTGTTTGAGGATTTGCATCATTTAATTTACAGAACATGCCCAAAACTTTGAAGATGTTTTTTTTTTTTTTTTATTGTGAAGCAAACAACAAATAGGACAAAATAATAGAAGTCAATGTACATAACTATTCACCCCCCTAAAGACAATACTTTGTAGAGCCACCTTTTGCAGCTATCACAGCTCCAAGTCGCTTTGGATAAGTCTCTATGAGCTTGCCACATCTTACCACTGGGATTTTTGCCCATTCCTCCTTGCAAAACTGCTCCAGCTCCTTCAAGTTGGATGGTTTGCGCTCGTGAACAGTAATCTTTAAGTCTGACCACAGATTTTCTATTGAATTGAGGTCTGGGCTTTGACTAGGCCATTCCAACACATTTACACGTTTCCCCTTAAACCACTCAAGTGTTGCTTTAGCAGTGTGCTTGTGATCATTGTCCTGCTGGAAGGTGAACCTCCGTCCTAGCCTCAAATCACACACAGAGTGGTACAGGTTTTGCTCAAGAATATTCCTGTATTTAGCACCATCCATCTTTCCCTCAACTCTGACCAGCTTCCCAGTCCCGACTGATGTGTTCTTTTGGTGATGTGATGTGTTGGGTTTGCACCAGACATAGAGTTTTTTTTGATGGCCAAAAAGTTCAATTTTAGTCTCATCAGACCAGAGCACCTTCCTCCATACATTTTGGGAGTCTCCCACATGCCTTTTTGCAAACTCAAAATGTGCCATTTTTGTTTTTGCTGAAAGTAATGGCTTTCTTCTGGCCACTCTGCCATAAAGCCCAACTCTATGGAGCGTACGGCTTATTGTCGTCCTATGTACAGATACTCCAGTCTCTGCTGTGGAACTCTGCAGCTCCTCCGGGGTTACCTTAGGTCTCTGTGCTCCTCTCTGATTAATGCCCTCCTTGCCCGGTCCGTGAGTTTGGGTGTTCAGCCGTCTCTTGGCAGGTTTGCTGTTGTGCCATGTTCTTTCCATTTGTTTATGATAGATTTGATGGTGCTCCTAGGGATCATCAAAGATTTGGATATTTTTTTATTCATGGCAGTGTTTGGTTAGTGGTGCCTCTTGCTTAGGTGTTGCAGCCTCTGGGGCCTTTCAAAAAAGGTGTGTATATGTAATGACAGATCATGTGACACTTAGATTGCACACAGGTGGACATCATTTCACTAATTATGTGACTTCTGAAGGTAATTGGTTGCACCAGAGCTTTTTATGGGCTTCATAAGAAAGGGGGTGAATACATACGCACATGCCAATTATCAGTTTTTATTTCTGAAAAATAGTTTTATATATATATATTTCCAATTTTACTTCACCAACTTAGACTATTGTGTTCTGATCCATCACATATAATTCAGATTAAAAAAAAACATTGAACTATAGGCTGTAATGTAACAGAATAGGTAAAAAGCCAAGGGGGGTGAATACTTTTGCAAGGCACTGTACGATTAGGGCAATCTACATTTGGCTCATTGAAAAAAAAATTACCATAACAGTTAATTGTGAAGGTTTTACAGGTGGTGAGAAGCCATACGGCTTTCAAATTCACTTGGCATGGCTTTTTTTTATATATCAAATACTTTTTATCAAAAAATTTTCATCTTATACTAAAATGCAAAAATACAGTTTTCCCCTATCCCACCCCCTAACCAACCTCTCCCACCATTCCCTCCCCCCTCTCCCCCATCCCACCCCGAAGTCCTCCCAATCCCCCTACTCTTTCACCCCACACACTTGTTACCATCTTTCATTCATCCCTCCCCCTTCCAAACCCGTCTCCATCTCCGTATAACTGGGATTACTCCACCTCTAACCATCATTTCCACAATCTCATGTTTCCCCTCTTACTATATGTCATATTTTCCTTCCATATCGTATCTTTCATCACTTTCATCCATTCTTCCGCCGTCGGGGGAGCTTTTGCTTGCCACTTCTGTGCAATCAGCTTCCTTGCTTGAAACAGACATCTAGTTATTGCAATCTGTATATCTCCCGACAAACCTTTCCTTTCTATAAACCCCAAGACACAAGTCTTATCCTCCATGTCTAGAGATGTCCCAAATACAGAATTTATTTTATTAACTGTTTCCCTCCAATACCTATATCATTTGGGACATCTCCAGACCATATGCACCAGGTCTCCCCTTACATCCCCACACCTTGGACAATTTCACTTCTAGTCTTCTTCCAAACAGGAACAATTTCAGAGGCGTGTAGTATGATCTATGTACCAAAAATAGGTGAGATACAATCTGTGAGGGAGATAATGAGACCGCGTAGGCCCCAATGCCAGTATTCGACTCCATTGCTCCTCAGTTATTCGTCCAATATCCTCCTCCCATTTACCCCTATTAGGAAGTCCTACACCCCCCCCCCCCCCCAGTTCTGCCTTACTTATACATCCATACATGTCAGAAATCAGCCCCTTAGAGGTACTAGCATTGACCAACTTTCGGAGAGAGGGCATTTCACTCCACTCTAATGCCCCCTCCCCCTAAACTGTGTGTCCAGAGCATGTCTGACCTGCAGGTACCGGTAAAAAGACCGGTTTGGGACGGCATACTCCTCCCTTATCTCCTGGAATGATTTTAATTTACCTGCTCTATACAATTGTGCCAAGCAGTGAATACCACTTCGTTCCTCAATTTTCCCTATCGCCTTAAGTTCCTTTAAGTTTTTATTATCCCATAAGAGGGGGAATTCAGAAAACCCATTGTATCCCAACAGGGCCTTAATGGTTTCCCAACTCTTTACCATCAGTTTTACTGTAGGACACCTGGAGCTAAAATAATCCGCCTCAACTGCCTCCACTACTGTATCATGACTAGTATCTACAAACGCCAATCCCCCTCCTACCTCCCTCCCTACCGGCAGATTACTTCCTCTCATATGCTGCATTTGTGCCGCCAAGAAATAATTTCTCGGGCTTGGTAATGCTAGCCCTCCTTCCTCTCTCGGCAGCTGCATTGTTCGCAAACGGATTCTGGCCCCACCGTTTTTCCAAATCAGCTCTCTAAAAATGCTATCCATTTTTTAAAACCAATGCTTTGGAATCCAAACTGGAGAATTATACAAGTACAAAATCTGTGGTATCCAAACCATTTTAATTAAATTACAACGACCAGCTACCGAGAGAGGAAGCCGACTCCACACCCAACATTTCTGTTTTAATTTTGTCATAAGTGGAACTACAGTATCTCACAAAAGTGAGTACACCCCTCACATTTTTGTAAATATTTTATTCTATCTTTTCATGTGACAACACTGAAGAAATGACACTTTGCTACAATGTAAAGTAGTGAGTGTACAGCTTGTATAACAGTTTAAATTTGCTGTCCCCTCAAAATAACTCAACACACAGCCATTAATGTCTAAACCGCTGGCAACAAAAGTGAGTACACCCCTAAGTGAAAATGTCCAAATTGGGCCCAATTAGCCATATTCTCTCCCCGATGTCATGTGACTCGTTAGTGTTACAAGGCCTCAGGTATAATTAGGGAGAAGGTGTGTTAAATTTGGTGTTATCGCTCTCACTCTCTCATACTGGTCACTGGAAGTTCAACATGGCACCTCATCACAAATAACTCTCTGAGGATCTGAAAAGAAGAATTGTTGCAATACATAAAGATGGCCTAGGCTATAAGAAGATTGCCAAGAGCCTGTAACTGAGCTGCAGCACGGTGGCCAAGACCATACAGCGGTATAACAGGACAGGTTCCACTCAGAACAGGCCTTGCCGTGGTCAACCAAAGAAGTTGAGTGCACGTGCTCAGCGTCATATCCAGAGGTTGTCTTTGGGAATTAGACGTATGAGTGCTGCCAGCATTGTTGAAGGGGTGGGGGGGGGTGGAGTCAGCCTGTCAGTGCTCAGACCATACGCCGCACACTGCATAAAATTGGTCTGCAGGGCTGTCATCCCAGAAGGAAGCCACTTCTAAAGATGATGCACAAGAAAGCCCGCAAACAGTTTGCTGAAGACAAGCAGACCAATGAAATGTATTACTGGAACCATGTCCTGTGGTCTGATAAGACCGAGATAAACTTATTTGGTTCAGATGGTGTCAAGCGTGTGTGGCAGCAACCAGGTGAGGAGTACAAAGACAAGTGTGTCTTGCCTGCAGTCAAGCATGGTGGTGGGAGTGTCATGGTCTGGGGCTGCATGAATTCTACCGGCACTGGGGAGCTACAGTTCATTGATGGAACCATGAATGCCAACATGTACTGTGACATACTGAAGCAGAGCATGATCCCCTCCCTTTGGAGCCTGGGCCGCAGGGCAGTATTACAACATGATAGCGACCCCAAACACACCTCCAAGATGACTATTCCCTTGCTAAAGAGGCTGAGGGTAAAGGTGATGGACTGGCCAAGCATGTCTCCAGACCTAAACGCTATTGAGCATCTGTTGGGCATCCTCAAATGGAAGGTGGAGGAGCGCAAGGTCTCTAACATCCACCAGCTCTGTGATGTTGTCATGGAGGAGTAGAAGAGGACTCCAGTGGAAACCTGTGAAGCTCTGGTGAACTCCATGCCCAAGAGGGTTAAGGTAGTGCTGAAAAATAATGGTGGCCACACAAAATATTGACACTTTGGGCCCAATTTGGACATTTTCACTTAGGGGTGTACTCACTTTTGTTGCCAGCGGTTTAGACATTTATGGCTGTGTGTTGAGTTATTTTGAGGGGACAGCAAATTTACACTGTTATACAAGCTGTACACTCACTACTTTACATTGTAGCAAAGTGTCATTTCTTCAGTGTTGTCACATGAAAAGATAGAATAAAATATTTACAAAAATCTGAGGGGTGTACTCGCTTTTGTCAGATACTGTATATTACTAGCTATATATTGTCTCGGGTCCCTTGTTATATTAATACCTAAGTACTTCATTTGATTTACTACCCTTACTTGAGGTATTTGTTGCGGCAGGGGCTCTGTAAGAGGATCTATTGGCAAAAGTACGAATTTTTCCCAACTAATTACCAACCCGGAAAGTTGCCCAAAATCTCTATATATAACTATACCCATTGCTGCCCCCAGGGAGGTCTGCGTATCCGCCAAAAATAGCAACACGTCATCCGCCTATAAGGCGACCTTCTCTTCTCCCTTTGCGCTCCTAAATCTGCGTACATTCGGGGAGGATCGTAAAGCGATGGCCAGTGGCTCTATTGCGAGGGCGAAAAGCAGGGGCAATAGAGGGCACCCCTGTCTCGTCCCCCTCACCAACTGGAACCACTCAGAGCACTCTCCATTTATTCTCACTTTGGCTATAGGTGCCTCATATAGTATTCTAATCCATTTAACAAAATTGGGACCATATTGAAATTCCGCTAATACTTGCCAGAGGTAGTGCCATTCAAGGCTATCAAAGGTCTTAACTGCATCTAGTGACAAAACAACCCTTGTCCCCTCCTCTTCCGTTGGTAACTGGATGTTTAGATATGCCCGCCTTATATTCACACTTGCGGCTCTATCCGGTATAAATCCGGTTTGATCCGGGTGTATAAGTTTTGAAATTATTCTATTCAACCTTGCTGCTAGCACCTTTGCTAAAATCTTTACCTCTGAACACAAGAGGGATATTGGCCTATAAGATGCTATTTCAAGTTGATTTTTCCCCTCCTTGGCTTGGCTTTAATATGGATTGTGTTAAATGAAATACTCTTAAAGAACATGCACATATAGTATTTGTTATCAAAATACAATGCATTGCTATGCTGATCCTCATATCTATGTGATGTAATCATATTAGTAATATTTTACATTGCAAATAGGAATATACGCTATTGACACATGGGATTTTTGTTGGGTTAGTATTTTTGTCACTATTTTCACAATAATATACTCTATTACCAAAAGTGTTGAGACACCTGCCTTTACACGCACATGAACTTTAATGGTATCTCAGGCTTAGTCCGTAGGGTTAAATATTGAGTTGGCCCACCCTTTGCAGCTATAACAGCTTCAACTCTTTTGGGAAGGCTATCAAACAAGGTTTAGGAGTGTGTCTATGGGAATGTTTGACCATTCTTCCAGAAGCGCATCTGTGAGGTCAGGCACTGATGTTGGACGAGAAGGCCTGGCTTGCAGTCTCCTCTCTAATTCATCCCAAAGGTGTTCTATCGGGTTGAGGTCAGGACTCTGTGCAGGCCAGTCAAGTTCTACCACCCCAAACTCGCTCATCCATGTCTTTTTGGACCTTGCTTTGTGCACTGGTTCAAATCATTTGGTGGAGGGGGGATTATGATGTGGGGTTATTTTTCAGGGGTTGAGCTTTGCCCCTTAGTTCCAGAAAAGGGGACTCTTAAGGCGTCAGCATACCAAGACATTTTGGACAATTTCATGCTCTCAACTTTATGGGAACAGTTTGGGGGTTGGTCCCTTCCTGTTCCAACATGACTGCCCACCAGTGCACAAAGCAAGGTCCATAAAGACAAGGATGAGCGAGTTTGGGGTGGAGGAACTTGACTGCCTTGCCTCCACCCCAGTCCTGACCTCAATCCGATTAGTGCCTGACCTCACAAATGTGCTTCTGGAAGAATGGTCAAACATTCCCATAGACACACTCCTAAACCTTGTGGACAGCCTTCCCAGAAGAGTTGAAGCTGCTATAGCTGAAAAGGGTGGGCCAAATCAATATTGAACCCTACGGTTCGATGGGATGTCAATAAAGTTCATGTGTGTGTAAAGGCAGGCATTTCAATACTTTTGGTAATAAAGTGTAGTATGTATTTCTGTAATAGTGAGTTCAAACTAGTGAGAGTGTTAGATTCCAGTTAAGGGTTAAGTTTTAGGGTTAGATTCGGGATAAACCATTATTTCAGTTTGATTGAGTTCCTGGATCTGCACACCTGCTGAGGCCAGTATGAAGGGTTCCCACTCTCCCTGATGGAGTTTGCTTTCTTAATGTTATATAATTTTGAAGTGTGTCTTCGGGAATTTGTGCCCTATCAGCCAAAACAGCTTTTGTGTGGTCAAGTACTGATGTCAAATGGAAAGACCTGGCTCACAATCGAAGTTACAATTCATCAAACAACTCTTCAATAGGGTTGAGGTCAGGGATTTGTGAAGGCCACTCGAGTTCCTCCACACCAAACTCATCAACCATGTCTTTACGGACCTGGCTTTGTGCACAGGGGAACAGTCATGCTGAAACAGAAAACAGTTGCAATAAGGTTGTGTATCCTGCCATAAGCAGTAGTATCCCTTTTCTAAATTTAGTTATGCTGGGCTGTAATCAGACCAAAAGGAACCCAACATCCTACATCCAAGCAACCTTGTATACTGAATATTAAAAACATTATAATTTTTTTTTTAACATATACCGTACCATTTTTTTTTAATGGGGCAGTCATTTCATGTTTTATAAAAATCTATGTATTTTGTAACATGCGGTTTATGGTCTAATAATACTTTTAGTATTCGGTATACAAGGTTGTTTGAATCCAGAATGTTGGGTTCCTTTTGGGTTGCTTTTCTCAGTTTTGTACCACATGGACTCTGACCTTGGGATTGTTTCTCAGATATTTCTTTATATTGTTTTGGGCTTTGAGGTAGCTTTTTGTTTATAGTGGGATTGAGATTAGTTGACCGTTCTGCTTTCTGTGGGTTTTCCCCTAAGCCCTGCTGCATGGGGGTGTCCATGGCAATAGTGTGAGAGGATCGAATACCCTTCATTGTGAATTTGTGTATCTACCCTGCCAACCTCTAGGAGGCTTATTGCCAGTGGTGCATGCTGGGGAAGGGTATAAGAATTTAGGGGAACCATTTGGAAGCTTTGGCCGTCACTCCTGCCAGGGGAGGATGTATGTTCCTGTTGCCTGGGGAGGACACATGTGTCTGAGAAAGGTAGGACCAAGGCTGGGGCATGACGCTTGCCCTGTCAGAGGTGTTGCCTGGAAGGAGTGATGCTCGATCCTGGACTGGAGCACCAAGGAGGAACTTGGTGGAGAATGTTCTGTAGAACAAGATGAATGCTTGAATACTGCAATTTAATCACTTGTCCAGTTCGAAAGGGCTATTACTGCAATCATGAGAATAGCACTTGTCTGGCTTAAAAGTCCCTTTGCTGTATCTGCTGTGAATAAGATTGTTGGAGTCCACATATTGTTCTTTGGGTATCCTTTGTTCTAACCCATTCTCCCTGGAATTTATTGGCCCTAATAAACTTTATTGATTGTCCAAAATTGACTGGTGCCCATCTGTTCATCTCATTAACACACATTAAGTATTTTACTGTGAGATGAAATGTCAGCTCACCTGATCTCTGGGGGTTCCTAATAGCCTTTAGGGGTACTGAGAGCTATAGTTAGACTCATGACTTTATGATTTGGAGGCATGTCCACATACTTTTGTCCATATAGGTTAGTGTGATGGCCAGCTGTCAGATTTAGAAAATTCGAAGGTGGGTTGGAACAGAGCCAGGGGGCTGCTGTAGTATAGAAGATATATAGGAAAATGGGTTCCCTTTAACTTAAAGAAAATGTCAACCCACAATTTCATATTCCTGATATGTGCCTGCTGTACCATGTACTTGTATGAAAAAGTATTCTGTTCTATTTGTGTTGCTTCTTTTGTGTGAAATCCCTGGTGTCCCTCTGATTTCCTATTACAACCTGACCACAGCAGGCATGAGAGCAAATAGTGGTCAGTTTTCTAGCTGTGATGAGAATGTAGCCTGCTGTCCTCCAATGATCAGGCTTGTGCTGACTCACCCCCCAGAGGATATGTGATTACTGGGAAAAAAAGGTACTTATAATGTTTTTTATATACGCAAATGTTTTGTCTTTAAATCGGTTGTAGCTTTTTTTTTTTAAAAAACAAAAAAACCTGCAAGGCAAAGGCATAATGAGCTAGTATGCAGCGCATACTAGCTCATTATGAAATACTCACCTTAGAACGAGGCCTCGACATCTGATCCCAGCCCACGCCGAGGGAGCTGACATGTTCCCTCTGCGTTTCTTCCAGGTATCGCGGCTCTGGCACTGTGAGTGGCCGGAACCGCTTTTACATCACTCCCGCGCATGCGCACGCTAGTCTTTTTCCCGGGAAGATCCGGCAGCCGGGCCTTTACAGAGGGTGCGCCGCTCACGTCAGCGGCTGCATGCAAAGTAAATTTCTTCTAAACCATACAGGTTTAGGAGATATTCATTTTACCTACAGGTAAGCCTTATTATAGCTCTGATGCCGTGTACACACGGGCGGACTTTTCGGCATCAAAGGTCCGACGGTCTTTCCGACGGACTTGCGAACGAACGGACTTGCCTACACACGATCACGCCAAAGTCCGACGGATTCGTACGTGATGACGTACGACTGGACTAAAATGAGGAAGTTGGTAGCCAATTGCCAATAGCTGCCCTAGCGTCGGTTTTCATCCGTCGGACTAGCATACAGACGAGCGGATTTTTCGACCGGACTCGAGTCCGTCGGACAGATTTGAAACATGTTCCAAATCTAAAGCCCGTCTGATTTTCGACCGAAAAAGTCCGCTGCTGGTCCGATGAAGCCCACACACGGTCGGAATGTCCGACGGATTTGACCCGTCGGACCAGTCCGGTCGAAAAGTCCGCACGTGTTTACATAAGACTGATAACCGAGCGATCAAACACTGCTCAGTTCTCAGTGCTCCGTGAGCACACTGGAGCGCTGGGCTGTGGAGGGGGTGGGAGCGGCTGGTTCAGGCTCGTAGCGGCTCACTGAGAGGCTGAGCCAGGTGCCAGTCCAGGGTTCTGGGCAGATCCTGACCATATGGTTGCGAACTTTCCCCAGCCTGGACCAGCTCTGTGACGTCAGACGACAGTGGGCTTCTGCCCACTGTCAGCTGAAAATGGGGTCACTGGAGTGCAGAACGAACTGCACTCCTTTGTTTTACACAGGAGAAGCACAGCCAAACAAGATTTGGCTGTACTTCTCCTTTCAATAGCGTTAGCCAAACCTACTTTAAACTAAACCCAGGTACCTTTGGCTCATCCCTATTCAGCACCTAGTTTGTGAGTTACTCTTTATCACATGTGATAACTGTATAACAAAAGCAGAGCTAGTAGTACTGAAAATTTCTGGTGCCAACACTCCTGCACCAGGATATACCCCCCACCCCAGCACACAACTTTCAGCACGTGAAAACAAGAGTGCAGCTTTAGCAGGGGCGTTGATAGGTCTACCAAAGATCTGGGGCTAGAGCCCATAGCAGCGTAGTAAAGAAAGTCATATGCTTGGGCAGGCATACACATGTATATACAGTAATATACGTGTGTGTGTGTGTGTGTGTGTGTATGTATATCCCCAGAGAGCCCCCCACTTACATCAGGGTCCCCAGAGAGACCCCCTTACATCAGGGTCCCCAGAGAGCCTCCTCCTTATATCAGAGTCCCCAGAGAGCCTCCCTCTTACATCAGGGTCCCCAGAGAGCCCCCCCTTACATCAGGGTCCCCAGAGAGCCTCCTCCTTATATCAGAGTCCCCAGAGAGCCTCCCTCTTACATCAGGGTCCCCAGAGAGCCCCCCTTACATTAGGATCCACAGAGAGCCTCCCCCTTACATCAGAGTCCCCAGAGAGCCTCCCCCTTAAAATCAGGGTCCCCAGAGAGCCTCCTCCTTGCATCAGGGTCCCCAGAGAGCCCCCCACTTATATCAGGGTCCCCAGAGAGCCCCCCACTTATATCAGGGTCCCCAGAGAACCTCCCCTCCCCTTGGTGACCCCTGTAGAGACTCTGGGCTATGGGCCCCAGATTCGGGGCTATAGCCCCAAAAGCTGCCCCCTAGCAACGCCTCTGAGCTTTAGTATAGTTTCTGCAAAAAAAATGTATTGAGAATAGGAGAGCGGAGACAGATGAGAAATGTTCTATGAAAGATGGTACTTCCAGCATCCCTTCAGGATCTATAGATTGGAATATGTAGACAAGAAATCTGAACCGACGAATCTCTGCAAATCTCTATGGAACTCTCAGGGAACAGAAACAAAGGAAAAAAGGTGACAAGTTATATTTGTAAATGCCCATTGATTACCAGGTTGTATTTACTAAGACAATGCATGCACTTATTCCTAAAAAGAAAAGGATCACATTTACATGGTGCACTGGCTATTAGTTCTGGGCTTGTTTTTTTTTTTTTCCATTTTTCAAATGTGTCCAAGCGTTTGATATCAGACTTGCTCAGCTTCATTTATCCATCTGGCTTTGTAAGTCCTGTGGCTTTGGAACTGGAAAAACTATTACGACAATAATGGTGCAATCCCTGTAGGTGCCAGAAACCCCTAAAATAGAAAATCGGTGAAGATCCTGCAAAGTCTGCACTCCCTGTACAGAAATCTTCGATTAAGAAAAAAAGCTTTTATGAAAAAAGAAAAAAGATGAGGGTTAGACAACACTGCAGCAGAGAATAACGCTAAAATGTAAACCACTACAACCTACTGTATGTGGGCTGGGGTAGGTAGTGCTTACAAATACGAGGTGTCTTCAAAAAGTTTCCCCGTTTTTTTAAATTTAATAGAGTAAAAAAAAAAAATGAGGAAACTTTTTGAAGAACCCTCATACATATCTACTATTGTAAAGGACCATCCTTGCACCACCCCAAGATCAAATATAATCAGACATACTTGATTAGAGTGGGCCCAAAGCCAACCAATTAGAGATTTGCTATCTTAGCTCCAATTTACACCTGGCCATGGCCATATTTGGTCAATGACATCACCTGGGAGAAACTGCCCCTTTGTTAACTTTTAGCAGCAGAGACCGGGAGATGTCATTCTGTGCGTTTCAGATTGTGATCTGAGTGTCCGCATGCCAACTGAAGTTTTTTTCTGATATCTATACATATGTATTGATGTTTCCCGTTATACTTTTAGCCTGGATCTCCTCCTTAAACTAAAGGAAGGAAGCCTACCAAGAAGGTCACTTTAGTGGCACACCACGGTTCAATAAAAATATTTTACTGCAGAAAACGCACCATCAATATCACAAAACAGCAAAAAAGTCAGTGAATAACCATCCAACAATATTAAAAAGACAACGTTGTCATGATAAAGGGAATCGCAGCTGCGCATGCACCCATTTATTCAATCAAACACATTGCTAATTGGTCTGATAATTAAAGTTGTGGAAAACTGGACTTGGCCTTAAAAATTACATAACCAAACTAACATAGCAGTCCAAGATTGCTTAAGACCAAAAAAGGGGGGTGTGTATGAAGTACAGTGGGGATGGAAAGTATTCAGACCCCCTTAATTTTTTCACTCTTTGTTATATTGCAGCCATTTGCTAAAATTATTTAAAGTTCATTTTTTTTCCCTCATTAATGTACACACAGCACCCCATATTGTACACACAGCACCCCATATTGTACACACAGCACCCCATATTGACAGAAAAACACAGAATTGTTGACATTTTTGCAGATTTATTAAAAAAGAAAAACTGAAATATCACATGGTCCTAAGTATTCAGACCCTTTGCTCAGTATTTAGTAGAAGCACCCTTTTGATCTAATACAGCCATGAGTCTTTTTGGGAAAGATGAAACAAGTTTTTCACACCTGGATTTGGGGATCCTCTGCCATTCCTCCTTGCAGATCCTCTCCAGTTCTGTCAGGTTGGATGGTAAACGTTGGTGGACGGCCATTTTTAAGTCTCTCCAGAGATACTCAATTGGGTTTAAGTCAGGGCTCTGGCTGGGCCATTCAAGAACAGTCACAGAGTTGTTGTGAAGCCACTCCTTCGTTATTTTAGCTGTGTGCTTAGGGTCATTGTCTTGTTGGAAGGTAAACCTTCGGCCCACTCTGAGGTTCTGAAGAAGGTTTTCGTCCAGGATATCCCTGTACTTGGCCGCATTCATCTTTCCCTGAATTGCAACCAGTCATCCTGTCCCTGCAGCTGAAAAACACCCCCACAGCATGATGCTGCCACCATCATGCTTCACTGTTGGGACTGTATTGGACAGGTGATGAGCAGTGCCTGGTTTTCTCCACACATACCGCTTAGAATTAAGGGCAAAAAGTTCTATCTTGGTCTCATCAGACCAGAGAATCTTATTTCTCCATCTTGGAGTTCTTCAGGTGTTTTTTTTAGCAAACTCCATGCGGGCTTTCATGTGTCTTGCACTGAGGAGAGGCTTCCGTCAGGCCACTCTGCCATAAAGCCTCGACTGGTGGAGGACTGCAGTGATGGTTGACTTTCTACAACATTCTCCCATCTCCCGACTGCATCTCTGGAGCTCAGCCACAGTGATCTTTGGGTTCTTCTTTACCTCTCTCACCAAGGTTCTTCTCCAGCGATAGCTCAGTTTTGCCAGACGGCCAGCTCTAGGAAGGGTTCTGGTCGTCCCAAATGTCTTCCATTTAAGGATTATGGAGGCCACTGTGCTCTTAGGAACCTTAAGTGCAGCAGAAATTTTTTGTAACCTTGGCCAAATCTGTGCCTTGCCACAATTCTGTCTCTGAGCTCTTCGGGCAGTTCCTTTGACCTCATGATTCTCATTTGCTCTGACATGCACTGTGAGCTGTAAGGTCTTATATAGACAGGTTTGTGGCTTTCCTAATCAAGTCCAATCAGTATAATCAAGCACAGCTGGACTCAAATGAAGGTGTAGAACCATCTCAAGGATGATCAGAAGAAATGGATAGCACCTGAGTTGAATATATGAGTGTCACAGCAAAGGGTCTGAATACTTAGGACCATGTGATATTTCAGTTTTTCTTTTTTAATAAATCTGCAAAAATGTCAACAATTCTGTGTTTTTTTGTCAATATGGGGTGCTATGTGTACATTAATGAGGAAAAAAAATGAACTTAAATGATTTTAGCAAATGGCTGCAATATAACAAAGAGTGAAAAATCTAAGGGGGTCTGAATACTTTCCATCCCCACTGTAACTATGTATTTACCATACCTGTGGGATCGCTCTAGATACTGGAAATAACTGCAGTAGACACCACGACTCCTGTGATTCCCACTTTCTTCCGGGCAGTGCCGGGACAGGATCAACCAGCACCCAGGGCAAAGATGGCAAACTTTGTACTCAAAGATAGTATTCTTGTATCTGCCCAGATCTAGTCCCGGTTCGCCCACCGCCTAACAGATCTGTAGCATAAAGTCTAGGGAACTGCTACCAGATGGTGGACGGGCCAGCGGGCGGGGAAAGAAGCCAGAAGAGGATGCAGGAAATGCAGGCACTAGACCTGGGCAGATATAAGAATACTAAGCCTTTCAGGTGGTGGGCGGGCTGGCAGAAACTGACAGGGTTGGTGCTGTTGCTGAAATGCAGGAAGGGCCAAAGCTCACAAGCTCCCCCTCAACACTGTACCGGGGCAGGTGCCCCTTCTGCCCCCTCTTGTCCAGGCCCTGCTTCCGGGTCCCATGCAGAGCGGCTACCCTGCTGCATTGTGAGTGAACACAGGAGGTCAGATGTAGAGGTGGGGCGGCAACCTGGAAGCTGGTGGAGATCCCACAGATATGGGATATGCAGAGGCGGCTCTAGGCTTTGTGAGGCCTTAGGCAAAACTTACACATGAGGCTCCACGGACTGGGACGCTCCGTGATGAGGCCGCTATTCCTCAGGCTGCGGGCAGTATTTGATTTGTCCGTCAGCTCCTAAGCCACAGAGTCCCAGTGGGGGTAGGCGGAGCCGCCGGCGTCAACTTCAGTGATTGAGAACAGGCAAATTAGGCGGCCGCGAGGCCCCTGTGAGTGCGAGGCCTTAGGCGACCGCCTAATTTGCCTAATTAGAGAGCCGCCTCTGGGGATATGCATAGTTACATTGGTTCAAGCAGGACCAATGTAACTATGTAAAAATATCCATACCTGGAATTACCTGGCATTCTTTCTTTAAGCACGTACCTGTACAAAGTTTTTAGTTGGATCAGCAGTACATGGTACATTTAACTGCACTGTAAAAAGTCTGTGAACCTGACAATTGTGTGGGTGGATCAGGAATCTTTGTCCATTGATCAAGTGATTTTGGCAAACTGAAATCCAACACCGGTTTCAGGGCAGAGGGTGGTCAGTTCACCAAGTGGCATGGAGTTTTTTTTTTTTTTCTTCTGTAGGCACCTTATTTACCAGTGTGAATCATCTTTTCCTATGCCTACATTAATATACCCCAATCCATCAAAAATATGTGATTTTGTGGCTGTCTTCTTTTAATGTTTTCATACTTGGTGTAACATGAAATAGCGTTCGTCTAGCTGTCGTTATAAAAATTTCTTCGGACCATCTGTGGTCCAAGCCAGCCAGCCTTAATGTTTTCGTTTACCGAATACACTGACTAAAATTTCATCTTTGAAGGAAAATATATTAAAGGAATTATGTAAGAAATAAATCATATTCTGAAGGCTTCATTACTGGCATAGAACATTCACGTTCAATAACCTTCCTGATTAAGAAGAGCTATTTCTAGGTTCGCTTCCAAACGTATCAGCGTACGAAATGGAAAGAAGTGATGAAATTTGATGATGCACATGGTAGTAGTTCAGAGACTTCCTATGAATGAATTTATTATTTCTTAACATAGAAGAATTTTGGAAAGGAAAAAAAAAAAAAAAGAGCCTTACTATTTGACAGTTATGAAGCTCATGAATTGATTCAGCCCGTGTTTTCTTAACAAGTTGATGTGAGTCTAAAACTCCCTGATTGGATGCTAAATTTAATGACGTTATCTACAACCATACAGAATGTTGGTTTATAGGACACGATGACATAATTAGGCGAAATATAATAATGCTATAAAAAAAAAGTTTAGTAATGCACATTTATTGCTCTCACAAAATATCTTTAGGTACATATTTTTATTAATTTTAATAACTTTTTTATTTTGTACCTTGACCTTTATCAGCCCTCATTGTGAAAAGTTGTATTTTATGATGTAGTTAACAGTTTTGAACCTTTTGAACTTTTCATTTGATACCTTAATGTTGAATTATGGATAGTTTCTTGTAGGTAACACAACCGGGACCGTCTATTGGAAAAAAAATATTTTTCTTGCCTCTTGGAATGGATAAGATTTGTCCTCCCCCAATTTCAGTACTTCATAAGGAAACATAATTTTAATTTTGAATACAGCTTGACTCTTGCAATAGATAAGAGTTTGTCTTGCCACTTTATAGGGAAACAACATTTTTATTACAGATAATTACAGTTAATGAATGTGGTTCTAAAGCAAAGCTTCAGGAGCTCACGGGGGGGGGGGTGTTACAAGGAGGCAGAAAAACACAGTAAGGGCTTGTGTACACTTGCTTTGACTTTAACTCACATTAACCACTTGCTTTCTGGGCACTTAAACCCCCCCTCCTATCCAGACCAATTTTCAGCTTTCAGCGCTGACGCACTTTGAATGACAATTGCGCGGTCATACAACACTGTACCCAAAACATTTTTTCACCACAAATAGAGCTTTCTTTTGGTGGTATTTGATCACCTCTGCGGTTTTTATTTTTTGTTAAAAAAATGGAAAAAGACTGAATTTAAAAAAAAAAATAAAATTTTTTTTTATATTTTGTTATAAAGAATGTAAAACAGGTAATTTTTCTCCTTCATTGATGTACACTGATGAGGCGGCAGTGATGGGCACTGATAGGTGGCAGTGATGGGAAATGATGGGTGGCAGTGATGGGCACTGATCAGTTACACTGATAGGCAGCACTGCTAGGTGGCACTGATTGGCACTACTGGTGGGCATTGATAGGTGGCACTTGTGGGCATTGATAGGTGGCACTTGTGGGCACTGTTAGGTGGCACTGTGGGCACTGATAGGTGGCACTGTTAGGTGGCACAGATGAGGCAGATGTGCCTCTTCCACTTCGGGACCTTTGTCCCTCGCATCTGAGCCGGTGATCGGTTTTTTTTTCTACTCACGTTGTCAGCGTGAGTAGAAAAAAAAAACGATTACCGATCTTTTGTTTACATCATGTGATCAGCTGTCATTGGTTGACAGCTGATCACATGGTAAGGGGCCGGGACCGGCCCTTACTCCGATCAGTGATCACCCGAGTCTCAGTGACTCGGTGATCACAGCGCGCTCGGCGCGCACCTTCCGTCGCGTGCGCAGGGCGTGTGCACAGGGGAGGCAGTCATATGACGGCCACCCGGGAATTCAGGTCCGCGCTGTGTCCGTCATTTGGCCATAGCGCAGATGTCAAGTGGTTAAAGCACCTACCACTTAAACATGCTTTTTTTATGTGTTTTTGGTTCTTCTGTAATGCTACGGCGATGCCTCAGTTATGCTTCGGCGAAGCTTCAATAAAGATGTTAATGTGTTAATTTTCTATTTGTTTTAAAAGGGGCCCAGTAGAACCCAGGAACAGTAGTACCCCCACTCAGCAAACCCCCAGCTCCTTAGTACCCTGGTTCAGCAGATCCCCAACTCCTTGGTACCATCGATCAGCAGACCCGCAGCTTAGTAGTACCCCCATTTAGCAGATCCCCAAGCTCTGCCGATGCCCCTCTCTGCAGTACCCCCATCTTTGCTTATCCCCCAAGCAGTATTAATCCCCAACTCTGCAGATCTCCTGCTCAATAGTAACCTCCTGCTCTGCAGTTCCCCCACTCATTAGTAACCCCCAGCTCTGCTGATCCCCCACTTAGTAGTAACCCCCAGCTCTGCTGATCCCCTGCTCAGTAGTAACCCCCTGCTCTGCAGATCCCCCGCTCAGTTGTAACCCCCTGCTCTGCTGATCCCCCACTCAGTAGTAACCCCCAGCTCTGCTGATCCCCCACTCAGTAGTAACCCCCAGCTCTGCTGATCCCCTGCTCAGTAGTAACCCCCTGCTCTGCAGATCCCCCGCTCAGTTGTAACCCCCAGCTCTGCTGATCCCCCACTCAGTAGTAACTCCTAGCTCTGCTGATCCCCCACTCAGTAGTAACCCCTAGCTCTGCTGATCCTCTGGTTTGTTGGTTCTCCTCTCTCTGAGGTCCCCACTCACCTCCTACTATATTGCTCCCATGCTGCGCACCACATTTGACATTGCTAGTTTCTCCTGCTCTGGTCTGTCAGCTCTGCTGATCCTCCACCTCTCTGTTCTCTCTCTCTGGTCCCTGCTCGCCTTCCGCTATAGTGTTCCCATGTTGCACGCCATGTGTGCCATCTGCTGGTTGCTCTGCTCCAGTCCAGATCCTGTTCACCTTCCTGCTGCTCCACGCTGCACATCAGGTGCAGACACTTTCAGACTATATACACATGAACCAGAAGTGACTGCTGATTACATTTTTCTGGTTCATCTGTTGGTTTCCCAGTGCATCCTGGGACTTCTCATACCTGCAATACCTCCAAAACAAAGCGAAGCTAACTCTGAATAAATACCGCTCAAAAGCTTCAGGTGCTGTTAGCAAGTGTTGTGATACACTTCTACGGAGGTGTTGGAGATGCTTTGAAGCACAGAGAAAGTGACATGGGGGATATTTTTTGAAGCAAAGCAAAGCATACGCAATGTGTGAACAGGGTGATAAGCTTACCATTTTATTTAGTGATAGGTGTTTTGGTTGGCATTCAGAGTACTTTAAAAAAGCATGCCCAATGCCATATTTTGAAGCACGTTTCAATGAGCCCTTAGAGAAGATTTCATGAAAATAGGTTACAGGAGCATTGAGTAATGGATGTATTTTTTTTTTTTGAAGAATAAGGATATCTTTTAGTGTCACTTTAATCCTTAGATCAAATGTGTCAAACACAAGGCCTGCGGGTCGAATCTGGCCCTCCAGGACATTTTATGTGGCCCTCACACCCCTCCTGCAGCTGCAGCACCCCCCTTGTCTCCACCCCTACCTTGTCTCATAGAGCATAGAGGAGAACAGAACTCCTCTGCCAGATCCTGCACTTCTCCATGCAGCTGCAGAGAGGCTCGTCTCTGCCACACCACCCTCCCCTTCTCAGCAGTCAGCAGCAGAGAGGAGGACAGAACTCCTCCTACAGATACTGCACTTCTCCGTGCAACTGCAGCACCCTCTTGTCTCCGCCTTTCATGGTCTCAGCATTCAGCAGACTTCAGCAGCTGACTCAAGCCCTCCTCTGCTCCTCCAGACCCTGCACTTTCTTCTTCCTAGCGCCATCTCCAGCATCTTTCCCAGCAGCAGCACATGGTAAGGGGGTGCACTGTGATGTAAGGGAGTGTGGGGGAGTCTTGATGTATGATGGTGGGGGGGCTCTTGACATCTGATATAAGGAGGGGTGGGGTGCTCTGGACACCTAGTCTTACAGATACAACTGGGCCTTTGGGGGCAATCATAATGTAGATGTGGCTCGCAATGGAACGGAGTTTGATGCTTTCTATCATCCTGTCCCCGTCAAGTCTTCTCTACCTTCAACTCTCTACTTCGTCCTCCACCGCCTCCACCTGCCAACTCACTCACTGCCCAGGAGATCGACAATCACTTCAACAGAAGATTGTTACATTTCACGCGGAGATCTCTACTGTTCCGATACCCTCCACGCTTTACACTTCATGCCCACAGGCACAATCATTACTTCCCCATTTCAACCCCACCATTATAGACGAGGTTGCTAATCTACTTGGTAATGTCCACCTTACCGACACTATTCTGTACCCCTACTCCTGGACCCCTCTGCTGCCTTTGATACGGTTGACCACCCCCTCCTCCTCAAAAAACTCTTTGGTCTCCGTGACTGTACTCTTCGCTGGTTCTCTTCCTTCTTATCCAACCTCGCCTTTAGCGTTTCTTGCAACTCTACTTCCTCCTCTCTTCTTCCTTTCTCTGTTGGGTCCCCCAAGGTTCTGTTCTTGGACATCTCCTATTTTCAATCTACACCTCCTCCCTGGGTCAGCTGATAGCCTCCCATGGCTTCCAATACCACCTCTACGCTGACGACACCCAAATCTATTTCTCTACCCCTCAGCACACTCCCTCTGTCTCCTCACGTATCACTAATTTACTATCAGATATATCAGTCTAGATGTCACACCACTTCCTCAAACTCAATCTATCCAAAACCGAACTTATAATTTTTCCTCCCCCATATGCCTCTTCCCCTGATCTCTCTGTCAAAATCGATGGCACAGCTATAAGCCCATCCCCACATGCCAAGGTTCTAGGTGTAGTCCTAGATTCTGAACTCTCCTTTATGCAACACATCCAATCACTGTCCAAATCCTGCCGCCTCAACCTCCGCAACATCTCCAAAACACGCCCCTTTCTAACCAAAGACACAACAAAGCTCCTAATTCACTCGCTGGTCATCTCTCGCCTTGACTACTGTAACTCCCTTCTCAATGGCTTGCCTCTACATAGTCTATCACCTCTTCAATCCATCATGAATGCTGCTGCCAGACTCATCCACCTTACCAATCGCTCTGTGTCTGCCGCTCCTCTCTGTCAATCCCTCCACTGGCTTCCGCTCGGCCAAAGAAATAAATTCAAATTACTAACAACTACGTACAAAGCCATCCACAATTTTGCCCCCAGCCACATCACCAGCCTAGTCTCTAAATACCAACCTACTCGTTCTCTTCGTTCCTCTCAAGACCTCCTGCTTTCTAGGTCCCTCATCACCTCCTCTCATGCTCATCTCCAGGACTTTTCCAAAGCCTCTCCAATCCTATGGAATGCCCTACCCCAATCTATCCGCTTATCTCCTACTCTATTAGATTTTTGACGATCCCTGAAAACCCTTCTCTTCAGTGAAGCCTACCCTAGGCACACCTAACAACTGTATTTTCATTTTCTCCATCAGCTCATCCCCCACAGTTATTACCTTTTGTTTACACTTGACCCTCCCTTCTAGACTGTAAGCTCTAACGAGCAGGGCCCTCTGATCCCTCCTGTATTTATTTGTATTTTAAGTGCCCTCATGTTGTAAAGCGCTGCGCAAACTGTTGGCGCTATATAAATCCTGTATAATAATAATAATGCCCCTGTCTTAAATAGAATTATGTAATGATGGAGGGACTTGTCTGGGTGGGAATCTAATGCTTGTGGTTGAGTTTACATTGTAGTGAGTAGTTACGGGATCCAATAGACCCCTTTACCAATTCACATTTTTGGATTCCATTTTTATTTTGATTCCTTAATGGTAAATTCTGAATAGCTTCTTGTAGGTAACACAATTAGGACAACTTGCAGAAGAGTGTCTATTGGAAGAACTCTTAGTGCCTCTTGGAATTGATAGGATTTGTCCCCTCAATTTCAGTACTTTATAAGGAAACATAATTTTTACTTTGAATACAGCTGTTAATTAAAGTGGTTCTAACGCCAAAATGTTTTTTTAATTTTTTTATTTAATGCATCACCTGCATTAAGGTAAAAAACGCAAACCTGTGCCTATAGGTGGCAGGGCGAAAGATGCTGCTTTTTCCTCTATACTTATTGGCTGTACATTGTTTTCTCTATCAGTATAAATAAAGCTTCTCATATTTACTCAATGCTGGTGGACATTTGTATGGTGCTCTTGGACAATAACAGGCTTTGTTATGGTGCCTACTTTATTATTGTACTGACAGATATAATGGCACTGTATAATGCTGGATATTGTTTTAGTGATATTAGATATTATTATTAATATTATTATAAATTATAAGGGTACTTGCGCATGGTACTGATGCTTGAACTTTAGTATTCCTGGCCACAATTTCTTGCATTCATTTTGTGTGTATTTGTACGTTCATGAATAAAATAAATTTTAGCTCTCAGAATGTAAATTTAAAAAACTCTTCAAAATAAAATTTTACATGCAAGCGCACACATTGGCGTGCATTATGCGCATACACATGTGAAATACTGACCGGCACCTCAGCTTTCTATATTTTTATACTCATCTATACGCAGCGCATAAATGTGCATATGGGCACAAGTAAAAGAATGACTATATGGCCTGTATCATCCAATCAGCGCACGCTATTTATGTTTTTATTCGACATGTGCAATTCGTTTTATTCCGAATGAGTTCTTTAACGAATTTCAACAAATTTGTTAATTCGGAAATACCCGAATTAGCAAAAACCTGTTTAATAAATTTTTCCGAATATTCGTAAATTCGAAAATTCGTAAATTCCGAATGCGAAAATCCGAACATTCGAAAATCTGAAATAATAATTAACTAATAATAACTTAACTATTACTAACTATTCAATTACAGGTATTGGAATTGCCTTTCAAATTTGGCTGTTACTGATTGTCTGAAATAACAAACGCCATATCTAAACGAATGGAATGTAACAAATTAATAATAATAAATAACAATAATGATAATAAATTTTTTTTATTAACCCCTTCCCGCCGACCGTACGCAGATATGCGTACTCGGCTTTCCGGGGTTATACCGGGATGATGCCTGCAGCTGCAGGCATCATCCCGGTACCGTTGTTTACAGCGGGCGATCGGCTACCCGAGTATAACAACCGATGCGGCTAAAAGCCGCTCGGTTGTTATACCGGAGGAGCGGGAGGGGACGTCCCCCCCTCCCGCCGCCTCCCGCCGCTGTTACCGGGCCTCCCGTGCGATCGGGAAGCTCGGTGTCCAACCGGCCGCCCTCGGCGGCTGGGGGCGGGCTGGAACGAAGCCGTGGGCGGCTTCGTTCCAGCCTTCTCGTTGTAAACGCGGAAGCGACGTCATGACGTCACTTCCCGTTTACTCGGCTGCCAATGGCGCCGAATTTAAAAAAGTACACAGTATTCAGAATCGCCGTTTTCGGCGATCTGAATACTTTGAAGTGTAAAGGAGGGATGGGGGGTCTTTTAGACCCCCGATCTCTCCATAAAGAGTACCTGTCACCACCTATTACTGTCACAAGGGATGTTTACATTCCTTGTGACAGCAATAAAAGTAAAAAAAAAAAATTTTTTTTTTAAAACACAATTTTATAAAGTAAAAAAATAAATCAAATAAATAAAAAAAAACAAAAATTTTTTTTTAAAGTGCCCCTGTCCCCGCGAGCTCGCGCAGCGAAGAAAACGCATACGGAAGTCGCGCCCGCATATGTAAACGGTTTTCAAATCACACATGTGAGGTATCGCCGCGATCGTCAGAGCGAGAGCAATAATTCTAGCCCTAGACCTCCTCTGTAACTCAAACCTGGTAACCGTAAAAATTTTTTAAAGCGTCGCCTATGGAAATTCATAGGTACCGTAGTTTGTCGCCATTCCACGAGTGCGTGCAATTATAAAGGGTGACATGTTTGGTATCTATTTACTCGGCGTAACATCATCTTTCACATTATATAAAAAAATTGGGATAACTTTACTGTTTGGATTTTTTAAAATTCATGAAAGTGTCCCTTTTCCAAAAATTTGCGTTTAAAACACCGCTGCACAAATACTGTGTGATAAAAAATATTGCAACAATCGCCATTTTATTCTCTAGATTCTCTGCTAAAAAAATATATATAATGTTTGGGAACTCTAAGTAATTTTCTAGCAAAAAATACGGATTTTAACTTGTAAACACCAAATTTCAAAAATAGGCTTAGTCATGAAAGGGTTAATATTATCAATTTGTTCCGTTCCATTTGTCTAGATGCAGCATTCGTTATTTTGGATAATTCTTAACTTCGGATAAATTCGTATTCGTTAAATTCACTAACAGCCAACTTTGAAATGTAATTCCAATACCTATAATTTAATAGTTAGTGATTGTTAGTTAGTTAGTTAGTTAGTTAGTTATTCTTTCGAATTTTCAGATTTACTTTCTTATTTTCATATTTTTCAATTTACGAATTTAAGAATTTTCAAATTTACGAATTTACGAATGTGATCATAACGAAAAAAAAAACAACAAAACGAATGAAACTAAAACTAAAACTTTTTCGGCAGTGCATATGTCTATTTTTTATGACTGTCTTTTCACTAATTTTGTAATAAACATCTCTGGTTCATTATTCTGTGCATGCTCACCATGCACCAACATTTCCTCTGGCATACAGTGCCTTGAAAAAGTATTCACACCCCTTGAAATTTTTCACATTTTGTCATGTTACAACCAAAAATGTAAATGGATTTTATTGGGATTTTATGTGATAGACCAACACAAAGTGGCACAAAATTATGCAGTGGAATGAAGATGATAAATGGTTTTCACATTTTTTTTTACAAATAAATATGTGAAAAGTGTGGGGTACATTCGTATAGCGCCCCCCGGAGTCAATCATTTGTAGAACCGCCTTTCACTGCAGTTACAGCTGCAAGTCTTTTTGGGGATGTCTCCAGGGCCGGACTGGCCTACAGGGATACCGGGACATTTCCTGGTAGGCTGCCTGCCCTGGGGCCGCTTTGAGCTGAGCTGTGGCTGCAGCGCTCCCCTCCCTCCTCCTCCCCCTCCCCTTCATACATAGTTACATAGTAGGTGAGGTTGAAAAAAGACACAAGTCCATCAAGTCCAACCTATGTGTGTGATTATGTGTCAGAATTACCTTGTATATCCCTGAATGTTGCGGTCGTTCAGGTGCTTATCTAATAGTTTCTTGAAGCCATCGATGCTCCCCGCTGAGACCACCACCTGTGGAAGGAGATTCCACATCCTTGCTGCTCTTACAGTAAAGAACCCTCTACGTAGTTTAAGGTTAAACCTCTTTTCTTCTAATTTTAATGATTGGCCACGAGTCTTGTTAAACTCTCTTCTGCGAAAAAGTTTATTTCTATTGTGGGGTCACCAGTACGGTATTTGTATATTGAAATCATATCCCCTCTCAAGTGTCTCTTCTCCAGAGAGAATAAGTTCAGTGCTCGCAACCTTTCCTTATAACTAATATCCTCCAGACCCTTTATTAGCTTTGTTGCCCTTCTTTGTACTCGCTCCATTTCCAGTACATCCATAGGCGTGCCCACGGGGTGTGCCGGGTGTGCCTGGGCACACCCTAATCCCCCAAGCAGTGTTTAGCCCCATGCCATCTGTATCCGATGTGCAATGTGTACCCTGCACTGCCTGTGAGTCAGTATACCATTGTGCCGATGTTGGGGCTTGAAAGATCCGCTCAGTGTGACACTGTCCTGTATGGTAACTGCATGCAGAGAGAGAGAGAGGAGCTGTCAGATTTCATGTATGATGTCGGGGTGGGCGGGACCAGCAGGTATCTGAACACCAGCCAATGGGATGGGTCTGCTATGTGTATGTAGCTCCGCCCCCTTTCTCAAGCTGCTTAATTATTGGCTGTTCAATAGCTGCTCGGTCCTGCTAGGATATTACACAGGCACAGCGAGCAGAGTGAAGCCGCCTCCCCCTCCAATGTTTATGTGTACACAGGGGGAGGGGCCCTGCTGTGCCTGTGCCACGCTGATCTGAGGTACTGAATGGGATGGGGGGATCTGTCTGTGCTGAAGGAGAGGGTCCATCTGTGCTGAAGGGGGGAATCTGTGCTGAGGGGGGGGGTCCATCTGTGCTGAAGGGGGGGATCTGTGCTGAGGGGGGGTCTGTGCTGAAGAGGGGGGTCCATCTGTGCTGAAGGGGGGGATCTGTGCTGAGGGGTGGTCTGTGTTGAAGGAGGGGTCTGTGCTGAAGGAGGGGTCTGTGCTGAGGGGGGCTGTGTAATCAAAAGGGGGTCCATTGGTGCAGGGTCCTGTGTAATGTAAAGGGGTCCATTGGTGCAGGGTCCTGTGTAATGTAAAGGGGTCCATTGGTGCAGGGTCCTGTGTAATGTAAAGGGGTCAAGTGATACAGGGTCCTGTGTAATGTAAAGGGGTGCAGTGGTGCAGGGTCCTGTGTAATGTAAAGGGGTCCAGTGATACAGGGTCCTGTGTAATGTAAAGGGGTCCAGTGATACAGGGTCCTGTGTAATGTAAAGGGGTCCAGTGATACAGGGTCCTGTGTAATGTAAAGGGGTCCAGTGATACAGGGTCCTGTGTAATGTAAAGGGGTGCAGTGATACAGGGTCCTGTGTAATGTAAAGGGGTGCAGTGGTGCAGGGTCCTGTGTAATGTAAAGGGGTCCAGTAATACAGGGTCCTGTGTAATGTAAAGGGGTGCAGTGGTGCAGGGTCCTGTGTAATGTAAAGGGGTCCAGTAATACAGGGTCCTGTGTAATGTAAAGGGGTGCAGTGGTGCAGGGTCCTGTGTAATGTAAAGGGGTCCAGTGATACAGGGTCCTGTGTAATGTAAAGGGGTGCAGTGATACAGGGTCCTGTGTAATGTAAAGGGGTCCAGTGATACAGGGTCCTGTGTAATGTAAAGGGGTCCAGTGATACAGGGTCCTGTGTAATGTAAAGGGGTCCAGTGATACAGGGTCCTGTGTAATGTAAAGGGGTGCAGTGATACAGGTTCCTGTGTAATGTAAAGGGGTGCAGTAATACAGGGTCCTGTGTAATGTAAAGGGGTGCAGTGGTGCAGGGTGCTGTGTGATGTAAAGGGGTCCAGAGGTGCAGTTGTGGAGAGGGGGTACGCAGTAGTGACAAAGAGTTATTGAAGGATGCAGAGGTATGCAGGGACACAGTGGGGTGTTTTTACATTTTAACGTGGGGTGTTGGGTGCCAGATATAGGATCCATCCGGGTGCCAAATGCTTTAGGTACGCCCCTGGAAACCCCCCTCTCTCCTCTGTCAGTGCTTCCAACTAATGCCACCTGTCTGTGCCAATCAGTGCCCCCTGTCAGTGCCAGTGCTGCCTGTCAGTTTGTCAGTGCCAATTAGTGCTTCCAATCAGTGCCACCTGTCAGTGCCAATCAGTGCCAGTGCCGCCTGTCAGTGCCAATTAGTGCTTCCAATAAGTGCCACCTGTCAGTGCCAATGAGTCCCAATCAGTGCTTCCAATCAGTGCCACCTGTCAGTGCCAATCAGTGCCAGTGCCGCCTGTCAGTGCCAATTAGTGCTTCCAGTCAGTGCAACCTGTTAGTGCTAATGAGTGCCAAGTGCTTTCAATCGGTGTCACCTGTCAGTGCCAATGAGTGCCACCTATTAGTGCTTCCAATCAGTGCCACCTGTCAGTGCCAATCAATGCCAGTGCTACCTGTCAGTGGCAATTGGTGCTTCCAATTAGTGCCACCTGTCATTGCCAATCAGTGCTTCCAATCAGTGCCACCGAGTGCCAATCAGTGCCACCTGTCCGTGCCAGTGTTTCCAATCAGTGCCATCTGGCAGTGCCAATCAGTACTTCCAATCAGTGTTACCTGTCAGTGCCAATCAGTGCCAGTGCTGCCTGTCAGTGCCAATCAGTGCTTCCAATCAGTGCCACCTGTCAGTGCCAGTCAGTTCCACACCAGTACAAATGAGTGCCACCTGTCAGTGCCAATCAGTGCTGCCAATCAGTGCTGTTAATCAGTGCCCATCAGTGCACTGAGTGCAGGGATCGGGGTGATGAACTCACCCGCCAGGCACATTGTCCAAGGGGGTGCCGGCCTAGTGGGGCACAACTGAAATCTGTTGTTTATTAATGCCACATCCCGATTTTAGTATAATAGGTAATCACCACACTACTATTTACAATAAACTACTGGAGGTAAAATAAAAAAGTGTAATTGAAAGGCCTGCCACTAAGCACTTTTATGTGTTCCCACACCACACAAAAAAAAAAAAAAAGTGCAGCGCTAACTTACTGATCAATAACTTAACAATAATGGTGGAATCCTCTAATGTATATGGAAATCTCAATAAACTTCAATATTATCACAATACCGATCTCTGTGATATGCACCTCACATAATACACATCAAGCTGAAAATAAGACATACTGTATAAAAAAAAGCTTAGCAGGGATGGTGGAAACCCCTCCTATAGATATTTACCATACAGATTAATCTCAAGTGAAACAACCTTTTAGTTGGTTTAGTTACTATTATGTGAATTTTTGCACTTGAAGGTAATTTTCCACCATCCATGTCTTTATGGACCTTGCTTTGTGCACTGGTGGGCAGTCATGATGGAACAGGAAGGGGCCATCACCAAACTGTTCCCACAGAGTTGTTAGCATGAAATTGTCCAAAATGTCTTGGTATACTGACACCTTAATGCCCTGTACACATGGTCGGACATTGATCGGACATTCCGACAACAAAATCCTAGGATTTTTTCCGACGGATGTTGGCTCAAACTTGTCTTGCATACACACGGTCACACAAAGTTGTCGGAAAATCCGATCGTTCTGAACGCGGTGACGTAAAACGCGTACGTCGGGACTATAAACGGGGCAGTAGCCAATAGCTTTCATCTCTTTATTTATTCTGAGCAAGCGTGGCACTTTGTGCGTCGGATTTGTGTACACACGATCGTAATTTCCGACAACGGATTTTGTTGTCAGAAACTTTTATAGCCTGCTCTCAAACTTTGTGTGTCGGAAAATCCGATGGAAAATGTGTGATGGAGCCCACACATGGTCGGAATTTCCGACAACAAGGTCCTATCACACATTTTCCGTTTGAAAATCCGACCGTGTGTACAGGGCATAAGAGTTCCCTTCACTGGAACTAAGGGGCCAAGCCCAACCCCTGAAAAACAACCCCCACACCATAATCTCCCCTCCCCCCCACACCATAATTCCCCCTCCACCAAATGATTTGGACCAGTGCACAAAGCAAGGTCCATAAAGACATGGATGAGCGAGTTTGGGGTGGAGGAACTTGACTGTCCTGCCCAGAGTCCTGACCTCAACCTGATAGAATACCTTTGGAATGAATTAGAGCGGAGACGGTGAGCCAGGCCTTCTCATCCAACATCAGTGCCTGACCTTACAAATGCACTTCTGGAAGAATGATCAAACATTCCCATAGACACACTCACTAAACCTTGTGGACGGCCTTCCCAGAAGAGTTGAAGCTGTTATAGCTGCAAAGGGTGGGCCAACTCAATATTGAACCCTACGGACTAATCCTGGGATGCCATTAAAGTTCCTGTGTGTGTAAAGGCAGGCGTCCTAATACTTTTGTCTGTTTGAGCTTTGGGGTGCACACCCTAATGCAATAGGCTGCGCACGCCTGTGAGTACATCCTTCCTGAGGACTGGTGCCCAGAACTGGACAGCATACTCCAGGTGCGGCCGGACCAGAGTCTTGTAGAGTGGGAGAATTATCGTTTTATCTCTGGAGTTAATCCCCTTTTTAATGCCAATATTCTGTTTGCTTTGTTAGCAGCATCTTGGCATTGCATGCCATTGCTGAGCCTATCATCTACTAGGACCCCCAGGTCCTTTTCCATCCTAGATTCCCCCAGAGGTTCTCCCCCCAGTGTATAGATTGCATTCATATTTTTGCCACCCAAATGCATTATTTTACATTTTTCTACATTGAACTTCATTTGCCATGTAGTTGCCCACCCCATTAATTTGTTCAGATCTTTTTGCAAGGTTTCCACACCCTCCTCTTGTCTACATGTCACATACACAGCGTGAGACCCCTGTGTCACGGAGCTAAGTCTGAAATATTCGGCCGCGCTGTGACACAGGTCCCGCCCTCCTCCTAGACCAGCTCGTGTGATAGGCGCAGTGTTCTATCTATCGCACAAGCTGGTCTAGGAGGAGGGCGGGACTTTTGTCACAGCGCGGCCGAACATTTCAGACTGAGCTCCGTGATACAGCGGGAGATACCCGCTGTGCGTAATCTAGGCACTGACTGGTGAGGCTGCATGGACGGGCACAGTCAGTGTAGTGAGGCTACATTGATGGGCACAATGAGGCTATATTGATGGGCACAATGAAGCTACATTGATGGGCACAGTAAGGCCGCAAGAATTGTACAAAAAAATTATTAGTTAAAAGCACCATTGCTTTTTATACCACTACTATTTCTTTATATTGGCTTTTGAAATTTACAAATGCAGCATTTTAGAAATCTGATGAAAGGTTTAGCACTGGGAAACACTTTTTGGAAGATAAAAAGTGCATTTTCTATACAACTATATAGATCAGACCAAAATGAGGGACAAATGAGGAGGAATGAGGGACAGAGGGACAGTTGGGAGCTATGGATCTGTGTGAGACCTGTGCCACTGACCCTAGACAAAGGCCGGATAAAACCATGCAGCGGGCCAGATTAGGGAATCTATGGGAATTGAAATGCGAGTTGATACAGCTTAGAAGCAGGTCAATTGCAGGTTAGATAGAGGTTGACTACGGGGCTATTGCACCTGTCAATGAACTTTACATCATCCCAGATGCATCTCCAACTGATCTCAAATGCAAGTGGAATGCCCCCGATAGCAAGCTGCATTTGCCCATAGCTCCCAACTATCCCTGATTTCGAAGGACTGTCCCTGATTTGGAGCAATGTCCCTCTGTCCCTCATTCCTCCTCATTTGTCCCTCATTTTGGTCTGATACATATAGATGTTTTAAAATGCACTTTTTTATCTATCAAAAAGTGTTTTCCAGCGCTAAACCTTTCATCTGATTCCTAAATTGCTGCATTTGTAAATTCCAAAAGCCAATATAAGGGAATAGTGGTGGTAAAAAAAGCACTTGCGGGTTTAACCAATCTTGTTTTTTTTATACAATTCTCCTTTAAGGGGGCGTGGCAAGGGGGTGTGTCCTATGCCTGCATACTTTTGCTGGTATGTGTCCCTCATTCCCATCTCAAAAAATTGGGAGGTATGTATGCCCATTGAAGTGGTTTGTACCCTGTACAAACAATTTTACCTACAGGTAAGTCTATATTAAGACTTACCTGTAGGTGCTGGAAATATCTCCTAAACCTCCACGGTTTAGGAGATATTTACAAAAAAGGCGCGCGCCGATATCTACGGCACATGCGCCAATGTCTACAGCACATGCGCACTTTAGAAAGGGCAGATCGTGGCGCTTCTAAAGGGGTCATGCCGTGACTGGTGGCTCCCACGCGCATGCGCAGGAGTGACGTCACGTGACTCCGGCCAGTCGCAGAGCCGGAGTTCGTGCCCCCCCCCCCCCCCCCGGAAGGAAGAGGGGTAAAGATGGATGCTCGCTGCTAGTGGGGACAGCGGTGACATTGCAGGCTTTGATTTCAGGTAAGCGATGCATAGTAGCCCATTATGCTTTACCTTTGCAGGGAAATAAAGAGGAAGTAAAACCCATCAGGGTTTACTTCCTCTTAAAAAGGTTCTTAAAGAAGAGCCAAAAGTTGATGGAAACCTGCATGCTGCCATGGCTGACATCCTAGTTGCCTGTCTTCATTATCAATGAATCGAGGTCCTGGAACAAGCATGCAGCAAGTGAAGACAGAACTACTGATTGACACACTTGTTCTGGGCCATTGGTTAAAAGTATTAATAACCCCTTCCCGCCGAGCGTACGCAGATGTGTGCACTCGGCTTTCCAGGGTTATACTGGGATGATGCCTGCGGCTGCAGGCATCATCCCGGTACCGTTGTTTAGAGCCAGCGATCGGCTATCCGAGTATTACAACCGATGCGGCTAAAAGCCGCTCGGCTGTTATACCGGAGGAGCGGGAGGGGATGTCCCCCCTTCCCACCGCCTCCCGCCGCTCTTACCGGGCCTCGATCGGGAGGCCCAATGACCAATCAGCTGCCTCCGGCGGGTGGGGGCGGACTGGAACGAAGCTGTGGGCAGCTTCGTTCCAGCCCTCTAATTGTAAACGCGGAAGCGACGTCATGACGTCACTTCCCGTTTACTCAGCTACCAATGGCGCCGGTTTTAAAAAAACACACAGTATTCAGAATCGCCGTTTTCGGCGATCTGAATACTTTGAAGTGCAAAAGAGGGATCAGGGGGTCTTTTAGACCCCCTGATCCCTCCATAAAGAGTACCTGTCACCTATTACTGTCACAAGGGATGTTTACATTCCTTGTGACAGCAAAAAAAGTCATCAAAATTTTTTTTTTTTTTTTAAACACAATTTATAAATATATAATTAAATAAAATAAATAAGAAAAAAAATGTTTTTTTAAAGCACCCCCCGTCCCCACGCAGCTCACGCAGCAAAGAAAACGCATACGGAAGTCGCACCAGCATATGTAAACAGTGTTCAAATCACACTTGCGAGGTATCGCCGCGATCGTCAGAGCGAGAGCAATAATTCTAGCCCTAGACCTCCTCTGTAACTCTAACCTGGTAACCGTAAAAAAAAATTTAAAGCACCGCCTATGGAAATTCCTAGGTATCGTAGTTTGTCGCCATTCCACGAGTGCGTGCAATTATAAAGCGTGACATGTTTGGTATCTGTTTACTCGGCGTAACATCATCTTTCACATTATACAAAAATATTGGGGTAACTTTACTGTTTGGATTTTTTAAAATTCATGAGAGTGTCCCTTTTCCCAAAAATTTTCGTTTAAAACACCGCTGCACAAATACCGTGTGATATAAAATATTGCAACAATCTCCATTTTATTCTCTAGATTCTCTGCTAAAAATATATATATATAAAACGTTTGGGGGCTCTAAGTAATTTTTTTTGCAAAAAATACGGATTTTAACTTGTAAACACCAAATTTCAAAAATAGGCTTAGTCATGAAAGGGATGAAGAAACAAGCAAGGCTACTAGCTTTTTCAGAAGTAGAAGGTTGTTATGAGCAGCCTACTTATTTCTTTTAATGCAGGTCTCCTTTAATATCGAGACTTTTCCAGATATTGTTTATTGTAAGACTGAATTCTTCCACTAGATGACAGCATTGAGACAATATATATGTATATATGTGCGTCGGTATAAAAAGATGATTAATGACCACGGCTCTGTCTGACAACATGCGTGTATTCGTACTTATGGTTTGTGTAATATTTAGTGAAGTGGGTTCACAATACTATTCTTCTCATAGGCTCTTTGTATTGTTTGTTTAGACAAATTGCTTCTTTTTTCCATCAATTTATAGATCCTATTGTTTTACAGCATATAAAAATCTAGGCATGGCTCATTTTACTAGGAGTTGGAAAACTGAAATCTCACTGCGAATTACTGCCCATTGGGGTTTATTTTCTAAAACCGGAGAGTGCAAAATCTGGTGCAGCTCTGCATAGAAACCAATCCGCTTCCAGCTTTTATTACCAAAGCTTAATTGAACAATCTGAAGTTAGAAGCTGATTGGTTACCGTGCACAGCTGCGCCAGATCCTGAGTGCACCAGTTTTAGTAAATCTACCCCAGTCAATCATCATCCCTGGGTCGTCTTATTAAAGCCTAGTTCCACCCAAAAGTGGAACCTCCACTTATTTGCTCCCCCCCCCCTCAAGCACACCTCCCAACATTTTGAAATGGGAATGAGGGACACCTACTAACAAACCTATGTAGGCATAGGACATGCCCCCTGCCACACCCCCTTAAAGGAGAATTAACCAAAAAAAAAGGTCAATTAAATCCACAAGGACTTTTTTTTACTTTTTTTTTGGCTTTTAAAATTTAAAAATGCAGCAATTTAGGAATCGGATGAAAGGTTTAGCGCTGGGAAACACTTTTTTGAAACATAAAAAGTGCATTTTATATACATCTAGATAGATCAGACCAAAATGAGGGACAAATGAGGAGGAACGAGGGACAGAGGGACATTGCTCCAAATCAGGGACAGTCGCTCGGAATTAAGGACATTTGGGAGCTATGTCTCCGGTGCCACAAGTGGCACCTTTCAGGGGGGAGGGGAGAACGGGGACCTGTTTTTCACAGGTACCCTTCCCTACTTCCCGCAGACGGCACCGCGGTGCTGCCCCCCAGAAGTTCGGCCCCCTCCTTCACCCTCCTCCTTCCTCCGCCGCCGGGCCAGTTAGCAAGCGCAGCGTACTTTGCGCATGCGCAGTATGGAACGGGCTGTGATCCTGAAAGGCTTCACTGCCGGTTTTCTTTAGTGGAGATGGCGGCGGCAGCACCCAACATCGCGGACTCCCTAGACAGGTAAGTCCCTCTCATTTTCATGTACGTCGTCCATCTGAATTACTTGGTTGATCCTGCCAGTCACCTTTCTTCTATGTTCTAAAACAGTGGTCTCCAAACTGCAACCCTTGGCTTGCCTTTATCCGGCCCTTGAGGCAATATTCTTTCCACTGATACCAACAATGGGGCACTATTCCTTCCACTGACACCAACAATGGGGCACTATACCTTCCACTGACATCAACAATGGGGCACTATTCCTTCCACTGACACCAACAATGGGACACTATTCCTTCCACTGACACCAACAATGGGGCACTATTCCTTCCACTGACACCAACAATGGGGCACTATTCCTTCCACTGACATCAACGATGGGGTACTGTTGCATTACTGACACCAACCACACTATATTACCAAAAGTATTGGGACGCCTTTCTTTACACGCACATGAACTAAAAGTGGGCATATTGCTTTTCTTAACTTACATACACTATATCATCAAAAGTATTGGCACGCCTGCCTTTACACACACATGAACTTTATTGACATCCCAGTCTTATGCCCCGTACACACGGTCGGATTTTCCAATGGACAATGTCCGATCGGAGCGTGTTGTCGGAAATTCCGACCGTGTGTGGGCTCCATCGGACATTTTCCATCGGATTTTCCGACACACAAAGTTGAACAGCAGGAGATAAAATTTTCCGACAACAAAATCCGATCGCGTCAATTCCGACCGTGTGTGGCCTGTTCCGACGCACAAAGTGCCACGCATGCTCAGAAGAAATTCCGACACGGGACAGCTCGTTCTGGTAAACTTAGCGTTCGCAATGGATACAGCACTTTCGTCACGCTGCAATGTTAAAAATGGTTTAATACAGCGCACGCTCTTCTTCTTTATAATGTGACAAGAATTAAGTCGTTTTGCTGCTCATATTCACACATACTTCTCACAAAGTTTTATTTGTGTTTTTTTAGTGGGATTCCCTCAATATATTGTTATTAGTTGTCACATCTGACAGTTTTATATTTTTTATGGTTTTTTTTTTGTTTTTGAGCCTTTTTTTTTCTTTAATGTTTGGATTTTTTCCAAGGCTGATCTTTGTTTAATGTTATTTTTATTTTTACTCCAGAATATTTTTGTGTGTGTTTTGTGTGGCAAGTTACCCCAACACCATTGATATCTTTTATTATTTAATCTCCATGAGATTTTTTGTTGTTGGTGTCCCTTGTTCATTTCACATTGTATATTTGCAATGTACCTGAATCCTCACAAACAAACCATCATTTTTGAAGTAAAACACATAGGAGAGTATAATTCAAAACAAAAATACTTTATTAAGGGCTCAGAACCAAACAAAGAGGAAGGCAACACTGGATCAACAGGAGAAATTAGTGAAGCCTGGGACCCCCACGGCAGACATCAATTCTTAAACCTCAAAATTGGTGGCCTGAGGAGTCCATATGTAAGGGAGGGCAGTCTGGTCCGGGATTCACAGAGACTTGGATAGCAGCAGATGACATCAGTGTCCCCAGGCTGTGGTACCACAAGAGGCTGCATCTTTTGGCCGACCAGACTGGATCCAGGGTCCTCACTCTCTGGTCTTCCTTTCACACTTCCTTCCGGGCTGTGGCTGTGCAGTTGGAGATGTGGCAGGAGGAGGAGTAGGACCTGAAGGAGGAGTAGGACCTGCAGGAGGAGGAGGAGGACCATCCCAAAGCTGTGTGTGAGGTGTAAGTTGGCCCCTCACACCTTTCGCTAGAGCCTCAGATATGAGGGCCTCACACATGGCTTTTTGGCCCTCCTCCATCCTCTGCATTTTATAGGCTATGAATGCCGCAAGGTTCTCCTGCCTGGTGTGTGGTGCTCCCAGGACCTCCGTAGCCCTACAAAAAAATCTGATAGCCGCCTCCTCTAGGCTACTCCTCCTGCTGCCACTTTCTCTTTCCAGGGGGGTGGAGGGACCTGCAGATCAGCAACCTCCTGGCTGAGACTTCCCTGTGTATGAAAAAGGGACATGGTTTTAGTTTTTGCATCATCAATCACAATCATAAATTAGTACTCCCAACTAACATCTAGTTAACATCATTGATTGGACAAGCAGAAATATTTAGAGGAATGCTATACCTGGCTCAATCTGGGCTCCTCCACATGCGGCCTGGAAGGCCCAGGTTGGGCGTCAGAAGTCTCAGCCGGGGGGGGAAGGAAGCGTGGAAGGAAGACTTGAGAGGGATGGCCTGGGTTCAGTCTGGCCTGCCAGAAAGTGCAGCCTGTCGTAGTACAACATCCTGGGGACATAGATGTCACCTGCTGCTCCAGATCTCTGCGAATCAAGGACTTTCTGGCGCTCCCTCAGATATGTGCTCCTCAGGCCACCAATGAAGATCTTTAAATAAGTGATGTCTGCCGTGGGGATCACCTGCTTCACAATTTCACACAATTGCTCCAGTGCTGCCTTCCTCTTTATTTGGTTCTTGTAATGGGGGTGTTTAATCTCCCACAGACAGGGCAGCTCCCTTAGCATCTCTATGAAGACTGAAATGAAGTCCTGATCTTCCAGTACCATATCCATGTTCACTGCAAGACACAACACAAGACAAAGCCTAATGTCACACCAAACTCTCCTAATCTTGTTACAATATAGGCCTCAATCTATAGAAGCAGTATAGGCCCAAGTTTGTCTCTTACCTTCGTTCTTACGATCGCCGCGTTCAATGCTCCTTCCTCCGCTGTTACGCTTTATATACACTGCGCATGCGTGTAACTCCGCCCGCCCCTGACGTTCTTTCTAGTGTATTCCCGGCCCCTTTTCGTTCGGCGCAGTGGGGGAAGAGCATGATGGCGGACATACAGCAGGTGCGGGCTAATTGTAGCAACGAGGAGGAGGAGGAAAGGGCGGATCCAGGCACGTCCCGATCCAGAAGGAGACATTTTAAGGCCACAAATATGTCGTTTGGGGAGATGTTGGAGATGGTAGACATCATGAAGAAGTCCGACTATGACGGAAAATATGGGCCTTACCCCCACCCCAACATCCGAAAGGCCAAAATCATGGCGAAAGTGGTCAGGAGTCTCGAGCGGAATTTCGGGGTACGAAGGTCTAAAGATCAGCTCAGGAAACGGTGGTCGGACCTGAAGTTGAGAGAGCCAGAGCAGTACCGAAAGATCCGGAGAGTGCTGCAAAAAAGTAAGTAGTTGTGCTGTGTTCCTATTCTTTCTGTCTTTATTACGTTTGTTCTGCTCCATATGCTTTGATTAGTTGTAACGTTTCCAAAGGTCAACTTTAATGTTCATGGGCACATTATTCGTTCGTATCAAACATTTTTCTTTCGGCCTCTAGAACACCATTGTTTAGACCATATGCATTTTCACACATTTTTGGGGGCCTACTTGGATGCCAAATATTTGTTTGTGTAGATGGGTTTGTTACTAGAATGAAATGCAAACTAGATTGTGTGTAAGGAGAGGACACTGAGCAGCTGTTTTCACATCTGGACACTGGAGCACTAGTGTGGGACACAAGAACACCATTTTTATTAGGGGGCCACACAGATGCTCCAGTGTATACTATGGGGGGGTCTCGATCTGTGAAGCTTGTACCAAACAGGTAAAGTATTGCAGCTTGACAAAGGGCAATAAAAAATATACATCTTTGAACTCGGCTAAAATAGACAATTGTACCCCACTTCCAAGCAATGTTTCCTATTTCTCGTTCTGCCATCAAATATCTGTGTGCTAAGTTTACCATTTTTGTTTTACATAGGGGAGAAAAGACTCGGGGGACACCCCTCATCCCAGGAGAACACAGACCCCCCCCCCCTCTGGAAGAAGTTGAAATACCACCAACCCAAGAAGAAGAGCAGGAGGAAGAAGAAGATGTGGTGGAGATTGGCACCACAACAGGTGAGTGTCTGCGACCACAGACTCAGGTAAAAGAGATGGCTGGTGGCAGATTTTTGAGACCTTTTTTTTTGTTCTTTATCTCTTTTTAGGTGATCGTGATGTGAGGGATCCTGAACGGTTTACTTCTGAAAGTGCCCAGATACTGATAGGGGAGATCATGGGGTGCAATCTCCAATTGCAAAACATCCAGCAACAAATCACTGATGTTATTAAAAAAAATAATAACATCATTGATGTTTTGGGGCGAATTTAAACCCCACAAAATCACCTGTTTTATGGTACCAAACTTTTTTCTATGTTTAGAAAAGCCAAATTTGGAGGATGCACACAGTGTGCCAACATGTGCTATCTGCCATCACGGGAGATCAATGGACGCGTTTTGGGGGGGCAACCCCTTCCTCAATTATAAAGTAGCGTTAAGGAAGGGCTTGCTCCCCCAAAACACGTCCCTTGATCCCCCCTGATGGCAGATAGCACATGTGGACATTTGTAAATTGGTGTGCATCTTCCAAATTTGGCTTTTCCAGGGGTGATTTCCCCCCATCTGAACGCTATATCAAACCCAGTTCCTAAATACTGATGTCTGATATAGCCTTCAGGTTTTACCTAATGTGAACTTTGTAAGTTCTAGTTTTTTGGCTTTCTTGTTGGTTTTACACAGGCCTGTTTTATCTGAAATGGATATTTAGATTTTTCATAATGCTACTGCAAACATTTTATACAACAAACATGTTGGTTTGTTTTAAAAACCTTTGGTAAATGCACATGTGATTGTGCAGGTATAAAAAAGTGCCTTACTCAAGAATGTGTGGATTATTGTCTCAACACTACAACACTTTTGGGGTGATGTAATTGCTGTTTTATGCACAAATGGGGGTTATTTCCTAAGGGAAAATCCTCTTTGCACTACAAGTGCAGGTTCAGTGCAGTTGCAAGTGCACTTGTAGTGAAATGTGTTTTTGCATTTAGGAAGTACCAGCCAACACTGTTTTTTATAAGGTTACCCAATCACGACATTTTCTGCACTCAACACATTTCTGTCAGGGTCAGCTAAAACAAACACAAGCAGTAAATGTCCACCAAGAATTTCTTTTGGTTGTTTTTTATTTGAAAAAGGTGTCACATATTGTCTGGCATATTGATAGCCCCCCTACCCGCAAAGAACTCCAGGTATCGTAACCGGACATCACGGGCATTCAGGGAGGGCAAGCCAGGACGGCCGCTTTCAAGTGCCGTCATTGTTGAATTATTTGGGATTCCGGCCTCAGGCCCAACTGAGCCAGCATAGTTGGCTGAATGTTTTCGTAGAAAATTATGGAGAACACAGCAGGCAAGTATTATATGGTTCAGTTTATACTCCGCCATATGGATGGGTGTCATAAATAATCGGAACCGGCTGGCCAGGATTCCAAATGTGTTCTCCACCACTCTTCGGGCTCTGGCCAGCCGGTAATTAAAAACCCTCTGTTCCGGGGTGAGGGTCCTCATCGGGAATGGCCGCATCAGGTGGTCCCCCAGCGCAAATGCTTCATCAGCAACGAACACAAATGGGAGACCTTCAACATTGTCCTCTGGAGGTCCAAGCTGCCATTCTGGAGACGCCTGTAGAACTCCGTCTGGGCGATCACTCCACCATCGGACATCCGGCCATTCTTCCCCACGTCCACATTCAAGAAGTCGTAATTAGCCGACACCACCGCCAACATCACTATACTATTAAACCCCTTGTAATTATAATAGTACGACCCTGAGTTGGGTGGTGGGACGATGTGGACGTGTTTCCCATCAATTGCCCCTCCGCAGTTAGGAAAGTCCCACCGCTGGGCAAAGTGGGAGGCCACAGTCTGCCATTCCTGTGGCGTGGAAGGAAACTGTTGAGGAAAAAACAATAAACATTACTATTTTTTCACAGAAACCTGGCAAGCAGATTAGACACAAACATTATGGGTCAACCTCCAGATAGCATTTATTAAGGGGAATTTAACAACAACAAAGTATGAGGTACACCTATCATATTCCCCCCCCCCCTCTCATGGGCCATTTCTAACATTATAGGGGGGAGGAACTCTTGGACAGGTAACCCTCTTCACTTCATTGAGAGATGAATGCCTAAATACAGGGTATTACTTGGAACAGCCCCTCCTTAGTTACACTATTGGCAGCCCACTGGACAGGTAAGAAGTGTCATAATACAAAGATATAAATACACACTGTACACATTTGAGCACATTTGGACATTCTGCTATTACCTATCAAGACCATAATAGGATACAAAAACTTTAAACAGTACCATTGGAAAGTATACAGGCAGGCCCTTGCACTACATGCTTTGGGGAATTCATCCATAAATCTGAGCACTAAAGAGGTGGGTATAGTGTGTATGGGTTTGGCAAAGTCAGCAGATAGATGATTGAGGATAGAGAATTGGGATCAGCTGACTTAGCAGTTGGGGGAGGGAGGGTTACAAAAAACTTGGGGACACCACAAAAAAAAGCCTCTGGCCCTCTGCCTGAATTTACATCAAAAATAACATTTCCAAACATTTTAGGGGGTGTTTGGGGTAAAGCACTACTATGGAGCTGATAAAATACATTGTTAAGTGACTGCATGAGGTGAATATAGGGCAGGAGACACCATGCTGGAGAGGTTAGTGAAGGCAAATATGTATGAAGGACATAAAATAATAATTACATAAAAATCCAGAATGCATGAGGACAAAGGGGACATTCACAGCATATTACAATCATGGTAATTAGGGAATGAGGAAAGAAATACAATATATTATCAAACATTCAATACAATAAAATGTGATATAAAAGGATAATATATACTCCTTCTGCAGGACCTGGATGATGGCAGAACAGGTCTCTGGGATAATGGTCCCCAGAGCCTGGGGGAGATGCCTGTCGAGAACTTGAGGTCCTGCAGGCTTCTCCCTGTGGCCAAATACCGCAAGGTAGCGACCAACCTCTGCTCCGGAGTGATGGCTTGCCTCATGCAGGTATCCTGCCTGCTGATATAGGGGGTCAGCGAAGCCAACAAACGGTGAAACACGGGGTCCGTCATCCGGAGAAAGTTCCTGAAATCATCAGGATTATTCTCACGGATCTCACGGAGCAAAGGCATGTGACAGAACTGGTCACGCTGAAGCAACCAATTCTTGGTCCATGAACTCCTCCCCACCCTGTTCATGGACTGGACTTGTGTCAAGGTCAGGACCCCAACAGCAAGCCCCCGCACAGCACGAACTCTACGAGGAGTACGCATACGAAACATGGCTAGAAAACGGTCGGCTGCTCAGAACGAAGTAACAGAACGCACTGAAGAACAGCAAGGCCTGTGAAGAGCGACCTGAAAAACAGCAACGAGCGGACAAGATCGCACAGAAAACTCCGATACGAACTGACTGCACGCACTGAAGAGCAAATACAAACCCACAAGCACAAACTGAACGGCAGAAAACGATCTGAAAGCCACGAGTCTGAAAAAGCGCGAATCGTCTCTCACCAAACTTTTACTAACACGAGATTAGCAAAAGGAGCCCAAAGGGTGCTGCGCTTGGTTCTGAACCGGCCTTTTCTAGTCTCGTCGTACGTGCTTGACGTCACCGCGTTCTTGGCGATCGGAAATTCCGACAACTTTGTGCGACCGTGTGTATGCAAAACAAGTTTGAGCCAACATCCGTAGGAAAAAATCCGAGGATTTTGTTGTCGGAATGTCCGATCAATGTCCGACCGTGTGTACGGGGCATTAGTCTGTAGAGTTCAATATTGAGTTGGCCCACCCTTTGCAGCTATAACAGCTTCAACTCTTCTGGGAAGGCTGTCCACAAGGTTTGTCTATGGGAATGTTTGACCATTCTTCCAGAAGAGCATTTGTGAGGTCAGGCACTGATGTTTGATGAGAAGGCCTGGTTTGCAGTTTCCGCTCCAATTCATCCCAAAGGTGTTATATTGGGTTGGGATCAGGACTTTGTATTGGCCAGTCAAGTTCCTCCACCAGAAACTCTATCATCCATATCTTTATGAACCTTGCTTTGTGCACTGGTGCACAGTCATGTTGGAACAAGAAGGGGCCATCCCCAAACTGTTACCACAAAGTTGGGAGCATGAAATTGTCCAAAATGTCTTGGTATGCTGACTCCTTAAGAGTTCCCTTCACTGGAACTAAGGAGCCAAGCCCAACCCCTGAAAAACAACCCCACACCATAATCCCCCCTCCACCAAATTATTAGCACCAGTGCATAAAGCAAGGTCCATTAAGACATGTATGAGTGAGTTTGGGGTGGGGGAACTTGAATGGCCTGCACAGAGTCCTGACCTCAACCCCATAGAACACCTTTGGGATATATTAGAGCCAGGCCTTCTCGTCCACATTAGTGCCTGACCTTACAAATGCGCTTCTGGAAGAATGGTAAAACATTCCCATAGGCCAGGGATATGCAATTAGCGGACCTCCAGCTGTTGCAGAACTACAAGTCCCATGTGGCATAGCAAGACTCTGACAGCCACAAGCATGACACCCAGAGGCAGAGGCATGATGGGACTTGTAGTTTTGCAACAGCTGGAGGTCTGCTAATTGCATATCATTCCCATAGACACACTCCTAAACCTTGTGGATGGCCTTCCAAGAAGAGTTGAAGCTGGTATAGCCGCAAAGGGTAGGCCAGCTCAATATTGAACTGTATGCAGCATTTTTGGGCAGATCTCTGGAGACAGCACGGGGTGATTAGGGTGTGCCCAGGAACATCCGGCACATCCAGTGCACACGCCTATGACTACAGCGCCACCTTCTGGCATAGACAGCTATAATGCATATGCACAGTCACAGTATGTAAGCAGATTGCTGTTGTTTTTCCAACAGTAAATCCATCTAAAAGCTTTATTGCACTTCAAAGTGTATACAACTACCCACATTTTTACAATGAATCAGCTCTTAAGTATGTAAAACATCCCCGGGCAATGTAGCAAAAGCTCCAAACAATACTTCAAACAACTACAGGTCCAGAGAGGCTTGACAACGTCACATGCATAAGCTCCTCCCAATGTATTTAGTCATAACTGACGTAATCGGGGGCAGGGTTATAACGTGTTATACTGTATATATATATATACCCTGTTTCCACGAAAATAAGACTTGCGTGATTGTCGGTGATTCCCCCCAAATAAGCCCTACCCTGAAAACAAGACCTACAAGGACTTTAACTAGGGCTTATTTGGGGGGTAGGGCTTATATTGCAGCCATCACTGACATTCACGCTAGGTCTTACTTTCGGGGAAACAGGGTATATATATATATATATATATATATATATATATATATATATATATATATATATATATATATATTAATAACAGTCAAAATTGCTTTTGCCTAATTTTGGAAAATATCTTTCTTACTTTTCTTTACAAGATTACGAAGTTCTGTCATGTGACCATACATCTCTTGTTTCTGATAATGGGGGACTGGGTTACAGGTCACTGTGCAGACATACAGTGTGCCTGTATTCCATAGTCTGTTCAGATGCAGGCTGAGCTTGAGCAGGGTGTGTGTGCAAGAGGCAAGCTGTGATTGGGGGGGGGGGGTGGTTGAACAAATTACCCAATACAGGCATGCCCAATTAATAAATAAAATATACACTCACTTTATTAGGCACACCTGTTCAATTGTTAACTGCTAATCGGCCAATCACATGGCAGCAGCTCAATGCATTTAGGCATCTAGACATGAGCAAGCATCAGAATGGGGAAGAAAGGGTATTTAAGTGACTTTGAACGTGGCATGGTTGTTGGTACCAGACAGGCTGCTCTGAGAATTTCAAAAACTGATCTACTGGGATTTTCACATATAACCATCTCTCGGGATTACAGAGACTGGTCCAAAAAAGAGAAAATATCCAGTGAGCGGCGGTTGTGTGGAGGAAAATGCCTTGTTAAGGTCAGAGGAGAATGGGCAGACTGGTTGGTGATGATAGAAAGGCAACAGTAACCCAAATAACCACTTGTTACAACCAAGGTATGCAGAATACCATCTCTGAAAACACAACACATGGAACCTTGAAGCGGGTGGGCTACAGCAGCAGAAGACCACACTGGGTGCCACTCCTGTCAGCTAAGAACAGGAGACTGAAGCTACAATTCGCACAGGCTCACCAAAATTGGACTACAGAGGATTGGAAAAAAAAAAAGAGCCTACCCTTTTTTTGAAGCCAGTTAGAGCCTCAGGCGCCCTTCATGTAGATTAGGGGCTGGGCGCACATTGGATGGGGGGGGGGGGGGCGCCCCTAATGGACGGGCCGCCACTGCTATGTTGATGGACACGTGGTTAGCAATAGGAGGCAAGGCAGTCTTCTGTCCTTATGGCTCCAATTTGACCTTCCTATCCCTCAAATTGGTTCCTCTGAATCCTTGTGCAGCAACAAAAGCTCTATGATAACTCACATCTTATATCAAATGTTTTTTCTTTCTTTCTTTCTTTAGTGCTTCTTTTCATACAGAACATTTGGAAGTCTGTCTTCAGGTACTGAAGCCACAAGTTCATACCAGCAGTCTCTGCTGCTGACTGTTGTTTAACACAGGAACAGGTTAACCACACTGGTGATTTCCATGAAACCTGCTCGCCCTGTTTTACGGTGAACCAAAATAGGAACCGTTCCAATTACCCAACACCGGAGTAAAGCTGAACCACCTGTGATGTCATAAGGGAATCCTTGAATGTCAATTTTTGACAAGTCGTATTATGCAGCTGGCAGAGTGTCAGGTAACATGCCTGTGCTTTACTCCGATTGTGATGGGGCATAAACAATGCAATACACCTTCTTCTGCTGCCAAAGAAACATAGCAACGCATTTATTGCTGGCAATTTCTGATTGGTGTTTAAAAAAAATAAGGATCTTTGCTGTTGCGGGAAACAGAGCTGGAGGCATAGTTCTATCAGCGTTAATTTCGTCAACTAAAACATTTTACTCGGCTAAATTAATACTATTTTAGTTGACTAAAATACGACTAAAGCAATTGAGATGACTAAAATACGACTAAAACTAAAAAGCCATTTTAGTCAAAAAAGACTAAGACTAAAACTGAATTGAAATTTGACTTCAAAATGAACACTGGTCTGTAGTGCATGTTCATACCACAACACCATAAATAATAACATATTCGATTTTTCACTCCAGCAGTTTATAACAAGTTTGGAAATTGTAGAGAAAGGTTAACTAATGCATTACAATTTAATAACACCCATTAGATTTTAGACAACTAATATGAGTTTTAGTCGACTAAAATGTACTGGAGATTTAGTCGACTAAATACGTCCAAAACTAAAACAATTGCAAAAGACTAAAATGGCACTAAAACTAAATCGAAAATTTGCTGCCAAAATGAACACTATGCATTTCTATGTTCTATGCATACTTATAGCATATTTATAAGCATATTTATGCTTTTTTTATATTTATTTATTTATATTTATTTATTTATATTTATTTTTATATTTATTTTATTATTTTAAATGCTATTTATTTCTTTTTACTACAATACTTATTTTATTTATTTGTCCGTTATTTCATTTATTGATTGTTTTATATTATTTATTTATTATTTTATACTATTATTTATATACACTATGTCCTCAAAAGTATTGGTACGCCTGCCTTTACACGCACATGAACTTTAGCCCTTAGGGTTCAGTATTAAGTTGGCCCACCCTTTGCAGCTATAACAGCTTCAACTCTTCTGGGAAGGCCGTCCACAAGGTTTAGGAGTGTGTCCATGCTTTGTGTGAGCCAGTTTACTGTCCCTAAGACTTTAGCAGGGCCAGACTGTGCTCAGTAGGAGTAAACAATGCCCAATCTTTGGTATAAGGGGGAGAAATAGACTATATTACCAAAGTATTGGGATGCCTGCCTTTACACGCAGATGAACTTTAATGGCATCCCAGTCTTAGTCCGTAGGGTTCAATAATGAGTTGGCCCACCCTTTGCTTCATGCATTGGTTCAAATCATTTGGTGGAGGGGGGATTATGGTGTGGGGTTGTTTTTCAGGGGTTGGGCTTGGCCCCTTAGTTCCAGTGAAGGGAACTCTTAAGTCGTCAGCATACCAAGACATGTTGGACAATTTCATGTTCCCAACTTTGTGGGAACAGTTTGAGGATGGCCCCTTCCTGTTCCAACATGACTGCAGACCAGTGCACAAAGCAAGGTCCATAAAGACACGGATGAGCGAGTTTGGGGTGGAGGAACTTGACTGGCCTGCACAGAGTCCTGACCTCAACCCGATAGAACATCTTTGGGATGTTCACCCCGTTCGCCCGTTCACATCAAAGTCGCGATGACGTCAGAGCGTCAACCTCCCGACGTACGTTTCGTCTATAACTGACGTCGTCTGGGGAAGGGGCGACGATCTGACTCATCGCAATAAATACACGTAAGTATAACCACGCCCATCTCCTTAACGGATTGAAATTTAAGAAGCACTTAAATTAATAATAAAAAACATGTTTACCATGATAAAAGGACAAGAGCAAGAAAAATAAGTTAGATGTTAAGTGCATCAAAAGTTTACACTGTCGATACCAAGCAGTGAGTCAAAACCCAGACCAGCACATATATCTGTATGGACGTAGAGTATAAATTGAACATCACTCTGCCTCTTTATTGCGAGATCTGGGGTGAAAAAAGACCTCAAATATCACAAAAAAAAAAAATGGTCCTTTAGTCCAGGGGTCATCAACCCCCGGGCCGCGGCCCACTGCCGGGCCGTGGCCTATTTGCAGCCGGGCCGTGAAGGCTGCACTTTTTGACGAGCGGCGGCTGCAGAGCGAGCAGAGAGATGACATCATCTCTCCCCGCCCGCTTGCATCACCGCTGTTCAGTGCTATACTGAGGGGAGCGAGCAGAGTGGCATCCTAGTTTGAACCCTACGGACTAAGACTGGGATGCCATTAAAGTTCATGTGCGTGTAAAGGCAGGCGTCCCAATACTTTTTGTAATTTAGTGTAGGTACATTATTGCAATGAGATTTTTTGCAACTGGAGATCTGCTGAATGTAGTTAGCTGTGGCTGGGTTCCAATATGACTTTTTTTTTAGCAAGAGAGAGTAATTGGTATGGCATGGAAGGCAAATGTTTGCTGTTTTATGTTGATATATGTGTTGACGACTGATCCAATCAATGGTTGTCATATAACGTTAATTAATTGCTAATTTTTTCTGTTCGCAAAAAAATCCAGGAAAGAAAACATGTTAATGCTTTATTCTGAAGTTTGTTCAAACAGATGGAAAAAATAGCATGTCAACATATTTTCCATGGTAACTGTTTCCAATTTTAGTTAATGTTTTGGCTTGCCCAGAGCGGTCTGCCACCTGTTTGGGGCAGGTTGTTTTCTCGATGATGCAAGACCCGAAAAAGACATTTTCTTATGTCTAGCACAAGTTGTTATCATGGGACGGACATGAGAGAGCCACAAAACTTTAAAACCAAAGTGCTGACTTATAAAGTGTGAATGTTGTCGTCAAAGTTCAGTACTTCCCATTGCATTAACATTTAAAGCAGACCTATATTTTAAATACATAAGTATTCAACATTCAGATAGAAACACGTTTAAATTAAATTAAGGACCAAGCCGTTTAAATTAGTATTTTTTGCTACTACTTCATCCAGACCGGCCGGCCTACTTTAATTTTGCAAACACGCTAAAAAAAAGTATATAAACTATACGCAATTGTGCAAAAAAAATAAGTAAAAACATTCCACTGAAGTATAATTTTTTTTGTTTCAGGGTCCCCAGAGAGCCTCCCCCTTACATCAGTGTCCCCAGAGAGCCTCTGCCTTACATCAGGGTCCCCAGAGAGCCCCCTCTTACATCAGGGTCCCCAGAGAGCCCCCCTTACATCAGGGTCCCCAGAGAGCCCCCCTTACATCAGGGTTCCCAGAGAGCCCCCCTTACATCAGGGTCCCTAGAGAGCCTCTGCCTTACATCAGGGTCCCCAGAGAGCCTCCCCTTACATCAGGGTCCCCAGAGAGCCCCTCCTTACATCAGGGTCCCCAGAGAGCCCCCCTTACATCAGGGTCCCCAGAGAGCCTCTGCCTTACATCACGGTCCCCAGAGAGCCCCCCCTTACATCAGGGTCCCCAGAGAGCCCCCCTTACATCAGGGTCCCCAGAGAGCCCCCCTTACATCAGGGTCCCCAGGCACTATGCCTCCCATTGACACCTACCATGGGGCACTATGCCTGCCATTGATACCAACCACAGGGCACTATTCTTCCCATTGAAAACAACCATGGGGTACTATTGCTCTCATTGATAACAACCATGGGGCACTGTTCCTCCCATTGATACCAATTATGGGGCACTATTCCTCTCATTGATACCAACCATGGGGCACTATTCCTCCTGCTAACTCCTACTAGTGCTGGGACATTTTTTTACCCACACTAGTCACAGGCCCGCCCCCCTAAAGCCTGAAGGACACTAAACTGGCCCTTTGCTTAAAAAGTTTGGAGACCCATGTTCCAGACCAAACAAAGGCTGCAGTTGCCATGATTGTGAATATCAACATTTACTAAAGCAAAGCCCAAACAATGGAAGTCCTGGGCAGACTGGTTTCCTGACATGAATTGTAAAGCTAGATATTCAGTTTTGCCTGGATTGCTTGAAGCAACCATCTCCATCTGTGTTCTTAAAATCTGACCCGGGCTTGTGCTCCTGCTTTGGACTTTTGAAGGGGGTAATTAAAATTTGGTTATTATTCACAGTTCATTTATTGGAAAGTTTTTTCACAACAACTTTCCGCTTGAGTGCCAATTTTGAAAATGCATTTCACAATGTTTCCATTTGGGAGACATGTCTGGACATAAAAGTGGCATTAAGCAAAAATGTGGCAAAGGGAATACCATAAAGAAAACACAGAGGAGATACAACATGGGGATGGATATGACATTTCCAGATGCAGACACTTTCTACTGATTGCTAAATATGGTAAAGTCTAGGGGATTATAAAATGTAACTTTGTCTAAGCAGTACGCAGTTATGTATAGTATCTGCTAACTGCATTAGAAAAAAAAAAAAGAAACTGCAAATATTTTCTGAATTTAAGGTCAACAACCATGCTTGGAGTGCTAAGATATAAAAATAGAAATGATTGAATATGTCTAAACTTGGAGTGTTTTACTTTGAGCGTAGAAAATAAAACAGGAAGATGGGAAATTAATTTATGAAGTTGTAACCCTGGTATAGAAAAAAACAGATGACATATTTCAATTTGTTTGAATACATTTTGTTTTTAGACAGGATAGTTTTTTTTTTCTTAAATAGATCCCCCAGACAGTGTTAAAAAAGCAAGCTCAGACACTTACACTATATTGTCAAAAGTATTGGGACACCTGCCTTCACACATGAACTTTAATGGCATCCCAGTCTTAGTCTGTAGGGTTCAATATTGAGTTGGTCCACCCTTTGCAGCTATAACAGCTTCCACTCTTCTGGGAAAGCTGTCCACAAGGTTTAGGAGTGTGTCTATGGGAATGTTTGACCATTCTTCCAGAAGCGCATTTGTGAGGTCAGGCACTGATGTTGGACGCGAAGGCCTGGCTCACAGCCTCTGCTCTAATTAATCCCAAAGGTGTTCTATTGGGTTGAGGTCAGGACTTTGTGCAGGCCAGTCACGTTCCTTCACCCCAAACTCACTCATCCGTGTCTTTATTGACCTTGTTTTGATCTCAACTCAAAATAACACCTTTGGGATAAATTGGAGCAGAGACTGCAGGCCAGGCCTTCTCACCCAACATCAGTGTCTGACCCCACAATTGCGCTTCGGGGAGAATGGTCAAACATTCCAATAGACACACTCCTAACCCTTGTGGACAGCCTTCCCAAAAGAGATGAAGCTGTTATAGCTGCAAAGGGTGGGCCAACTCAATATTGAACCCTATGGGCTAAGACTGGGATACCATTAAAGTTCATGTGCGTGTAAGGACAGGTGTCCCAATACTTTTGACAATATAGTGTATCTTAAATCTGTAATGTGTAGTACCTCTTCTTTACCATAAGATGTCCTCAGTCATTTGGATTAAATAACACCCAATAACACCCAACATCACCTAATCTGGAAGACTCAGGACATACTGTAAGTTCTGTACTTTATGGAAGGCATAGCAATGGCACCCTTAAAGCAGAACTAAAGTCTAAAACAAAAAAACTTATGAGGAGGCTCTTTATTGCAGAAGAGCCATGCAATGTCCCCTCTGCAATCAAACAAACATACCTGCCTGTTGGCCAGCTTCTTTAAATTGTACACTTAGCTGCAGATGGTTACCTTATTGGCACATAGCCTGCATGCTGGGATTAATGAACTCCTGCCAATAAAAACATCCAAAGACCCAGCACCTGGAAGAAGCCAGGGAGAAGATGCCAGTGCAGGCAAGGGACCTCAAGGACGTTGGACTTTTGGAGGGGAGGTGAGCATTATGGACTTTAGTTGGCCGTCTTGATTGGCAGGATGAATTAACTATTCCATTTAATATGCCTAAAGACGTGTCAGCCTGGAAGAATCCTAGGAGAAGATGTCAGTGCAGGCGAAGGACCTCAAGGATGTTGGACTGTTGGAGGAGAGGTGAGCATTATGGACTTTAGTTAACAGTCTTGATTGGCAGGTTGAATAAACTATTCAAAAATATGGCCAAAGACCCGGCAGCCTGGAAGAAGCCAGGGGGAAGATTCTGGTGACCTCATGGACTTCAGACCAATGGAAGGGAGGTGAGCAATACAGACTTTAGTTCCGCTTTAACTCGCAGTGTTCTGATGCAGGCAGTGGCAATGACATTATTACATCAGATATGCTCCCTGTTTTAGTGAAAACTACTAAATAAATTAAATTATTTTAAAAACTATATAATTTCTCTTATGCTGAACAGCAAGCACTAATTACATTGGTCACTGGGTCTGGCCCTGCTATTTCCTACTGGTGCAACCAAAGCCAGCAACCATTGAAGCTGGTATGTAATTGTTGTAAGGCAAGATGATTTAATATCATATTTCTGGAGTTTCACTTCCTGGTTGATACAGACAGGTGGAATTTAACAAGTTGCACATCAAAGCTTTGTAGAACAAAAGCTTGGCTTCTGACCAACTGGTGTGATAAAATGGAGATCCTTGATTAGCACTCTGCAAGCAAGCTTCAAAGAGAGATGATTGATGAAGTTGAGCTACAGGAGATCAAAGGGCCAACTAATACTGAAGGTGACCCGGGTCACATAGCGATGATACATGGATGAATGCTGCCCCTAGAGGCCAATACAGCAGGACGGACAGAAATATAATATATTGAGAAGGACTGCCCTGTATCTACTTTCATTCGTTAGAAACCTAAATGGCCTGGCAATGGGGTTGGGTCTGGACGGTGTATGGATGAAGTTTAAAAAGTGCACACAGAAGGCAAGTCGTCCCCTTTTCCGCTCTTGGCTCTTGCCTGATGGTTCTCTGAGCCTCATGGCTCTCTGTTACCATTTTGAGCCCAGCTGACGAGACAATATCTACAGGACAGCCTTGCGATAAGTATATTTGATGTTCTTTTGTTATATGCTTTGTAATATCTTCCTTTAGTGTTTTCATGTTAGCATTTTCCTACTTTCTTGGGAAATAAATAAGACGTTGTTTTACTAAGCAGTGTGTTTGTTTTCATAGCTAACCTTATATCATTGTGCTTATCAACAGTAACATTATCAGAGTTTGAATCGACTAGCTAACTATAGGAATAGACAAGTTAATACATATATGCAATAAATAGAGGGAATCCGTAACCACCCTTGGATATTATTTATTTTAGCATTTATTTCAATAGCAGTTATTTCAATTGGCACCCCGGAAGGCGTGTGGAATTTATTTGTGCACAGAACCCAAACCCTAATGTATTTTTGTCTTGAGTTCCTATAAGCTAAGGAATCAACTACACCTAAAATGGAAAGCCTTCTCTACTGTGGACAAGATTTGCGCTGGTTCGTGAACTCTGAAGCCCTGCTTGAATGGCCTTGAAAGTTCTATGAAATATTTCATCAGTGAGCGGATGCGCAAAACCTGGTGAGATTTTTGGCTGGTATATGTGTATGTGTGATCGTTTATTGTTTGAAGCTTGTGTAGCTGGTCAAGTGTGTTGGCGAGTGAGGGGCTGATCACCCCTGGTTATCTGATGTACTCTGCAGATTGACAGAATAAACCAGACATCTTTGAGGAGAAAGTGGGAGAAATATAGATTATAAATGAATATTATTATATTTCATTTTTTTTATTATTGTGAACAGTGGGTGGAAATACCGCGCCAGCTGTGGTGGTGAGCAGCCAACACAACAATTGAACAAATTGTAAAGTGACAAATAAAACAAAAAAGTGTGGCGCTTAATAATGTCTTTTATTGCACAAAGACCTGACCAGAATAGAAATCTGGAGGCAAGTTGTGCCATAAAAGTTTTAATGGAACACTCAAACTAAGAAGTGTATAGATACCTGTGAAAAACTAAAAAAAAAAGGGAATACATACATGAGTGTATAAAACCTGTAAAACATTGACCATAAAACATGGTCTAGATACACGTGTTCACACAAGGGGTGAATGTATATTTCAACACATATCTGATTGTGTGTATCACCAAATAAAGAATGAATATAGTGGACCTCTAAGTTTAATTTATTTGTTTGGTGTGCTTTATATGCTTTACAGTTGTAGTCACATTTATGACTGTTTCTATATATGATATTTAGCTATTTCATATATACTCCAGTTTATGCACAGTATTGTACTTATATCACCTTTTATTGATACTCCACTTTTTGTTTGAGTTTTGGGTATCAGCAATATAGTTTGATTCATATTCATCACAACATCTCTTTGGGTTCATTTTTAGTTTTCACATTACACAGTCCACCATCCGCTGTTGGTTTGGTTTTATTTTTATTTTTAGCGGGTATGTTTCTTGGTTGTAGTTTTTTTTAGTTCACACACTTCATACTACTATTCATCACTTCACTCACTCACAGACATAGGCTCATTTCATTACATCAACACATTTATTTCACACGGTTTCATTTTCCTACCCTTGCAGAGCAGTGTGGACTGTTAAGCACACACCAGAATCACATGGTCGTGACATGGTCACTTGGTCTTCACCTGGCTGCTGTCTCTGGTCTGGATGGGATTCCTCACCTCAGCCCCGGGGGAGATGATCATCCTTGTCCCTCTTCTTCCCTTGGACTTAAGGTTGGGCTACACCATTTGGCCGAACTGTAAGTTACACACCATTATTTTGAGAGATTGATCTCCGTTTAAAGGATATCCTATACTTATCGATATTACTGACTTTATTTCAGAGCATTTTACTCCTGATGATTGGCATCAGCCATGAAACGTGCGTTGAGTTACACCGAACTGATGCTTAGACAATTTTTGCCTACCATGAAAAATCGATTATGTTCATTGAACTTTTATGAATGGATGAGTGTCCTTTTGTAACTTTAATGCCTATTATGTTTTATCTTACTCTGTATAATTATTTAATGTTCATGCAAATGTATTACATTATATTGTGTCCTGTATTAGATTGACACCTTATATGAGGTGATTTGTTATTAATAAATAATTTTATAAATGAACTGAATAAGGTATGCATTCGGTGACTTGCCTCATATAAAGTCCCATTTTTTTTCCCTCCCTTTGTTGTATAGACTAGTTGAGCAACCTTCAGTATAGACTAACTAGCGCATCCATGGAAGTCATTGAAGATTTTCTTAAAAAAACATGCCTGTGTTAAATTCAACACTATGCCAGAAAACGCTTTAACACACCAATTTGATGAACTTTTGAAACAATGTAATATTCATAATGATGAGACAAAACATAAAACGTATTCGAAAAAAGGCAGGAAAGCGTGAATGGCCAATGTTGTATGCATGTTATTGAAAATGAAAGACATTGCTATAGCGAAAGAAGGCCAATGGTATACTGAGAGAAAGCAATTATTGGAGCAGGTACAAAGTGTAACTAAGAATATATTAACAATGGTTGCAAAGGCAGATGAAAGTGTTTGTGATCACATTGAACAATTAGTGACTGAGAAATGTGTATTGGAACATAAAATGAATGAATTAGAGGAAATGTGTAAACAAAGAGAAAGTTGTATTGCCTCTTTGAATCAGAGGGAGGCTGAGAATGAGCGTATTATAATACTGCTTAGGAAGGAATTACATGAAGCCCAGTCTGCCATGGAGTTCTCCTCTGCACATGCTCAGTGCTTAGCAAAGATAGAGACTCTGAAACAACATGTAGGAAAGCCAAATGCTAGTGTTGCTGCAAGTGATGTTGCTATGGTGGGAATCAATGTTGGAGATCTGAATGAGGAATATTTAAATAAAAGTGCAGTAACTGCACTTGAAATTGATTCAGGGGTTGAAACAGTGGAGACTTCTGACAAGTCCATTGCTAGTGACTTCTCAGACAATGAAAGTATTAAGTCGGTTGATTGCAATCATAGTAATGTTATGCAGCAATGTGAGTCTCCATCGCCATATGCTCAGAGAAGGGCCTATGCAGGGATACCAGCTCTCAAGTGCTTTGTTTGTAAAAAGGGGGGTCACATAGCTAGGTATTGTTTGGTGGCTAATAATGATATGAAAAGGAAATCGCACAACCCTAAAACTACACCAAGGTGTTATGAAGTTTATTCTGCGAGATGGGGTAGCAATCTAAGGCATAGAGGCCATAGTAATCAAACCCGTTTCCCTTTTAAGACCCAAATGCTGAGACTACAAACCGAAAATAGTCAATTAAGACAGGAAAGGCATCACTATGTAGAACAGTTGCATAAACTCAAAATGGAGGTAGCCGCATGTTAATTTAAATATAGCACTGGGGAAACAATGTTAGCAGCCCTTAGTGAGCTGTATGGATGGTAAACATGGATTGTACCTTACTGGTAAGCATGGATGGTACCTTACTGGTATGGCGGGGCTGTCACTGCAATAGAAACAATGCTTGAATAAGAAGGAAGGAGCACCCGGTGTAGAAAATAATGCAGCTCTTGGTGGAAGAATACAAACGTTTATTTAAAGTGTGAGAACATACGGATCGAGCCAATGCATTTGTGGTAATGGCCTCCCCTTCTTCTTCGTGGCAGTAAAGGTGTCCAGTGCGTCAACTCACCAATATTCCAACAGTACAAATTAATGGCCACTGCCCCCGTCTATAAATGGCCTTCGCAGCAAGAAGCACATGGAAGGGCAATGCATGCAAAACAAAACCAAAGAAAATTCCCAGCTCAACTTACCAACCAGCTTGCAACCAACTGAATTATTCTGTCTAACAGTATGTATACAAAACGTTTGCGTATGTTTTCGCACCAGAATCAATTTTATATATGATTTATTACATTCAAACTGACATGAAGTATTTACATCTTCTCAACCTTCACGATCTGTCTGAAGTACACCTTGGGATTCATGCACCAGTACTTGAAAATCAGTGCAGGTTTTCCCATTAGCATAGTAAAATCTATACTAGATTTGGGTGTAGGGAATTTAAGATTCGGAGATTTCTAATTGGGGGCGATGTTCCATTTTACTGCTCCCAAGATGGTAAGAAGTCTTTTAGCGTTTCAATAAATAAGTGACAGGTCAATGTTGTCACCGACTTTGGGCTGCAGGAGGACCATTGCCCAGAGAACTCTGTGTTTTAATGTGTTCTTAAGTTATCCAGAGTTGGTCACTAATTGCTTTTAGCTTCTTATGCAGAAGTTAGTTCTATGGGGGGGGGCGGACTGTCTAGGGTGGTCATTGTCATGATAATAGGATTAGCTCTACTGTCTAAAGTGACCATTGTGTGAGATAATGGAAGTAGCCCTTATCTGATGGTTTTCTGTATAAATTCAGTGTGTGTTTCTCAAATAAAGCAGTTCTTATTCTAGTTCACGCCAAGACTTGGTGTCGTCTGGTCCTTGGGGTTACTATAGCCAGATCCATTGGTCTCGTGTTCCAGGACTTGGGAAGCAGCTTTTTGGCAAAAATACCCAACAGGGTATCCGGAATCCGTCACAAATGTAATCATGCATATAATGAGGACCTGAACTGTGGTAGCGGTACCTATAAAAACACAAGCAGAGGGCAAAGGACCAGTCTCCAATATTGCTTGTGATCTCCCTACAGCTAATCTTTTCCTGATTACTGACTTACCAGGCCTTGTTTTGTCTCTGTGTAGAGGTTGCCATCTTGGTAAAAGAGCAGCTCATTGCTTCCTCATAGCAGATCCATCCCCTATTGAGTCATAATCTGATGTTTGATGGGATAATATTTAGGAAGCATTAGGGAGAGGTGAAGGAACCACAGATCCTTGGGATGCATGAAACAGAAACAGGGAGATTCTTGCACTGCAGGTCCTCAAGTACAGCATCTTCTTCAGGAAGGAGAACAGTGAAAGCCACAGTAATGACATCACCGAATCTCATACCAAACCGGGAGAGACACACTTCCGGACCGCCCACTGTATATACACGTCATGTTCATGACAAAAAAAATTGTTATACGTTATTCTACTTATTTAGTTTTGTTAAAGTCGGCTGATTCGTTCAATTCGCATTCAGGATTCGTATCCAGAATTTTTCTAATTTTCTTCTAATTTACCGTTTTGGTTTTTTATCGATTCAAAGCGTTCGAATTGAAAACTTTAGATTTATTTTTTTTTTTTCGATTCCAATGTGGCAAAGGGAACAAACAAAAGAAAATCTTTATCAAATGATTACAATGACTTTATAAATTGTTGCTCTCACTCTAATGCCCCGTACACACGGTCGGACATTGATCGGACATTCCGACAACAAAATTCATGGATTTTTTCCGACAGATGTTGGCTCAAACTTGTCTTGCATACACACGGTCACACAAAGTTGTCGGAACATCCGATCATTCTGAACGCGGTGACGTAAAACACGTACGTCGGGACTATAAACGGGGCAGTGGCCAATAGCTTTCATCTCTTAATTTATTCTGAGCATGCGTGGCACTTTGTGCAACGGATTTGTGTACACACGATCGGAAATTCCGACAACGGATTTTGTTGTCAGAAAATTTTATAGCCTGCTCTCAAAATTTGTGTGTCGGAAATTCCGATGGAAAATGTGTGATGGAGCCCACACACGGTCGGAATTTCCGACAACAAGGTCCTATCACACATTTTCCATCGGAAAATCCGACCGTGTGTACGGGGCATAACAATTGCGGCAATACCTCACATGTGACGTTAAATACTGCAGTTATGGTGGCAGCTAGCTGCCATAACCCCAGTATTTTTTTATACAATGGGCGATTCTCTTTCACATAAAAGTGATCCCCGGATCATTTTTAAAGGCGGCGGGAGAGGTCCCTCCCCCCCTCCTGCCGCTTCCCGGTCATCTTCGGGCTGACCGGATTTTTACGCAAGTCGTGCCCACATATGTAACCAGAGTTCAAACCCCACATGTGAGGTATCGCCGCAATTGTTAGAGTGAGAGCAACCATTCTAGCAGACATGTGTGGTTCCTTTCCTTCCGAAATATTATTTGGACGAATTTTCGCTATTCGGAGATTCGGATATCTCCGAATACCCGAATTACAATATAAAAAAATTTTACCGAATGCTCCGAATAACAAAACGAAATTCAGACTGAAATTTGAATCAAATTTTACATCGGACTCCAGTCGAAATCTAACTGTACACATATTGCTGAAATCAAAGACCGTGTGTTATTAGAGTACCTTTGCGAAAAATAATGCTGTTTTACTTAAGCCAAAGGTGATTTAAATAGTCATTGTAATCATTTTATGAAGATTTTTCTTTTGTTTGTGCACTATGCCACATTGGAATCGAAAGAAAAAAAAATCTAAAGTTTTCGATTTGAACGTTTTGAATTGAAAAAAAAAAAAACGGTGAATTCGAAGAAAATTCGAAAACATTTTGAATACGAATCCCGAATGCGAATTGAATGAATCAACCAACTTCAGCAAAACTAAATAGATTAACAAATCGAAACAAAACTATTTTTATTGTCATGCACATGTTTAAGTTCTAGCACTAGACTTCCTCTAGATCTCTAAACCTATAACCTGTAAAAAATGTTTAAAGCGTCGCCTATGGAGATTTTTAAGTACCGTAGTTTGGCGCCATTCCACAAGCGTGCGCAACTTTAAAGTGTGACATGTTAGGTATCTATTTACTATACGAAAAAATTGGGCTAACTTTATGGTTTTCTTTTTTTTAATTCAAAATAAGTGTATTATTTCCAAAAAAAATTGTGTTTGTAAGACCGCTGCGCAAATACGGTGTGACATAAAATACTGCAACGATCTCCATTTTATTCTCTGGGGTCTCTGCAGGGGCGTAACTACCACCATAGCGACCCATGCGGGCGCTATGGGGCCCGCAGCCGAGTGGGGCCCAGTGAGGATAAGAGCACCGCCGACACAGTCTCCCAGCCAGGGGAAGAGAGAGGAAAGGAAGAGGCGAGCTGTCCGTATCAGCAGAGAGCTGAATTGCCCGATGTAAGAGCTTTCATTAGAACTTCCAGTGTTCCCGGGGCTCACGTCACATAGCTCCACCTTTTGGCCCGGTGCCTTTGATAGACAGAACGCCGATCCAATGCGGGACATGTGACGTCATCAAAGGCGTCGGGCCAAGAGGTGGGGCTATGTGACGATGAGCCCCGGGAAGACAGAAAATTCAAATGAAAGCTATTACAGTGGGCAATCCCTCTCTCTGCTGATCTGGGTGGCTTGCCTCTTCCTCTGCATAGGTGGGGCTGTATAGGGCACAGGCAGACAAGGCTGTATTGGGCACAGGTCACGCTGTATGGGGCACAGGTCACGCTTTATGTGGCACAGGTCACACTGCATTGACACTAGGGCAGCTGTGGGGGGGCTGTTTGCAGGGGGGCCCCATACAACATTTTGCTATGGGGCCCTGCTATTTCTAGTTACGCCCCTGGGTCTCTGCTAAAAAAAAATATATAATACTTGGGGATTCTATTTAATCTTCTAGCAAAAAATACTGACTTTAACTTATAAACAACTAATGCCAAAAATAGGCCTGGTCCTTGAGTGGTTAAGGCGGCCATACATGGATCGAAATTCAGCCGGTTTAGCAGGGACCGGCTGAATTTCGATCCATATATAGGCACCCTGGTTGTACAGAAGTCGATCTACTGATCGACTTCTGTACAACCAGCCTGTTGGATAAAGGTCGCTCGATCAGCACAGCAGGCTATAGCTAGCAGCACTGATCAGTGTGTTCTGACAGCGGGGAAGGCCCCCTGCTGAGAGAACACAATAGTTAAGCGGGTGTCATTCGGGAATCGGGTCTTTGGTTTTTTTTTGTTTAGCCAGATGGTTGAATGAAAAAAAAATAACCATCTATGGGCTGCCTCGGATGATTTTACACTGTGGACATGAGGCTAAAGGCAAAGAGAGCACACTGCTGCTTTACAGGAGGGTTTCAAGGCAAAAGGTAATTTTTTTAGGCTATTTCTTAGGCTTGATTAACCGCTTAAAGTGGAGTGCCACCCACTTTTACAACTCTTCAGCATCCCTCACTAAACTGTGCACTGTAAACAAATTGGATATTTTTAAATTTTTTTTCCCAGCACCTACTGTATATCTGCTGTATTCATTTTTCACTTCCTCCGGCCCATCGCATCATTTCCTGTTTGCAATGCCTTCTGGGAAGGGGCGGCAACTTCCTCTGAAACTGCCGTTGCTATGGAAACCTGAGCTGAAACCTATTACACTGCTTGTGCTGCACTCAGCATGTGTGAGATCTGCAAGGATGAGATCCAGGAAGAAATACAGTCTGGCTTCAGATGCCCACACTTAAGATGGCCGCGGCCAGCTGTAAGTTTATAAAACAACAAACTACTGCTAACTAACAAAACAGACCTTAGTTTACAGACTAACTTTGCTATAATGCATTAAGCTTGTGTATTATAGGGGTATTTTTTATTTAAAAAGTATAATTTCGGCCGGAACACCACTTTAGGGACTGCCCCACGTACATATACTGCGGCAGGGCAGCCCTTAAGTGCAAAATCATGTACCTGTATGCGATTTCTTATACCTTGTCATGGAGCGCACACACGCGCCACCGGAGACCCGCTCCCACTGTGATTGGACAGAGTGGAAACCAATCAGTGGGTCTGGTGGACCCGATGTCCGCTGAGAACCCGGCGATCATTTGGAGAGAGGGGAAAATGTAAACAAGGCCGGCCGGAGTTCTGCCAGAGGGGAAAATGGAGATCTTGTGTTTCTGCTAAGCAGAAACACAGATCTCTGTTTTCCTTTAGTCAAAGCACATCCCCCACTGTTAGAAAGCACCCCCTAGGGACACATTTAAACTTTTGATTGCCCCTGATGTTAAGTCTTCCCTGCCAGTGTCATTAGTACAGTGACAGTGCTTTTTTTCTTTTAGCACTGATCACTGTATTGGTGTCACTGGTCCCCAAAAAGTGTCACTTAGTGTCAGATTTGTCCGCCGCAATGTCGCAGTCCTGCTAAGAATCACTGATCGCTGCCATTACTAGTAAAAAATATATAAAAAGTCCCTAAATATATCCCATAGTTTGTAGACGCTATAACTTTTGCGCAAACCAATCAATATACGCTTATTGGGATTTTTTTACCAAAAAATATGTAGCAGAATACATATTGTCCTAAATTAACCACTTGCTTACAGGGCACTTAAACCCCCCTCCTATCCAGACCAATTTTCAGCTTTCGGCGCTGACGCACTTTGAATGACAATTGCGCGGTCATATAATACTGTACCCAAATGTCATTTTTTTAAATTTTTTCACCACAAATAGAGCTTTCTTTTGGTGGTATTTGATCACCTCTGCGATTTTTACTTTTTATTAAAAAAATGTAAAAAACTGAATTTAAAAAAAAAAAAAAAATTATTTTTTTATATTTTGTTATAAAAAAATTTTAAACGGTAATTTTTCTCCTTCATTGATGTACGTTGATGAGGCGGCAGTGATGGGCACTGATAGGCGGCAGTGATGGGCACTGATGGGTGGCAGTGATGGGCACTGATGGGTGGCAGTGATGGGCAGCACTGGCAGGTGGCACTGATTGGCACTACAGGTGGGCATTGATAGGTGGCACTTGTGGGCAGATGTGCCTCTTCCACTTGGGGACCGATGTCCCTCACATCCGATCCGGTGATCGGCTTTTTTTTCTACTCGCGCTGTCAGCGTGAGTAAAAAAAAAAAACGATTACCGATATTTTGTTTACATCATGTGATCAGCTGTCATTGGCTGACAGCTGATCACATGGTAAGGGGCCGGGACCAGCCCCTTACACAGATCGGTGATCAGCCGAGTCTCAGTGACTCGGTGATCACAACGCGCCCGGCGCGCGCCCTGCGGGGCGCGCGCAGGGAGCGTGCACAGGGGAGGCCGTCATATGACGGCCTCCCGGGAATGTAGGTCCGCGCTGTAGCCGTCATTCGGCTATAGCGCGGATGCCAGGTAGTTAATGAAGAAATTAGATTTTTAAAATTTTTTATTGAATATGTTTTATAGCAGAAAGTAAAAAATATTGGGGGGTTTTTTTTCATAATTTTTGTTTATAGTGCAAAAAATAAAAATAAAAATGCAGAGGTGATCAAATGCCACCAAAAGAATGCAGAGGTGATCAAATGCCACCGCGTAATTGGCAGTTAAAGCGACGCAGTGCCGTATCGTGAAAAATGGCCTGGTCAGGAAGGGGGTAAAACCTTCTGGAGCTGAAGTGGTTAACATATCTAGATTCAACCTAAAATATAGCAAACTTTAATTTATTGACACAGAAGGGAGGGTGAAGAAAACTCTCCAAAGTAAGTTGAAATCTCCTTTAGCCAATTGCCGCCATTAATGTGCAATTTGGAGGATTTTCCCTCTAATCCTATTCTGGTAAAAAAAAACACCAGTAGGTGGAGCTCTAGCTCATTTTGACATGTTTCCCAAGAAAAATCTTAAATCCATTACTGAAAATCCCCGGTGTTTAGTGAGATCAATAGCCCAATTACCAAAAGGCTCAATGAGAGTGAGACTCCTCCCCTTCCCTCCCAGTCCTTGACCTCTCTGCCTATACAAGAGAAGACAAAGAGAATCAAATAGAGAGAGACAATCTGAAATCATTAAGCTTCTCCTTATTTCTCTTTATTGAATCTGTGAATCCATTGTAAGATGTGTACCTTGTATTAAATGTTTATTTGTGAAATAAAGGTTTTATATATTAAAAACCGAAATTAAAATCATATGAGCGTAAAAAAAAAAAACCTAAATTGCAATTGACACAAAACCATTATAGTGTCGGAAGCTAATATAGTATGAATATTTTTATGCAGTATTTTTCTAAATTCTCTTTTTGGTAATTTGGGATCTGTGAGGCTGAATTCACACTCCAATGAAGAGTGATTAACCGCTCCGGCAGCTCTCCGTTGCCGGCTGCAGTAGGGGGCAGTGTTGTGCACAATTCCGCACATCACACTGCTCCTTTTTTTGTTTTGTTTTGTACAAACTTTATTTGAAGTGTACAAAATGTGCACTTCATTTATTGCAATGCACAGCAGCGCGATGCGACACAATGCTGTACATTGATTCAGCACTGTGTGCTGTGATAAAGCGCGATGCGATACAATGCTGTACATTGATTCAGCACTGTGTGCTGTGATAAAGTGCAGCATGTCCGCTTTTTATTACAGCATGCTGTAGCGCAGCCATATACTGCACTGCAGTGTGAATGGGACACATAGAAAACTATTGTTTCCTATGTGTCCCTGCGGTCCCTGCAATGAAAAAGAAGAAGATTTACTATAGAGGAAGAGTTACTCTACCAACATGTGAAATTTGAACAACATATGCTGTATTACCAAAAGTATTGGGACGCCTTTACACACACATGAACTTTAATGGCATCCCAGTCTTCGTCCGTAGGATTCAATATTGAGTTGGCCCACCCTTTGCAGCTACAACAGCTTCAACTCTTCTGGGAAGGCCGTCCACAAGGTTTAGGAGTGTGTCTATGGGAATGTTTGAACATTCTTCCAGAAGGACATTTGTGAGGTCAGGCACTGATGTTGGAGAAGGCCTGGCTTGCAGTCTGCGTTCTAATTCATTCTAACGGGTTGAGGTCAGGACTCCTTGCAGGCCAGTCAAGTTTCTCCACCCCCAAACTCGCTCATCCATGTCTTTATGGACCTTGCTATGCACACCGATGTGCAGTCATGTTGGAACAGGAAGGGGCCATCCCCAAACTGTTCCTACAAAGTTGGGAGCATGAAATTGTCCAAAATGTCTTGGTATGCTGACGCCTTAATGCCCTGTGCACACGGTCGGATTTTCCGACGGAAAAAGTGCGATCAGATCGTGTTGTCGGAAAATGCGACCGTGTGTGGGCTCCATCGGACTTTTTCCGTCAGCATTTCTGACACACAAAGTTTGAGAGCAGGCTATAAAAGTTTCCGACAACAAAATCCGATCGGTTAAATTCCGATCGTGTGTACACAAATCCGATGCACAAAGTGCCACGCATGCTCAGAATAAATTAAGAGAAGAAAGCTATTGGCCCGTTTATAGTCCCAACGTACGTGTTTTACGTCACCGCGTTCAGACCAATCGGATCTTCCGACAACTTTGTGTCACCGTGTGTATGCAAGAAACGTTTGTGCCAACATCCGTCGGAAAAAATCCATGGATTTTGTTGTCGGAATGTCCGATCAATGTCCGATCAATGTCTGATCGTGTGTAGGGGGCATTAGACTGCAATGCCATTAAAGTTCATGTGCGTGTAACGGCAGGCGTCCCAATACTTTTAGACACTATAGTTAAGAAAAACAATATGCCCACTTTTACAATTGTTCCCAGTATAACGGGTTCACAAAGATCCTCATAGAATGGCCTGTCCTATTTACAGTAAGTAATGCCGGAGCGCAAAATGAAAGCCCCGGTAGGCAAGCTGTGTATCTTTCATAGGATTGCAGGAATATCGCAACAGCCTTCCAATCAGCACAAATCTGGTCTTTGAAATACATGAAATACTGAACGGCCACAAAGGGGTTGATTTCACATTTGTTTACACACAGATGTCTACTTGTCAGCAGCTATTGGACCCAAACTAAAAGAAAGACATTTCCTAACATAAACACGCATTACTAGCTGAAGTTAAGTAAGCATTGAATCCAGGTGGCAAGTCCATGTCTCTCCAATTATGTAACAGCAAAGGCCAAAGGCAATGCACCATGGTTAACCTTGAACTTTATGTACGATAAATGTACATACAGCTGTTCCCTGTTTACAATTACCATGGCTACGCAACATAACCCATCAAATAATCGCGGTGGAAATATTTTTTCTAAATAATAGGGCTATAGAAATCTGCTCTATTTGAAATAACACTATTTTAGAAGGCATTGACATAGCCGCAATGTATGGTCTCTGTATCCTTTCAGTTAAGCATGAACAAATAAAGTTAATAAATATAATATATGATGATAAATGTTTGCCTGACATGGGCCATACCCCCTGATTGAAGCTCCAAGCTTTGTGAGACAGCTGGCAGTGCCAAGGACATTCACGATCAGATTGTGTGCAGATTAGGAGAATTAACCTGGTATCTGGAGTGCAAATAACTATTCCAAAAGTAAAGACAAACACGGTTTGGAGGGTGGTATGTAAGTACGATGATTGCTCTAGGACAGGTTTGGTTTTTAAGTCTGAGTTTATAGGAATTTACTTGGCACATGGAGACTAATAAACCAGTATAAATACGCTCTATTACCAAAAGTATTGGGACGCCTGCTTTTAAACGCACATGAACTTTAATGGCATCCTAGTCTAATGCCCCGTACACACGGTCGGACATTGATCGGACATTCCGACAACAAAATCCTAGGATTTTTTCCGACGGATGTTGGCTCAAACTTGTCTTGCATACACACGGTCACACAAAGTTATCGGAAAATCCGATCGTTCTGAACATGGTGACGTAAAACACGTACGTCGGGACTATAAATGGGGCAGTAGGCAATAGCTTTCGTCTCTTAATTTATTCTGAGCATGCGTGGCACTTTGTGCGTCGGATTTGTGTACACACGATCGGAATTTCCGACAACGGATTTTGTTGTCAGAAAATTTTATATCCTGCTCTCAAACTTTGTGTGTCGGAAATTCCGATGGAAAATGTGTGATGCAGCCCACACACGGTCGGAATTTCCGACAACAAGGTCCTATCACACATTTTCCACCGGAAAATCCGACCGTGTGTACGGGGCATTAGTCCGTAGGGTTCAATATTGAGTTGGCCCTCCCTTTGCAGCTATAACAGCTTCAACTCTTCTGAGAAAGCTGTCCACAAGGTTTAAAACTGTGGAATTTTGTTCGAAGGGTGTTGGCTCCAACTTGTCTTGCATACACACGGTCACACAAATGTTGGCCAACAATTACGAACATAGTGGCGTACATGACGTACGGCGAGCCGATAAAAAGTGGATTCAATAGTCATGTGATATCTCCATTGCGAACGCTAGTTTTACAAGACCGAGCGCTCCTGGCTCATCCTTGATTCTGAGCATGCGTGTTTGTACTTTGGACTTGTGTACACACGATCGGAAAGTCCGATAACACACATTTGTTGGTGGAAAATTTGAGAACATGCTAGCCAACATTTGTTGGCGGAAAGTCCGACAACAATTGTCCGATGGAGCGTACACATGGTCGGACTTACCGCCAACAAGCTCACATCCAACATTTCCGGTCGTAAAATCCGATTGTGTGTAGCCGTCATAAGAGTGTGTCTATGGGAATGTTTGACCATTCTTCCAGAAGACCTGGCTGCAAACACACTGTGTTTGTGAGATATGTTTGGGGTGCCAGTAACATCGTGCCCTAGGATTTAAGGGGTCCAGTTAGAGAACTGAAAATGTTTGTCAAGGAAAGGGCAATAATTCCACTAATATATTCTACTAACATTCCAGATATTCCACCTTATAGGTAGTAAGACCTAATATAATTATAACTATCGACTCCCAATATAAAGACCACCAATGTCCAAATATATATGATCACCACAAATCCAAAACAGGTATAGAGACACTCATAGGTCTTGTAGAGGAGAGAGACCAAAACAACAGCATTTTTATTGTTGATGCTTCAATGTAGATCACCACTAATATATATGATACAGATATATAATATAAAGGTGTTTGATCAATTACTCAATACCATTCCATCATAGACCTTTAGTGGTGTCATCTTGGTGTGAAGCCCAAACACAAGGCCAAGACACTTCAGGTAATAAAGTGGATTAAAATAAGTCGAAAAACGAAAAAAAAATGAACTCTTTCCAATTTGAGGTACCGCTGTGGGCTCTATCAATCAATATAAGTCATCTAAAACACCACAATACACCTCATGTGATCAAAACATGAACAATGTCCATAAAAACCACATTCCCATTGTCCAAAATAATAGGGTTCCGAAAAGTCCAAAATGTTCTCAATATTATCCATCCTTGCGTGAAAATCCTCCAAAAACATCACATGAGTTCAGGGAAGCAACCACTCCCCACAGGTTCACTCACCAGATCATAAATGATTGGCATAGAGCGCTTTATAAACCAAATACTTTCATTCGTCTTCTTACATATAAAATCCCAAATCTTCTTTCCCATATACAGTGCCTTGAAAAAGTATTCATACCCCTTGACATTTTCCACAATTTGTCATGTTACAACCAAAGACGTAAATGTATTTTATTGGGATTTTATGTGATAGGCCAACACAAAGTGGCACATAATTGTGATGTAGAAGAAAAATGATAAATGGTTCTCAAATTTTTTTACAAATAAATATCTGAAAAGTGTGGCGTGCATTTGTATTCAGCCCCCTTTATCCTGGTACCACTAACTAAACTGTAGTGGAGCCCATAGCCTACAAAAGTCACCTAATTAGTAAATAGAGTTCACCTGTGTGTAATTGAATCTCAGTATAAATACAGCTGTTCTGTGAAGCCCTCTGAGGTTTGTTAGAGAACCTTAGTGAACAAGCTGCATCATGACAGGTCAGGGATAAAATTGTGGAGAAGTTTAAAGCAGGGTTAGGTTATGAAAAAATATCCCAAGCTTTGAACATCTCACAGAGCACTGTTCAATCCATCATCCAAAAATGGAAAGAGTATGGTACAACTGCAAACCTACCAAGACATGGCCGTCCACCTAAACTGACAGGCCGGGCAAGGAGAGTATTCATCAGAGAACCAGTCAAGAGGCTAACTCTGGAGGAGCTGCAGAGATCCACAGCTCAGGTGGGAGAATCTGTCCACAGGACAACTATTGGTCATGCACTCCACAAATCTGGCCTTTATGGAAGAGTGGCAATAAGAAAGCCATTGTTGAAAGAATGCAATAAGAAGTCCCGTTTGCAGTTTGCAAGAAGCCATCTGGGGGACACAGCAAACATGTGGAAAAAAGTGCTCTAATCAGATGAGACGAAAATGTAACTTTTTGGCCTAAAAACAAAACGCTATGTGTGGCGGAAAACTAAAACTGCACATCACCCTGAAACATACCATCTGTGAAACATGGTGGTGGTAGCATCATGTTGTGGGGATGCTTTTTTTCAGCAAAGACATGGAAGCTGGTTAGAGTTGATGGGAAGATGGATGGAGCTAAATACAGGGCAATATTAGAAGAAAACCTGTTAGAGTCTGCGAAAGACTTGAGACTGGGGTGGAGATTCACCTTCCAGCAGGACAACGACCCTAAACATACAGCCAGAGCTAAAATGGAATGGTTTAGATCAAAGCATATTCATGTGTTAGAATGGCTCAAAGTCCAGACCTAAATCCAATTTCACTCTAGATGTGCAAAGCTGGTAGAGACATCCCCAAAAAGACTTGCAGCTGTAATTTCAGCGAAAGGTGCTTCTACAAAGTAGGGATGAGCCGAACAACCCCAGAATCGGTTTGCAGCAGAACATGTGAACATCCAAAAAATTTGTTCGAACGTGTGAACACTGAACGTGAAAAATCAAAAGTGCTAATTTTAAAGGCTTATATACAAGTTATTGCCATAAATTGTGTTTGGGGACCCTGGTCTTGCCCCAGGGGACATGTATCAATGCAAAAAAGGTTTTAAAAAGGGCCGTTTTTTCGGGAGCAGTGATTTTAATAATCCTTAAAGTGAAACAATAAAAATGAAATGTTCTTTTAAATATCGTGCCTGGGGGGTGTCCTTAGTATGCCTGTAAAGTAGTACATCTTTCCCATGTTTATAACAGTGCCACAGCAAAATTACATTTCAAAAGGAAAACATTTAATTAATAACTGTATTGTCGGATCCCGGCAATATAGATAAAAATACCAAAAATACCAAAAAAAGTCACTCCTAAAATCCATACCAGGCCCTTCAGGTCTGGTATGGATATTAAGGGAAACCCAGCACCCAAATTTTTAAAAAAATATTGTGGGGGTTCCCCAGGCACTATATACTATACGACCTGCACTATATACTCTGCAGAAAATTGGGCCTTAGGTGTTGATGGTACCAGAACACTGTAAGCCCTCACAGATACTCTTGTTGGGCACAGGAACAGGCCCTGCTGTGAAATATTATATCGAAAAATTGTAATAACATGCCACTGTTAAACAGGGGCAAAAAAATTGGGCCTTGGGCAGTGGTGGTGGTGCCACAACACTGTAACCCCTCAAAGATACTCTTGTTTGGTGCAGGAACAGGCCCTGCTGTGAAATATTATGTCAACAATTTTAATTAAATGCCCCTGTTAAACAGGGGCAGACAAATTGGGCCTCTGGTGGTGGTGCCACAACATGTAAGCCCTCACAATTACTCTTGTTGGGTACAGGAACGGGCCCTGGGTTGAAATATTATATGAAAAGTTGTAATTACATGCCCCTGTTAAACAGGGGTAGAAAAATTGGGCCTTTGGTGGTGGTGGTGCCACAATACTGTAAGCGATCACAGTTACTCTTGTTGGGCGCAGGAACGGGCCCTGCTGTGAAATATTGGATCAAAAATTGTAATTACATGCCCCTGTTAAGCAAGGGCAGAAAAATTGGGCCTTGTGTGGTGGTGGTGGTGTCCTAAACCAAAAATATTATTGGAAGCTAGCATCATCAAGATTGAGGAGGAATAGGATAGTCAGCTTAGGCAGTCTTCAAGGGATCCCAGATCCATAGCAAATTCAATCAGTTACATCAGCATCAGGTGCTTGATAGCTGCTGATCCAAGATTCATTTTTATGAATGTGAGCCTATCAACGGAGTCTGTGGACAGGCGCACTCTTTGATCCGTTACAAACCCTCCAACAGCACTGAATGTGCATTCAGAAAGCATGCTGGATGCAGGACAGGCCTTGGTTGCTTGATACCGATCAGACCTTGAATTGTTTAAAGGCATCAGTCAGCCAAACACCTTCTCCACCGCTCTTCCTCTGACAGAATGAAGCCTCAGCAACACGATGTCCAGCACCAGGAAATTGTAACCTCCTAGGGTCTGGAAATGCGTTACACAAACCTTTCTTCAAGGCCTCCTGAAGATGTTTCATCCTTTGCTCCCTCTGCGAAGGCAGGATGAGTTCTGCAACTTTACCCTTGTAACGTGGATCAAGAAGGGTTGCCAGCCAGTCATGATCCCTCTCCTTGATACCACAAATCCTAGGGTCCTTTCGCAGGCTTTGCGGAATCACAGAGGCCATGCAGCATAAATTTGCAGAGGCATTCGATTCTGAGTCCTCTGGGTCAATAAGGATCACATGATCTGTAACTACCTCCTCCCAGCCACACACAATTCCTTGGGTTTCTGGGGATTGAAAACTATCCCTTGAAGACTGCTGCTGAGTGTTATATTCTACATCCACGCTGACACAATCCTCCTCCTCCTCCTCCTCCTCTTCTTCCTTTGTGTTTGGTGGGCCCGCAGGAATGCTCTCTGGATAAAGGGGGCCTTGAGAGGTAAGGAAGTCCTCCTCTTCCTCCCGCTGTTCTGCCTCAAGTGCCCTGTCCATGATTCCACAAAGCGTGTGCTCCAACAGCAAGACTAGAGGGACAGTATCACTGATGCATGCATTGTCGCTGCTCACCATCTTTGTGGCCTCCTCACATGGTGACAGGACAGTCATGGATCCTTGATCAGTAGCCACTGGCGTGGTGAAAAGAAGCCAAGTTCCCCTGACCCTGTCCTGGTGCCATACTCACACAGGTACTCATTGATGGCCCTCTGCTGAGTGTGTCCCTATCAGAGGGCGGAGAGAAGGTTGGTGCCATTGTCACATACAACCATTCCTGGCTGAAGCTGGCGTGGCATCAACCACCTCTCAGCCTGCTGCTGCAGAGCTGCCAGAATCTCTGCCCCAGTGTGGCTCCTGTCCCCTAGGCAGACCAGCTCAAGCACAGCATGGCATCTTTTAGCATGACTGCTTGCGTAGCCCCTTAAACACTTACGGAGCACCGCTGGTTCAGAGGACAAATCTGCAGAAGAGGCCATAGAGGAAGAAGAAGAGGAGGGGGTGGAGGAGAGAGCTGTGGCAAAATCACCACTAGCATTTTGGAGGCGTGGTGGTGGAACAAGCTCCAACAACACTGAACCCTGTCCTGCATCCTTCCCAGCTGCGAGCAGAGTTACCCAGTGCGCCGTGAATGAAAGGCAACGTTCCTGCCCATGCCTGCTGGACCATGAGTCAGCGGTAATATGAACCTTACTGCTGACCGCCCTATCCAATGAGGTCAAAACATTGCCTTCTACATGCCGGTAGAGAGCCAGAATGGCCTTCTGTGAAAATAAATGGCATTTTGGAACCTGCCACTGAGGTACAGCACATTCCACAAATTCACAAAAGGAGACAGAGTCTACCAGCGGAAAAGACAGCGGTTGCAGTGCTAGCAATTTGGCCAAGCTAGCATTTAGACACTGAGCAAGTGGATGGCTAGGACCGAATTTCTTTATACGGTTCAGCAACTGGGGTAGTGAAATTTGCCTGCTAAAATCAGATTGTGGTGTACTGCTAGCAGATTGGCTGCAAGTACTTGGGACACCTATTGCTATACCTTCATTCCTCCCAGCGCAGGTTTATGAGAGGACTGGAGGGTTGGAGATCCCAGATGAGGAGCAAGAAGTCTGCCTTTTTCTTTGATGTGGGTCTTTCAAGTGCTGTTGCCAATGGACTGCATGACAGGTCGTCATATGTCTGGTCAAGCATGTGATGCCCAAGCGGCTGCTGTTCTTGCCATGCTTTATCCACTTCAGACATAGGTTGCAAACAGCAATGGTGCGATCTACTGCACACGTGTCGAAAAAGTCCCACACCAAGGAACTTTTAAAAGTCAGCGGGGAGTCAGCAGCGCCCTGCACTTGTGGAGCTCTGTGGTATGATGCAATAGGGTGGTTGCCCTTAGGCTGCCCCCTAGAGGACTTCCTGCCTCATTGGAGTTGTGCCCCCTCCTCTCTTCTCTCAGGCACCCAAGTACAGTTAGTGACCTAATCATTCCCTCCCTCCTCGTCACTGGAGCAAATTTGGCAGTATGCTGCAGCTGGGGGAACATGACTGCCAGTTTCTTGTCCTTCTTGGGTACCCCCTCTCTCTAGGCTCACGTTACTCCCTTTATCAACCGGGGAACCAACATCGGAGCCTTCAAATCGATGCGCATGCTCCAGCAGCATGTACACGACACTGTGGTCGAATAATTCTGGGGGCTCCTCCGTGCATAATGGTGGGGCTACGGAAGGAGTGAATATGGGCAAGGAGCCGATGGAATAGGCCGCTTTGGCAGCTGCGTTGGAAGGCAAACTACTCTGAGCCTGGGTGACAGAGGATGAGGAGGATGAGGACGGCTTTATTATCCACTCCACCAACTCTTCTGCATGTTCTGGCTCAATAATACGGCCAGCAGCAGAAAAAAAGGACAAGCGTGCTCCACGGCCACCTGCAGAGGATGCACCATGTCCACAAAGCAGCACTGTTGACTGTAGACACAGAAGCTGCTTGCCCTCTTTTAGAGGCCTGTGAGCATCTGCCTCTCCTTGGTGGCCTTCTGGACATGATGTATTTTTTGTTTTGCAACACCACACTACACTGTATTAGACACTGTGTACACCACCAGAAGTGTAGTAGAAACTGTACACACTGTATTAGATACTGTGTACACCACCAGAAAAGTAGCAGAAATGGTACTATGGCTACACTGTATTAGAAACTGTACTATGGCTGCACTGTATTGTGTATACTGTGTACACCACCAAAAAGTAGTACTACCGCTGCACTGTATTGTGTACTGTGTACACCACCAGAAGTGTAGTAGAAACTGTACACACTGTATGAGATACTGTGTACACCACATGCACTGTATTAGCAACTATACAACGGTTGCACTGTATTGTATACTGAGTACACCACCAGAAGTATAGTAGAAACTGTAGACACTATATTAGATACTGTGTACACTGCCTGAACTGTATTAGCAACTGTACAACGGCTGCACTGTATTGTATACTGTGTACTCCACCAGAAACGCAGTGGAAACTGTACACACTGTATTGTATACTGTGTACTCCACCAGAAACGCAGTGGAAACAGTACACACTGTATTAGATACTGTGTACTCCGCCTGCACTGTATTAGAAACTGTACTACGGCTGCACTGTATTGTGTACTGTGTACACAGAAGTGTAGTAGAAACTGTACACACTGTATTAGATACTGTGTACACCGCCTGCGCCGTATTAGCAACTGTACAACGGCTGCACTGTATTATATACTGTGTACACCACCAGAAGTGTAGTTACAAACTATACACACTGTATTAGATACTGTGTACACCGCCTGCACTTTATTAGAAACTGTACTACAGCTGCACTGTATTGTGTAGTGTGTACACCACCAGAAGTGTAGTAGAAACTGTACACACTGTATTAGATACTATGTACACCACCTGTACTTTATTAGAAACTGTACTACGGCTGCACTGTATTGTGTATTGTGTACACCACCAGAAGGGTAGTAGAAACTGTACACACTGTATTAGATACTGTGTACACCACCAAAAAGTAGTACTACCGCTAAACTGTATTGTGTACTGTGTACACCACCAGAAGTGTAGTAGAAACTGTACACACTGTATTAGATACTGTGTACACCGCATGCACTGTATTAGCAACTATACAATGGCTGCACTGTATTGTATACTGAGTACACCACCAGAAGTGTAGTAGAAACTGTACACACTGTATTAGATACTGTGTACACCACCAGAAAAGTAGTGGAAATGGTACTACGGCTACACTGTATTAGAAACTGTACTATGGCTGCACTGTGTTGTGTACTATGTACACCACCAGAAAAGTAGTAGAAACTGTACTACGACTGCACTGTATTGTGTACTGTGTACACCACCAGAAGTGTAATAGAAACTGTACACACTGTTTTAGATACTGTGTACACTGCCTGCATTGTATTAGCAACTGTACAATGACTGCACTGTATTGTATACTGTGTACTCCACCAGAAATGTAGTGGAAACTGTACACTCTGTATTAGATACTGTGTACACCGCCTGCACTGTATTAGAAACTGTACTACGGGTGCACTGTATTGTGTACTGTGTACACCACCAGAAGTGTGGTAGAAACTGTACACACTTTATTAGATACTGTGTACACCGCCTGCACTGTATTAGAAACTGAACGGTTGCACTCTATTGTATACTGTGTACACCACTACAAGTGTAGTAGAAACTGTACATACTGTATTAGATACTGTGTACACCACCAGAAAAGTAGCAGAAATGGTACTATGGCTACACTGTATTAGAAACTGTACTATGGCTGCACTGTATGGTGTATACTGTGTACACCACCAAAAAGTAGTACTACTGCTGCACTGTATTGTGTACTGTGTACACCACCAGAAGTGTAGTAGAAACTGTACACACTGTATGAGATACTGTGTACACCACATGCACTGTATTAGCAACTATACAACGGTTGCACTGTATTGTATACTGAGTACACCACCAGAAGTATAGCAGAAACTGTAGACACTATATTAGATACTGTGAACACTGCCTGAACTGTATTAGCAACTGTACAATGGCTGCACTGTATTGTATACTGTGTACTCCACCAGAAACGCAGTGGAAACAGTACACACTGTATTAGATACTGTGTACTCCGCCTGCACTGTATTAGAAACTGTACTACGGCTGCACTGTATTGTGTACTGTGTACACAGAAGTGTAGTAGAAACTGTACACACTGTATTAGATACTGTGTACACCGCCTGCGCCGTATTAGCAACTGTACAACGGCTGCACTGTATTATATACTGTGTACACCACCAGAAGTGTAGTTACAAACTATACACACTGTATTAGATACTGTGTACACCGCCTGCACTTTATTAGAAACTGTACTACAGCTGCACTGTATTGTGTAGTGTGTACACCACCAGAAGTGTAGTAGAAACTGTACACACTGTATTAGATACTATGTACACCACCTGTACTTTATTAGAAACTGTACTACGGCTGCACTGTATTGTGTATTGTGTACACCACCAGAAGGGTAGTAGAAACTGTACATACTGTATTAGATACTGTGTACACCACCAAAAAGTAGTACTACCGCTAAACTGTATTGTGTACTGTGTACACCACCAGAAGTGTAGTAGAAACTGTACACACTGTATTAGATACTGTGTACACCGCATGCACTGTATTAGCAACTATACAATGGCTGCACTGTATTGTATACTGAGTACACCACCAGAAGTGTAGTAGAAACTGTACACACTGTATTAGATACTGTGTACACCACCAGAAAAGTAGTGGAAATGGTACTACGGCTACACTGTATTAGAAACTGTACTATGGCTGCACTGTGTTGTGTACTATGTACACCACCAGAAAAGTAGTAGAAACTGTACTACGACTGCACTGTATTGTGTACTGTGTACACCACCAGAAGTGTAATAGAAACTGTACACACTGTTTTAGATACTGTGTACACTGCCTGCATTGTATTAGCAACTGTACAATGACTGCACTGTATTGTATACTGTGTACTCCACCAGAAATGTAGTGGAAACTGTACACTCTGTATTAGATACTGTGTACACCGCCTGCACTGTATTAGAAACTGTACTACGGGTGCACTGTATTGTGTACTGTGTACACCACCAGAAGTGTGGTAGAAACTGTACACACTTTATTAGATACTGTGTACACCGCCTGCACTGTATTAGAAACTGAACGGTTGCACTCTATTGTATACTGTGTACACCACTACAAGTGTAGTAGAAACTGTACATACTGTATTAGATACTGTGTACACCACCAGAAAAGTAGCAGAAATGGTACTCTGGCTACACTGTATTAGAAACTGTACTATGGCTGCACTGTATTGTGTATACTGTGTACACCACCAAAAAGTAGTACTACTGCTGCACTGTATTGTGTACTGTGTACACCACCAGAAGTGTAGTAGAAACTGTACACACTGTATGAGATACTGTGTACACCACATGCACTGTATTAGCAACTATTGCTAAAATTTCAAGGGGTATGAATACTATTTCAAGGCACTGTACAGCTCCATATAAATTCCAGGATGAGAGAGGAAACCAGGATTGAGTAATAACATCCAAACAGCTTTATTAAAAAAGATTAAAGCCCCATACACACTATCAGTTTTTCTGCTGACTTAGTCCTTCAGATTTACCAAAACCATGTAGTATAAGGGCCTGCCTGATTGCATACACATTGAAACTCCTAAGGTTTGACCTCATATTATATGGTTTTGGTAAATCTGAAGGACTAACTCAGCAGAAAAACTGATAGTGTGTATGGGGCTTAAAAGTTACTAACAAAATAACACAAAATATTGGCTTGTAACAATCACAATGAAGTACAAAGTATGCTGTCAGAACTGCTGTAACCAGTGTAGGAGCAAAGCAGACCGTGTCTCACCCCATCCTCAACTACATTACTTCAGGTGTGTCATATCAGTATTGGTGGTTGACGTCACTTCCGGTTGCCGTGTATCCATGCCCCCGACATGCTTCATCCTTACAACTTCATCAAAAGAGGAACTCTCTTTTTAACACTTATGTTTGCACTTGTGGTTGTGGGGTGGTAAAAACACATGGTTGAGGGGTGTTTTCTCCAACTTTACCCCCCTAAGCTGTACAGGCAGTAGACTGTACATGCATCACTTTGCATTTACTTTGCATTACATATGGCGCAAATTGGCCCCCATTGCAGTACCCCCCACCAAACACGACCCATTCAACTAAAAAGGCCATGCCACAACCACATGCAATGTACGGGCTGTGGTGCAGATTTTTAGTTGAATGTGATTTTTTTAAAATTTTACAAGAAGCATGTACAGAGAGTATACAACGTCTAGTAAATAGGTACAATAAGAGATTTGTGTACAATGGTACATTATGTGACAAACAGCCATAACAATGCTTAATAACAAAAATGGATTCATTAATTCAATTATGTTGTAGATATTATGGATACCCCATTTCAAAATGTTGTCCAATACCATACCTGTTTTTCAGGTTGAAGTGTGTGTTTTGTGGGGGTAGTTCTGAGGAATTGTTAAGAACAGAGTTGAACAGTAGCAGAGACTTTACACTTGGGGAGTGAAGCGCATCATGGAGAGGACGAGGTGACGTTCCTAGATATGAGGGCAATAAAGAATGATGCAGTAACAAAGAAGAAATAAAAGATGAGGGGAACAGGAATGACAACAAGAACTTGAGGAATAGGGGTGGCGGGTACTCCATCGTGGCTGTAGTGAATTTGTGAGCAGGGGCAGGTTGTAGTGGGATGGGTGTCCATCATGTCCTCCATGTTTCCCTCCTCGTTGGGCACCAAGCAAGGGTCACATGAGATGCCTACCCTGAGGTGGGTTTTCTGGGCTAGGCTAGGCACTTTGGATGGGGTCGCTGCATTACACATGGGGTACCTTTGCTGAAACAGATGACTGACTTGAGTAGTCTCTCTCTGTGTACTAAACATCACTATGGTTACTGGGGCATTTGGAAATGGGGCACACAGAGCCCTTGCTCTCTCTACCTGTCCAGCTTATCACTGCTACCTCACTCCCAGTAATGGTATGGGTCTCGCCATGCACCTAGCACTGCATGTACTTCACTTAACTTCTTCCGCACCTGTGAACAGGCTGAGAGTCCCAGCGGTGCAGATCCGCTCCAATTGCTATGGAAGACGGATCACTGTGGAAGTAGTGCCGACAACATGTCCCTCGCTGCAAGAGGCTATCTCACCTGCCACATGTACACACTTGCGACAGGCTGCTAGAGAAACCTTTGTTACCCTTGGTAACCACTTGCTTACAGTATACTTCACACTGTATTAACTATTGTGCCATTATCTAATATACTTAGTGATCCAAGCTGTAGACTATATGTGTCGGTTACTTGCATGACACCCTTTTAGTAACTTCAGACCAGGCAAAGGCAACGTTTCAAAAGCTTTTCCTAAATAATTTGGCATGATGAGATTCACAAGGTACCCTGTTTCCCCGAAAATAAGGCCTAGCGTGATTGTCGGTGATGGCTGCAATATAAGCCCTACTCCCCAAATAAACCCTAGTTAAAGTCCTTGTAGGTCTTATTTTCAGGGTAGGGCTTATTTCCGGTGAAACAGGGTAGGGCTTATTTGGGGGGTATGGCTTATATTGCAGCCATCACTGACAATCACGCTAGGTCTTATTTTCGGGGAAACAGGGTAATAGTTCAACATAAAGCGCTGCCTTTTTTATACATATCTAGTCCATAACTTCAAGCTTGTGACTGCCCCAGCATACCTGCACAGAATGAAAGCCCATACTTGGTGGAGTCTACAACAGGTTTCTTCCATGAGCACTGCAAGAACCAGGAGTCTCCGCTAACAGCGGGAATTCTGATGTTTTCAGCATGATACTGCTGATCCAGGTTCCGGCTGACAGGGATGAGAAGCACATCTCTCTGGCTCGAAATCCTCGGCCCCTCGGGGCTCTCTGGATGTGGACCCCATTTCATATCACACACAACCTGTGGGTTGGATCCAGCAAAGCCCACCAGAAGAAAAACCCAGGAACATAATTAACTATACCCTTCCCAACCAGGGCAGCGCTAACCTCTACCTGCCTACAAGTCCATAGGATTAGTATCTGATATCCATGTTTTAAAAGATGATGAACATCGTACATAAGTCAAGAAGACCAGGTTTTCCTGTACTGCTCCTCTCAACCACTTTCTTGGGACAACAGACATTTCAGATCGCCAGAGTCCAACTCCAGTGCGGATAATGCTAGGGAAGGTAGGGTTGTGGTTTACCAGTGGCAGGGTTTGACCATTCAAGCTGTAGCTAAGAAGTATATTAGGACATCTTTTATGGCCGGCCTGGAATCAGATAGAGAAGGTGCTTATTTTTACGGGTTAAAACAGGCACCATCACGCCATGACCACTGGATTCATTTACTACTCATTCACTTTGGTTTAACCTCCACTCAGTTGATTAAACAAGCCTAAAATAATGAGATAAAACTGCCCGATAAATCAAAATGACTGAACTGTTTGACTGTTCAGTCCGCAAACGTTGCGATTTGCAAACAAACACAGTGGAAAGGCAAACTAGAAATGTAAGCATATGAAAAAAGAAATGGTGAGTTATTAGTCCATTCTGTCAAAACAAACCGCTAGTTTCCATGTTTTATACAAACCTTCATTTCATAGGAATTAAATATGTTAGACAAGCCAGATTAGAAATTAGCCTTTTTGTTTAATAAACTTTAAAATGTATCAAATGTTTGTTATAAGTGTTAAAGATTTATGAGAGACGGTGGGGTTGATTTAGGCTCCATTCACACTTGTGCGACTTGTCGTGCAACTTTGGACATTAAAGTTGCTTGACAAGTCGTTCCCCACGTTTTCCAATGATACCTATTTATATATATGTGCGACTTAAAGTTGCAGTAACTTCAGAGTAGTTAATGCACTACTTTGGTCTGACTTCCATGCAATTTGAGGGCCATAGACCCCAATGTTAACCCTCAGAAGTTGCATGAAAGTTGTACCTGAATGTTATACAATGCAACTAGTGTGTAACAGTTGTCCATTATCACTGGTCAAAGCCAAAGTCGTATCCAGGTTGCACCCATCCAAAGTCGCATCAAAGTTGCACCAAACTTTTACTACAAAGTCCATGCAACTTTGGAGTTGTACAGGTGTGAATGGAGCCTTTGGGGGGTGAATTTATAAGAGATTTGCAGAGCTATTCATCCTTGAACTTCCCTGGCTACAGCTGGTAAAAGTAGCAACTGAACATATACCGTATTTATCGGCGTATAACACGCACTTTTTTCCCCTTAAAATCAGGGGAAAATGCGCGGGTGCATGTTATACGCCGATCCCCTGCGATCCTGAGCTTCAAAATCGCCGACCGCGATTTGAAAATTGCGCCGCCAGCGCCGAAATACACAGAACCGGTCCTCGGCTCTTCTCGGCCACTTTCAGCTTCACTTGAGCGCCGCCCGAAGCTAGCCGAGTGTACTCGGCTAGGTTCGGATAGCTCCACTCACAGTCACGCCCATCCCGGGCGGGACTATGAGTGGAGCCGAAAGGGAACAAGAGCCGCCGAGAAGAGCCGAGGACCGGCTCTGTGTATTTCGGCGCCGGCGGCGCCATTTTCGAATCACGGTCGGCGATTTTGAAGCTCAGGTTTGCAGGGGATCACAGGATCGCAGGGGAGCGGCACCATTTTCAAACTGCGAGCTGCAAGGCTGCACTGGGGCAAGGCTGCACTGGGATAAGGTTGCAATGGACACTGGGGAAGGCTGCACTGACAAGGCTGCACTGACAAGGCTGCACTGACATGGCTGCACTGACATGGCTGCACTGACATGGCTGCACTGGGGCAAGGCTGCACTGAGAAGGCTGCAATGATGGGCATTTAAATGTAAGTTTTTTTCCCTTAAACTTCCCTCCTAAAAGTTTTTTTTCCCTAAAATTCCTTCCTAAACTTGGTGTGCGTGTTATATGCCGGTGCGTGTGTTATACGCTAATAAATACGGCACTTTTTTTCCCTCCCCTCTTCCCAGCAAACAACCAACAAGAAGGTCCCAGGCCCACAGGTGGCAGAGTCGAGCTTGGGCATACTACCAGCGATCCATGGAAGCAATCTGACCGTTGGTTTATCAAATTTACACACTGCTGCTGACATGACATAGGTTGTGGGCAGCAAAAGGGCTAGCCCCTTATCCCAGCTGTATGGATATATGTAACAGAGATGAGGGTCTGATATAAATGTTATTGGGTGACCCCCCCCATAAAAACGGCATAGAGTTCCACCGAAAATGCAGATTAGACCCTTATCCTTAATAAGAGGTTGGCATGGATGTCAAGGGGGTTGCCACTTCATCCCTTCAAACCCGAACACATATTAATTACACAGGTTCTGTGGCTAATTAAAGTGGTGTTCTGGACGAAATTATACTTTTTAAATAAAAATACCCCTATAATACACAAGCTTAATGTAGTAAAGTTAGTCTGTAAACTAAGGTCTGTTTTGTTAGTTTATAGCAGTAATTTGTTATTTTATAAACTTACAGCAGGCCGTGGCCATCTTAAGTGTGGGCATCTGAAGCCAGACTGTATTTCTTCCTGAATCTCATCCTTGCAGATCTCGCACATGCTCAGTGCAGCACAAGCAGTGTAATCGGTTTCAGGTAAGGTTTCCATAGCAACGGCAGTGTCAGAGGAAGTTGCCGCCCCTTCCCAGAAGGCATTGCAAACAGGAAAAGATGCGAAGGGCCGCGGCCAGGGAGGAGGAAGTGAAAAATGAATACAGCAGATATACAGTAGGTGCTGAGAAAAAAAAAAAAATATATCCAATTTGTTTACAGTGCACAGTTTAGTGAGGGATGCTGAAGAGTTGTAAAAGTGGGTGGAACTCCACTTTAAGGTGGTAATTAAACTCACTTGGTGCCTTATCTGCATTAAATTAGCCCCAGAACCCGTGTAATTTTTATGTGTTTGGGTTTGAAGGGATGAGGTGGCAACCCTAGCTCCCCCTTGACATCCATGCCAACCTCCTATTAAGGATAAGGGTCTAATCTGCATTGTCAGTGGAACTCTACGCCGTTTTTTGGGGGGGTGGGGTGGGGGGGGCACCCAATAACATTTAAATCAGAGGTGGCAACCCATGCAAAAATAAAAATTAAAATAAAAAAAATCCATGTAAATTCCATATCTTCAGGATTGACACTTCCTCCAGCTCTCCAACTGAAAGCACAAACCTTGGTGTGAATTAAAGCCAAATAAAACTGCACTAAAGGTCCAACCGTAACCATTTGCCCTCAGGAAGATTTTACCCCCCCCCTTCATGACCAGATCATTTTTTGTGTTACGACACTGCGTTACTTTAACTGACAACTGCGCGGTCATGCGATGCTGTACCCAAATAAAATTTTGTCCTTTCCACAAATAGAGCTTTCTTTTACTGGTATTGGATCACCTCTGCAGATTTTATTTTTTGAGCTATAAACAAAAGAAGACCGACAATTTTGAAAAAAAAAAACAATATTTTTTTTACTTTCTGCTACAAAACATATCCAATAAATTATCATTAATTTAGGCCAATGTGTATTCTGCTACATATTTTTGGCAAAAAAATCCTAATAAGTGTATATTGATTAGTTTGCCCAAAAGATATAGTGTCTCCAAATAAATTGAATATTTTTGTTTATATTTAAAAATTTTTTTACTAGTAATGGTGACGATCAGAGACTTATAGTGGGACTGCAATATGGCGGCGGACAAATCGGACACTAACTGACACTTTTTGTACACTAATATAGTGATCAGTGCTAAAAAATATGCACTGTCACTGTACTAATGATACTGGCTAGGAAGGGGTTAACATCAGGGGCGATCAAAGGGTTCAATGTTTTCCTAGCCAGTGCTTGTGTACTGTGTGGGAGGTGCTTTTACTAAGAGAAGGCAAAAAAAGGTGTCCCTGCTTTACAGGAACACAGGATCAATGTCTTTCCTACTGACAGAACGGCGCTCTGCCTTGTTTACATATGCAGATCCCCGTTCTGCCTATGTACTGAACAATCGGTAGATGCTAGCGAACATCGAGTCCGGGGTACCCGCTGCTGGTGCGCATGTGCGTCCTGGACCCGTAAGTGTTGGATCACATACTAGGTACGTGGTCAGACGCAGCCGTGCCACTTTGCCGCTTAATATCTAAGTTATACGGTCGGCAAGTGGTTAACATGAACAGACAAATAGCAACAGCTATATAGGATATAATATATTACCTTTCACATTAGAGAGAAAAAGGTGTGCCGCTCTCAATTATATGACAGCGGCCATGTGCATGTGTAGTGATGTCACGACTTCTGGCACCTACCTACGCGTTTTGTCACATATGACGTCATCAGTGGAATGGAAGGAGTGAGAGTCACCACATACTTACATACTCCATGATTGTTGAGGGCGGGAGGAATACAGGAAGCCGTTTAAAAATGGTAAGTATGGGGTATTGCGCACACACCGCCATCTTGTGGTCATAATAAATAAGACACCCACAATATTATACCCAATAAAGGCAAAAATATGGCATAACTTGGTATGGGCAGAGAGCTGAAGGAAGAGTCTGCAGGAGTCTGATATCCATGATCCATTGATTGTGGGTATAATGCTTGCAGGTTCCTATGCAAAAAAAAACAATAAATGCACTTTTTTTTACCCAGCAAATTAGGACGCATCTGTATCTTTCTTCTAAAAGGTGAACTTATCCATTAAATACATCCATGTAGAGCTGATGTTGTAAGACTACAAGGTTTACCGAAAGTACTAAGCAGCTGAATAATCCATTTCATTCACGCAAAGCCAGAACACACTTCCCTTTTGTCCATTAGAAGATCAAATGCTTTTGGGGGCTTTTAATAGAAAATATTTATGGTTGCAAATTTAACAAGCGATAGTAAGATATTAAAAATGCAACATCCTGTGTATGAGCTACTGGAGTCCGAACTTATCACAAAAAAATCTGTTTTCGGCTCCGTGTTATTCACGTCGATTGAACAAGAGAGCATCTGTTTAATATGGTCGCCTGAACTCCCGCTGATCTTTCCATTGCAGGTGTGGGTAAAATATCTGTCTATCAAGAGGCATATGCAAGAGGGACAGATCCAGGAAAGCAAAGATCTGAGTCACTGTCTGCAAGACTCCCAAATAAAACAGTTTTCTTTTCCAACCAGATATTTTTTCATGGAAGTCCAGAAGAAAAAACACCTTCCTTGAACCCTGACCTATGGATCATCTAGAAGTCTATTCACCGACGTGAGTCATATGTTTAACTTAGAACAATTACCTGTGATTCATGACAAACATTACAACCAAGGTAAATACAGTACGGGGGGAACTGAAGAGGCCCGATGAAGATGGAATGCTACGCTATGAAGTTGTAAACACCACTGTTCTGGTTAATCCCTAAACATGTCCTGAAGTGGGAACAGGTGAAATAAAAAAGATTTGATTTGCCCACGTATTGACATAATTATCCCTCGTAAATCGCTATAAAAGAGAGGTTAATCCTCACTTAGGAGTACACTAGTAGTACTCTACTTTTTTTAAAAATTTAAAGTGGAACTTAACTGTATCTGAGCACCACAAACTGTCAGGTCACCTTGAGGCTAGGTGACAGATGCACTCTGTAGGAGTCAGAAGTGCACCGCTAAGGTAGTGGACCCTAGGACTGACTGCTGCAGATTGAACCCTGGAAGGTTCAGGAAGCAGGTCTACTGGATCACTGACACAGATCCCACTGGGAGCTAGAGCATAGATTCCAGGTGTTCACCAGAGCCTCCAGTGGTGAGGATGGACTGCGCTGCAGTCTGGCTCCAGGTCGCGGCCCCCAGGGTCTCACAGCTCACGCTCACGGTAGACTACAGGAGAAGAGGAAGGAGGCAGCAGGCTGGAACAACAAGGAAAGTAAGGGACAAGCCAAGGTCGGGGCCACAAGCAGACAAGGACAACAGAGTACACGCCAAGGTACAGGGTCACAGGCAAACAGGGATGGTCGGGGACACGCCAAAGGTCAGGGTCACGAGCAGACAGGAATAGTTAAGAACAGGCCAAAGTCGGTAACAGGAATCAGACGTAGGAAACACAGCAAGTACACACGAAAGCTAACACACAATGGTTGATCAGCACTGCTGGCTTGCAGTGCACAGGAATATATAGGGTTCCCATATAGGGCCTGGGGTGGGGCCATGCTTGGAGGAGAGGTTATAAAACCAGTCAGGTGAGAGGCAGCTGGTCTTTAGAGATGAACACATGGAGACAGGTAAGCTGACATAAAACTCTATTGCATAACCATGACACAAACCAAAAACGCTATTTCATTTTTTTTTATATTCAAAGCAAACTCACCCATCCATCCATGTCTCCACGCTTTATTTTATGAGAAACCACTTTGCAAAAACACCCGCTCGTACCTTACTCCACATTTAGTGGACCCTTCCCCACGGCAATCCGCTTTTGGACCCAGACGTACGCTATGATGAGAGCTGTATGGAACATATCCCTGGCCTGTAGTCTGTGGGAGGCTCTGACACACAAGCCTATAATGGCTCTGTCTAGGAACCAGAGGAGATTAGTTGGTTTTGATTTTTAGGCGGGTCGCCAGACACTGGCCAAGGCCTGGTGACAACAGTTTCTCAACCTAGCTGAGGTTAAACAACGACTCATGGGGACTATGGTGGATGAGAAGCTCACCTCTACTCTGAATGACACACATGCTAAATTTTTGGAGATATGGGAACCATGGATCGCCTATAACAGTAATGGCGAACCTTGGCCCAGATGTTTTGGAACTACATTTCCCACAATGCTCATGCACTCTGCAGTGTAGGTGAGCATCATGGAAAATGTCGTTCCAAAACATCTGGGGTGCCAAGGTTCGCCATCACTGGCCTATAATGACAATTTGAACCTGGACTGCTCCTTATTTAGACTTGATGAACTTCCAGCACCCTTCAGCTGTGGAGATGTGGGTGTATCCTGCAGGATCCCCCCCACCCCCTTCTCCTCCTAACCCCCTCCTTCCTTCCTTTCTCTTTCTGCTCTGTTCTCCTTATCATTTTTGGGCTCCTTCAGTCCTTATGTTTGTTGGCTTGACAAGTGTTGCTTAGGTCATCTCCTCCCCTAGATATTGGGTTGTATTTGTTAAACAGGAGGTGCAGACCCTGTGCAGTAGGCTTGCTCATTTGGCATATGCATTCCCACAATCCAGCTACACTATATTGTCAAAAGTATTGGGACACCTGCCTTTACACACATAGTTACATAAAAGGTGAGGTTGAAAAAAAGACACAAGTCCATCAAGTCCAACCTATGTGTGTGATTATATGTCAGTATTAAATTGTATATCCCTGTATGTTGCGGTCGTTCAGGTGCCTATCTAATAGTTTCTTGAAACTATCAATGCCCTACGCTGAGACCTGAGACCACACACACGAACTTCAATGGCATCCCAGTCCAGTGCGCAAAGCAAGGTCCATAAAGACATGGAGTTTGGGGTGGAGGAACTTCACTGGCCTGCACAAAGTCCTGACCTCAACCCGACAGAACACCTTTGGGATGAATTTGAGCGGAGACTGCAAGTCAGGCCTTCTTGTCCAACATCAGTGCCTGACCTCACAAATGTGCTTCTGGAAGAATGGTCAAACATTTCCATAGACACACTCCTAAACCTTGTGGACAGCCTTCCCAGAAGAGTTGAAGCTGTTATAGCTGCTAAGGGTGGGCCAACTCAATATTGAACCCTACGGACTAAGACTGGGATGCTATTAAAGTTCATGTGTGTGTAAAGTCGGGTGTACTTATACTTATATATATATATCCACTCTGTCTGATATTATTGTGACAGTGACTTACTTATTTTGATTTTCCTTCGATATCTTTGGCCTACTTGTCCACTCCTTTTTTACCTCCGCATTTGTACTCACAGTTTTTTTGCAATGTTATCTTGTGCTGTTCAAAATTGTTGTAAAACATCAATAAACATCTTTGTAAAAGAAAAACCCACCTAGCATTTTTAGCCATTCTGAGTAAGGGCAGATGATTCATGTAGCAGTTACTTCCTGGAATCCATCTGCCCTTAGATCAGGTATGCAAGCGGGAGGGTGTGCTTAGCTGAGAAAGCCCCTCTTCCCCTTCTACCATGAAGATTCCTGTAATGTATGACATCATTTTAGCCAATGCCAAAAACTGGGGGGGGGGGGGGGGGGCGGTTGGGGGCTGGAGCTCTGCTTTAAATGTATTTATAATTGGTACTGAGACAGTCCATTTATCTTGTTAGAAGACCCCTCCCTTATGCTGGGGTTTTCTCAGGGTTGATCCCCCAATTTTTGGATGAATCAATTTTGGATGATGGTACCCACCCTCTGTTTAAAGAGGAGTTCCACCCAAGGGGCCCATGAAAAAAAAAAAAAATTAAAAGTCAGCAGCTACAAATACTGCAGCTGCTGACTTTTAATTTTATACACTTACCTGTCCCAGGGTCCAGCGATGCGGGGGATCGAAGCCCCGCTCGTCTCCCCCTCCATTGAGTGGCGCCGGCATTGCAACTGTGGGCGCCGGGCTGTGGCTTCACAGCCTGGCACCCACTGCGCATGCGCGAGCGGCGCCGCGCGCCGTGATTGGCCGCTCAGTCACCAGGGACCTGTAATGGGTCCCAGGTGACTGACAGGAGGGAGGGAGCAGAGCGGAGCCCTTCCTGTGCCGAGGGGGAAGTGATGTCACCAGCCCAGGCACTGGAAGGGGCAGACTACGAGGGACCCCCTAGCAACAGGCATTTAGAGGTAAGTTAAAAAAAAAAAAATCCAAATTTTTTTTGTTTTTTGTTTTTAGGATTTTTGATGTATTTTTGTTTTTCTGAGTGGAACCCCACTTTAAGTACATTCATTTTATCCAATTGAGGCATTCTAAATAAATTACATAGCAAACCTTTATAGTTTATACAGCTCCTGATACCTCAGAAAGATTAGAGAGGATCACATGCACAATTTTAGCTTTAGTATACTAAATTGTAATCCCTTCTCCCTATTTTATTATATTCAGAGAACAATTTACTTTTTTTCTACCATAACCACACAAAAATTATACACTGTAAATCTGAGTGGGTTTTTCCAAGACACAACACTACACTATAGCCAGTGAACAAGGCTGGATAGAAAGAACACATGGAGACTAAAGGATAAAGAGAGCGTGTAAATATTTGCATGTTTGCGTATATCACACTATTTTAGATACAGCACCTTGAAAAAGTATTCATACCCCTTGACATTTTCCAAATTTTATCATGCTACAACCAAAAACATAAATGTATTTTATTGGGATTTTATGTGATAGACCAACACAAAGTGACACAATTGTGAAGTGGAAGGAAAATGATAAATGGTTTTCAACATTTTTTACAAATAAATATGTGAAAAGTGTGGGGGGCATTTTTGTCAATACTTTGTAGAACAACCTTTCTCTGCAATTACAGCTGCAAGTCTTTTTGGGGATGTCTCTACCAGCTTTGCACATCTAGAAAGGGACATTTTTGTCCATTCTTCTTTGCAAAATAGCTCAAGCTCTGTCAGATTAGATGGAGAGTGTCTGTGAACAGCAATTTCTCAATTGGATTTAGGTCTGGACTGTGACTGGGCCATTCTAACCCATGAATATGCTTTGATCTAAACCATTCCATTGTAGCTCTGGCTGTATGTTTAGGGTCGTTGTCCAGCTGGAAGGTGAATCTCCACCTCAGTCTCAAGTCTTTTTCAGACTCTAACAGGTTTTCTTCTAATGCCGTGTACACACGAGCGGACTTCTCCTCCACCTGAACCCCGAAGGACTTTCTTGACGGACTTTCGACGGAGTTCCAACGAATCGGACTTGCCTACACACGATCACACCAAAGTCCGATCTTTTTGATTGTGATGACGTACGACTAAAATAAGGACGTTCATAGCCAGTAGTCAAAAGCTGCCCTAGCTTCGGTTTTAGTCAGTTTTAGACTAGCATACAGACGAACGGATTGTTCTACCGGACTCAAGCCCGTCGGAAAGATTTGAAACATGTTCCAAATCTAAAGTCCGTCTGATTTTTCGACAGCAAAGGTCCAATGAAGCCCACACACGATCGGATTGTCCGGCGGATTCGTTCCGTTGGACCTTTGCTGTCGAAAAGTCCAGTCGTGTGTACGCGGCATAAGATTGCCCTGTATTTGGCTCCATCCATCTTCCCATCAGCTCTGACCAGCTTCCCTGTCCCTGCTGAAGAAAAGCATCCCCACAACATGATGCTGCCATCACCATGTGGGGATGGTGTGCTCAGGGTGATGTGCAATGTTAGTTTTCCCCCACACATAGCGTTTTGCTTCTAGGCCAAAAAGTTACACTTTGGTCTCATCTGACCAGAGCACCTTCTTCCACGTGTTTGCTGTGTCCCCCACATGGCTTCTCACAAACTGCAAACGGGACTTCTTATGGCTTTCTTTCAACCATGTCTTTCTTCTTGTCACTCTTCCATAAAGGACAGATTTGTGAAGAGCACGACTAATAGTTGTCCTGTGGACAGATTCTCCCACCTGAGCTGTGGATCTCTGCAGCTCCTCCAGAGTTAATATGGTCCTCTTGGCTGCTTCTCTGATGAATGTTCTCCTTGCCCGGCCTGTCAGTTTAGGGGTCTTCAAACAATGGCCCTCCAGTTGTTCAGGAACTACAGTTCCTATGATGCCTAGTCATGTCAGTGAATGTCAGAGTTTTACAATGCCTCATGGGATGTGTAGTTCCGCAACAGCTGGAGGGCTGTAGTTTGAAGATCTATGGTTTAGGTGGACGGCCATGTATTGGTAGGTTTGCAATTGTGCCAAACGCTTTCCATTTTTGGGTGATGGATTGAACAAGCTCCGTGAGATGTTCAAAGCTTGGAATATTTTAAATAGCCTAATCCTACTAAAAACTTCTTCACAACTTTATCCCTGACCTGTCTGGTGTGTTCTTCGCACTTCATGATGCTGTTTGTTAACTAAGGTTCTCTAACAAACCTCTGAGGGTTTCACAGAACAGCTGTATTTATACTGAGATTTACTAATTAGGTGACTTCCAAAGGCAATTGGTCCCACTAGATTTTAGTTGGGGGTATCAGAGTAAAGGTGGCTGAATACAAATGCAAGCCACACTTTTCACATATTTATTTGTATAAAAATTTAAAAACCATTTATCATTTTCCTTCCACTTCACAATTATGTGCCACTTTGTGTTGGTCTATCACATAAAATCCTAATAAAACACATTTACATTTTTTGGTTATAACATGACACAATGTGGAAAATTTCAAGGGGTATGAATACCTTTTCGAGGCACTGTAAATATGCTCACATGGCTATGCTCACTGGGTGTTTTCTGTTTGGGTGGGGGGCTGACTAACTCCAAATAACAGCTCACCAAGCAGCTCCGGTGACAAGACCTGTAATTTTGTCCCAAAAGGAAATTCTTCATTCATCAGAAGTGCGTTTTTTTTTTTTTTCAAATTAGTTACTAAAGTAAATCTCAGCGGAAGTCTGGCCTGGTCTGGCCAAATGTTAAAGCATTCCCTTTCTGATATCTGTTTTTTTAATTCTTTTTAAAAAAATGTCTTCAAGTTTTAAGTACAAGTCATAATGTAGTTTACAACGCAAAGGGGGTACTTATCATACAGTCCAGAATGATCAAAACAGGGACCTAATATATTATTAGCATTTCTTTAAGCATAGGCCACGACCCTTTAAAGGTGGCTTACCAGAAATGTCAAAGGGCACTTCACACAATGATCCAAGGTTCTGATGAAGGGGTCAATAGCAAAAACATATAGCGGGGGACCGAAAGGATAGCCCTGGTGCACACCAGAGATGACATCAAAGGCCATCTAACCCAACCTTTAACAAGCTCTCAGGCCCTCTCAGGCAATCACAGCTACTCATGGTTCATCTGATCAAAAGCCTTCATCTGATTTACTGTCAGAAAAACTTTCTATAACCAGCAGTCCTGCACTATTCCAAAGCCTTCCTGACAGATAAAACCACTTAAAAAATACTTCTGGGCAGAAAAGTGTTGAGTATGGGACAACTAAACTCCTGCAACTGAAGACATGCCCAACAAATGGCCACTGCCCTCACCTGCAGTGGGGACGGAAAGTATTCAGAACCCCTTAAATTTTTCACTCTTTATTATATTGCAGTCATTTGCTAAAATAATTTAAGTTCATTTATTTTCCTCATTAATGTACACACAGCACCCCATATTGTACACACAGCACCCCATATTGACAGAAAAACACAGAATTGTTGACATTTTTGCAGATTTATTAAAAAAGAAAAACTGAAATATCACATGGTCCTAAGTATTCAGACCCTTTGCTGTGACACTCATATATTTAACTCAAGTGCTGTCCATTTCTTCTGATCATCCTTGAGATGGTTCTACACCTTCATTTGAGTCCAACTGTGTTTGATTATACTGATTGGACTTGATTAGGGAAAGCCACACACCTGTCTATATAAGACCTTACAGCTCACAGTGCATGTCAGAGCAAATGAGAATCATGAGATCAAAGGAACTGCCTGAAGAGCTCAGAGACAGAATTGTGGCAAGGCACAGATCTGGCCAAGGTTACAAAAAAATTCTGCTGCACTTAAGATTCCGAATTGCACAGTGGCCTCCTATAATCCTTAAATGGAAGACATTTGGGATGACCAGAACCTTTCCTAGAGCTGGCCGTCCGGCCAAACTGAGCTATCGGGGGAGAAGAGCCTTGGTGAGAGAGGTAAAGAAGAACCCAAAGATCACTGTGGCTGAGCTCCAGAGATGCAGTCGGGAAATGGGAGGAAGTTGTAGAAAGTCAACCATCACTGCAGCCCTCCACTATTCAGGGCTTTATGGTAGAATGGCCCAATGTAAGCCTCTACTCAGTGTAAGGCACATGAAAGCCTGCATGGAGTTTGCTAAAAAACACCTGAAGGACTCCAAGATGGTGAGAAATAAGATTCTCTGGTCTGATGAGACCAAGATAGAACTTTTTGGCCTTAATTCTAAGCGGTATGCGTGGAGAAAACCAGGCACTGCTCATCACCTGTCCAATACAGTCCCAACAGTGAAGCATGGTGGTGGCAGCATCATGCTGTGGGGGTGTTTTTCAGCTGCAGGGACAGGACGACTGGTTGCAATCGAAGGAAAGATGAATGCGGCCAAGTACAGGGATATCCTGGACGAAAACCTTCTCCAGAGTGCTCAGGACCTCAGACTGGGTCGAAGGTTTACCTTCCAACAAGACAATGACCCTAAGCACAAAGCTAAAATAATGAAGGAGTGGCTTCACAACAACTCCTTGACTGTTCTTGAATGGCCCAGCCAGAGCCTTGACTTAAACCCAATTGAGCATCTCTGGAGAGACCTAAAAATGGCTGTCCACCAACGTTTACCATACAACCTGACAGAACTGGAGAGGATCTGCAAGGAGGAATGGCAGAGGATCCCCAAATCCAGGTGTGAAAAACTTGTTGCATCTTTCCCAAAAAGACTCATCAAAAGGGGCTTCTACTAAATACTGAGCAAAGGGTCTGAATAGTTAGGACCATGTGATATTTTAATTTTTCTTATTTAATAAATCTGCAAAAATGTCAACAATTCTGTGTTTTTCTGTCAATATGGGGTGCTGTGTGTACATTAATGAGGAAAAAAATGAACTTCAATCATTTTAGCAAATGGCTGCAATATAACAAAGAGTGAAAAATGTAAGGGGGTCTGAATACTTTCCGTCCCCACTGTATAACTGGCCTTCACAGCAAGGAGCACATGAAAGGGCAATGCATGTAAAAGAAAACCAAAGACAATTCCCAGCTCAACTCGCTGGCCAGCCTGAAACCAACCGAATTGTCCTGTCTAACAGTATGCATTAAAAACAGGGGTTTTCGTTTTGCACACATTTGCAAATACATGCATAAGCTGCAGAGGCTGCGACAAGGCACCCCAATATTATCCGCAGTCCTAACTCTATACATGTTTGAGAGCCTCCATGATAGAAGGCCATGTATTCTAATGGATAGGCAGAGGACAAGTGAGCCTGTAAGGAGCCCACCCCTCCTTAAAGGCACAGGGGGCACTTAATTCCAAAGCTGCACTGGTGTGAACCAGGGCTTACTCTACCAAGTGCCCATCAAATGCAGCCACTTGTGCCCATCATATGCCACCACTTGTGCCCATCATATGCCACCACTTGTGCCCATCAAATGCAGCCACTTGTGCCCCATCATATGCAGCCACTTGTACTGTGGCAGATATTCTGACACTAACTGACACTTTTGACACTTTGTGGGAACCAGTGACACTAATACAGTGATCAGTGCTAAAAATATACACTGTCACTATACTAAAGACACTGGCTGAGCAGGGGTTAAAGATCTAGAGGGTTAAATGTGTGCCTGACCAGTGTTTGTGTGTACTACTTTCACTGAGGGATGTGATTTATTTTATTCCCTGCTTTGTAGGGAAACAAAATCAATCAAATCCTCACTATCAGAATGGAGCTCTGCCTTGTTTACATAGGCAGAGCACCGTCCTGTGTCTCTTCACAAAGATCAGCGGGTGCCAGGGGACATCCGTTATCTGGCACCCGCTGATCGGCATCTGCTGTGACAAATCACAGCAGAAGCAGTGAGATGATAGCCCCCTACCTGAAGTGCAGAATCACGTATATATATATATATATATATATATATATATATATATATATGTGATTCTGCAATGTGGTTATGCCCATTTTTTCAGCCTACATATATATATATAATTACCAAAAGTATTGGGACACTTGCCATTACACACACGTGAATGTTAATGGCATCCCAGTCTTATGCCCCGTACACACGGTCGGACATTGATCGGACATTCCGACAACAAAATCCTAGGATTTTTTCCGATGGATGTTGGCTCAAACTTGTCTTGCATACACACGGTCACACAAAGTTGATGGAAAATCCGATCGTTCTGAACGCGGTGACGTAAAACACGTACGTCGGGACTATAAACGGGGCAGTAGCCAATAGCTTTCATCTCTTTATTTATTCTGAGCATGCGTGGCACTTTGTGCATTGGATTTGTGTACACACGATCGGAAATTCCGACAACAAATTTTGTTGTTGGGAAATTTTATAGCCTGCTCTCAAACTTTGTGTGTCGGAATATCCGATGGAAAATGTGTGATGGAGCCCACACACGGTCCAAATTTCCGACAACAAGGTCCTATCACACATTTTCCATCGGAAAATCCGACCGTGTGTACGGGGCATTAGTCCGTAGGGTTCAATATTGAGTTGGTCCACCCTTTGTAGCTATAACAGCTTCAGCTCTTCTGGGAAGGCTGTCCACAAGGTTTAGGAGTGTGTCTATGGGAATGTTTGACCATTCTTCCAGAAGCGCATTTGTGAGGTCATCCCAAAGGTGTTCTATCGGGTTGAGGTCAGGACTCTGTGCAGGCCAGTCAAGTTCCTCCACCCCAAACTCACTCATCCATGTCTTTATAGACCTTGCTTTGTGCACTGGTGCGCAGTCATGTTGGAACAGGAAGGGGCCGTCCCCAAACTGTTCCCACAAAGTTGGGAGCATGAAATTGTCCAAAATGTCTTGGTATGCTGATGCCTTAAAAGTTCCCTTCACTGGAACAAAGGGGCCAAGCCCAACCCCTGAAAAACAACCCCACACCATAATTCCCCCTCCACCAAATGATTTGGACCAGTGCACAAAGCAAGGTCCATAAAGACATGGATGAGCGAGTTTGGGATGGAGGAACTTGACTGGCCTGCACAGAGTCCTGGGCTCGCCAGATAGAACACCTTTGGGATACATTACAGTGGAGACTGTGAGCCAGGCCTTCTTATTCACGTAATTGTCTGACCTCACAAATGCACTTCTGGATGAAAGGTCAAACATTCCCAAAGACACACTCCTAAACCTTGTGGACGGCCTTCCCAGAAGAGTTGAAGCTGTTATACCTGCAAAGGGTGGGCCAACTCAATATTAAACCCTACAGACTAAGACTGGGATACCATCAGGCCTTTTTTTCACCGGGAACCCGGGGGAACACAGTTCCGGCACCTCCAGCACTGAATGTATGTAATAGCACGGGGTGTGGGGTGTGCTGGAGGGTCTATTGATGTTGGCTGCTGGGGAATCTATTGTCACTGGTTGGGATCTGATTTTATGTGAGGGTCTATTGTTGCTGACGGTGAATCTATTGTTGCTGGGGGGGGGTCTATTGTTGCTGGAAGGGATCAACTGTTGAGGGAGAGGTCTATTTTTACTGGCTGCTGGAGGGTCTTTTGATGCTGGCTGCTGGGGCAGTACTGGTAGGTGGTGGAATCATAGGACGGTGGTCAGAGGTGGGTAGGGGACAGAGACAAGGGGTGACTCAGACGGGGGGGAGTTCCTGCACCTACTCTCTGAGAAAAAAAGCCCTGAATGCCATTGAAGTTCATGTGCGTGTAAAGACCAGTGTCCCAATACTTTTGGTAATAAAGTGTATATATACTATATTTAGGCTGTACCGAAATTGAAAAGTGGGCATAACTCCACTTGCAGACCGCACCATAGCAAATGTACTGCTATAGGACGGCCGCGCTGTGTTTATCTGCGTGTAAAGGTAGGCGTCAGGGGCGGACTGACCATTGAGCGACTCAGGCACTGCCCGAGGGCCCTGGGCCACTAGGGGGCCCCTTTAGGGTTGCCAGCCTCAGTAAAACCAGGGACAGTATGTATAAATCTGTGTTTTTTTTTACATCTGTCTGTGTATACTGTGTGTACATGTATGTGTATACTGTGTGATTGTATACTGTGTGTGTGTATACTGTGTGGCCCCATAATCTCTGATTTCCTGGGGGGGGGCCCATGAGTTATCAGTCTGCCCCTGGTAGGTGTCCCAATACTTTTGGTAACATTGTGTATATACTCATACACACACATACTGCATGTACATACAATTATTCTTAGTAAGTATCTCTCCCAAGAACTTCAAAGCAGCTGTAGATTTTCCTTTTTAACAAAAATACAGCTAAAATGTTCATCAGTGATTAAAATACAGCAACCAATTATATCTGGGCTGCTTTTTTTATAACTTCTGTGCGGAGCCTTTAATTAGCTCTGTCAATTGCACTGTGCACCCTACCTACAGGACAGGATGAAAAGGACGGACCATCTAATTCTCACACAGTGCAATTACAAGTATCTTGCAAAGCAACATGCCAACTCCTTTTTTTGGGGACTGCTGAAAATAGTTAAGTTTTTGGTCTATTTTAGGAACTTTTTTTTTTTTTTTATTCGTTTTAGGCAAACCACAAAAAAAAAAAAAAAGCAGGAAAAAAAAAACCCAACAAAGCTTGATGTTACTAACACAATGCTACCTTCTGATTTCTAAACAGATGCGGGAGAAGCAACGTTCATGCTACCATATTAAATGCGCCATTGTCAGACACATGTTGCAATAATTAAACATGTTTTGTTTTATTAAGTAACATTACTGAGGAAAAGTCAGAATACATTTCTGTGGTCTTCCTCAAAGGACCTCTTAGCATGACTCAGTGACTCTAAACTTTAACATGTGGCTTTAAACATACACATAATCCAAATACAGCACTTATGATTCATAGGATTCTGAAAATAATACTTTGTTTGACAATTCCACTATTGGACGGTTGTAGAAGTTTATATACGGCAGCCCATCTTCCTGCGGCTTCGTCGCCTAGAAACATGACATTTAGAACTTTGGTAGATCGGTGGTAATGTTGGTTTTTGATAGGGGGGGTTCCCAGACTCTTAAGCTCATTGACTCTTTCTTGAAGTTTCATGGACCCCTAAACATTTATTATATGAAAATAATTAAATAAATACTACTTTATGCTACACATGTACTGTATACAACATCACGGAGGCGGGCCTCCTTTCATACAGTGCATTTTCTGTTACTCCAAAATGGATTAAATTCAGTATTTTCCTCAAAATTCTACAAATAATAATAAATTGAATCCATTCTGGAGTGATAAAAAATGCACTGTATGAAAGGAGGCCCACCTCCGTGATGTTGTATACAGTACATGTGTAGTATAAAGTAGTATTTATTTAATTATTTTCATATAATAAATGTTTAGGGGTCCATGAAACTTCAAGAAGGAGTCAATGTAATGATGTTTGTTTGAAATCTTTGCTAATTTATTTAAAAAAAAATAAATTTTAAAAATCCCATGTACAGAAGTATCGCAGCCTTTGCTCAATACTTTGTTGAAGCTCCTTTGGCACCAATTACAGCCTCAAGTCTTTTTGAGTATGATGCTACAAGCTTGGCACACCTATTTTTTGGGCAGTTTCCCCCATTTTTCTTTGCAGGACCTCTCAAGCTCCATCAGGTTGGATGGGGAGCGTCGGTGCACAGCCGTTATCAGATCTCTCCAGAGATGTTCAATCACGTTCAAGTCTGGGCTCTGGCTGGGCCACTCAAGGATATTCACAGAGTTGTCCCGTAGCCACTCCTTTGTTATCTTGGCTGTGTGCTTAGGGTGGTTGTCCTGTTGGAAGATGAACCTTCACCCCAGTCTGAGGTCCAGAGCGTCCCAAAGCAGGTTTTCATCAAGGATGTCTCTGTACATTACTGCATTCTTTCTCTCGATTCTGACCAGTCTGCCAGTTCCTGCTGCTGAAAAACATCCCCACAGCATGAGGATGCCACCATCATGCTTCACTGTAGGGATGGTATTAGCAAGGTGATGAGCGATGCCTGGTTTCCTCCAGACGCTTGCCATTCAGGGCAAATAGTTCAATCTTTGTTTCATCAGACCAGAGCATTTTGTTTCTCATGGTCTGAGAGTCCTTCAGGTGCCTTTTGGTAAACTCCAGGGGGGCTGTCATGTGCCTTTTACTGAGGAGTGGCTTCCGTCTGGCCACTCTACCATACAGGCCTGATTGGTGAGGTGCTGTAGAGATGGTTGTTCTTCTGGAAGGTTCTTCTCTCTCCACAGAGAAAGCTGGAGCTCTGTCAGATTGTCCATCGGGTTCTTGGACACCTCCCTGACTAAAGCCCTTTTCCCCCGATCGCTCAGTTTGGCCAGGCGGCCCACTCTAGGAAGAGTCCTGGTGGTTTCAAACTTCTTCTAATTACGGATGACGGAGGCCACTGCGCTCATTGGGATCTTCAGAATTTTGAGGAAAATAATGAATTGAATCCATTTTGGAATAAGGCTGTAACATAACAAAATGTGGAAAAGGTGATACAGCGGTAAAGCAGCACTAAAAATAGCGCTGTTTTACCGCCGACGCCCCCTACCGCCCCAGTGTGAAAGTAGCCTAAGGCTTGATTCACATCTATGCATGTTGCTTTTGAGCGTTTTTTGAGTTTTTTTTGTGATGCTTGCCACGTTTTTGAGCAGCGTTTTTGTAGCGTTTTTACAGCGTTTTTGCAGCGTTTTTTGCGGTGTTTTGCGGTTTTGTTTTGTTTTTTTACAGTTCTTTTTAGACTGTATACAGTTAAAAAAAAAAAAGGCCAAAAACGCAAAACGCATCAAAAACGCACTTGCGTTTTTGATGCTGGTCCATTGAATTCTATTACATGCAAAATGCTGCATTTTGCATGAAAAAAAGTCCCTGACCCTTTCCAAAAATGCAGAGGTACAAAAAGGCATTGATGTGAACATGTTCCATAGGAACCCATGTTAAAAAATTCCCATGCATTTCTGCGAAAATGCAAAATGCATCAAAAAACGCGCTAGTGTGAATGGAGCCTAAAACCTACCCGTTTTCTCTTCTTCTTTGTGAATGGAATAAAAACTTTTTCCCAGTCAGAGAAGAATGTAAGCCAAAAAAACAGTCTCTGTAAACAAAAAATTAAATAAAATATTAATAATAATCTTGATATTAATTATGATATTATTAATAATAGTAATAAAAAATATATAAAATAGCTAGAATCATGCCTTGATCTAGGTTAGTGTCAGAGTCAGTATGTTTTGGGTAGGATTAATAAAACATATATAATAAAAAGTCAGAGTGTTTTTGCCTCGGCTCAGACCTTTGCTGCTGCATTCTGTGTATAAGGCAGCTCATTCATTTCAGTAAAGAAAAAGTTTCTCTGCACTCACAGTTGAAATCACAATAACTGTTGAAGAAGTATTGTAATAGTAAGGAAAGTTCATATGAACATACAGTATTAAAGGACTTATTCCTACTGATGTGGTATGCTGGATTAATGGACTGATACAATCATGCTCCCGGTAGGTACAGTGCCTTAAAAAAAGTATTCATACCCCTTGAAATTTTCCACATTTTATCATGATGCAAAAAAAATGTAAATGTATTTTATTGGGATTTCATGGAATAGATCAACACACAGTTGCACATAAATGTAAAGTGTAAGGAAAATGATGAATGGTTTTCATATTTTTTTTTACAAATAAATATGTGAAAAGTGTGGCGTGCATTTGTATTCAGCCCCCTTTACTCCGATACCCTTACTTAAAATCTAGTAGAACCAATTGCCTTCAGAAGTCACCTAATTAGTAAATAGAGTCCACCTGTGTGTAATTTAATCTCAGTATACATACAGCTGTTCTGTGAAGCCCTCATAGGTTTGTTAGAGAACCTTAGTGAACAAACAGCATCATGAAGGAACACACCAGACAGGTCAGGGATAAAACGTGAGAATAGAAAAGTGTGTATATAGCGCTGTCTATTACCCCAGATGATGTCCTAGAGGACAAAACGCGTCGGGACAGACAATACCACTGCTTCTGCCACATACTTTATTTTACAAAGCGCTTTTTTATCTCCTAAAATTTGAGTGTTTTTTATCTACAATAAATGTTATGAGCTTTTACAATACAGTATTATTCTATGTGCTCTCATATTTTTTCTACATAAAACCCTGACGCCTGATTGGACCTACCCATATTCAATATATCTTCACAAGCACCCGGGCCACCTTGAACCGTGTCTTCAGTGGTAGCTGCCATCAAGGATCCCCACTTTACAAACCTAATTGACCCAGTGGGTATATGCCTATCTGGGTCCATTTTTTCTGGTAAGCCTCACTTCTGAGCGGTGGTGGATCTTCTATCAACACACTCTTTACTTTTTGATATGTCACATTTTTTGCATCACTTTTCATGGACTAAATATATGTGTCACTTATTATTATTATTTCCTACATGGTAATTTCACGTGGTATCCCAGATTTGCAAATATCAAAGGTTGTAATATATTCAATAATTTTACACATTACTTTAAATATTTTTTAGCGCTGCACTTTTCCATATAAGGTCAGGGATAAAGTTGTGCGATTGGCTTGTTCACTGCTGGTGCCATGTGGATTGATTTATGCACCGTGGAAGGTTTTGGGATTCTCCTTCAATTTGTATATCTATTTTTCCTGAACTCTTTATTGGGATTGTATGAATGGACACAATTTATTAATACTTGAATGGAATTAGGCTAAGTTATTATGGTTTTAGCGCTGCATGAATGTATATACAGTTGTGCTCATACCCTTGCAAAATTTATGATTTCTTGGCCATTTTTCAAAGAATATGAATGATAACAGAAAAACTTTTTTGGCTGAAGCCATTTATTTGCAATCAACTGTGTTTACTCTTTTTAAATCATAATCACAACAGAAACTACGCGAATGACCCAGTTTAACATCATATAGTTTTGTGTGCATTACTGCCAGCTTAACGCCATATAGTTCTGTGCGTCACTGTACATTTGCCGCATTATATTGCAGTATATTATAGTGTATCCGTGAAGTGTGTCTGTAGTGTGAGTACTCAAATTAAAGTGCACCAAACACCTTTTTACATTAATTAAAGTTCATCTACTTCTTCTTTACATTTGCTTATAAGCACCGCCCCCTCCATCTCAATAATGTCTGAGAGGACAACAAGGAGAGGCAGACATTCCCTTGGCACTGTAAGGGGGCCAGCAACAAATGTGTCCACAGGCAAAGGTGGATGTGGTGGTCAGTCCTCAGGCAGGGCATAATTTACTCTGTTTAGTCAGTTTGCCCGTGCTATCCAGCCACAGCATGCAGAGGAGGTGGTGGACTTGCTTACTAAACCTTCCTCTTCCTCCTCATCCTCTTCATCCTCTGTCACGCAAGTAGAGACAAGTGTGCAGTCCCCTGCAGTTGCCAGAGTGGATAAACCTGGCTCCTTGTCCACATCTATTCCTACCATAGCCCCAACATCAGCCATTGAGGAGTCAGCTGAGTTATTTGACCACTTACTCCTTGATGATGCCCAGCCATTACTGGATTCAGATGTTGGTTCTGAGGTTGGGGATGACAGGAACATGAGCCTAGAGAGAGGGAGGAACACTGGTAGACAAATTGGCATTGATTTTCCCCCAGCCGCAGCTTATTGCCAAGTTGTTTCCAGTGGTAATGATGAAGATGGAGGAGATGGAGATGGAAATGATGATGATGATTATGATGAGGTCACTGATGTGACTTGGGTGCCAGATAGAGCAGAGGAGGAAACTAAAGGTGAGGGGGCACAACCCCAAGGAGGCCGACATCAAGTAAGAGTTGAGAGCAGCCACCCTATTCCATCACATTCTGCAGCTGTTATCTCCCGGCCCACTCCCCAAAGCTCAGCTGTCTGGGCCTTTTTCAGCACATCTGCAGCAGATCACACTCTTGCTATCTGCAAACTGTGTCTCAGGCATATCAAATGTGGCAAAAACACCAACAATTTGGGTACCACATGCCTAACAAGGCATTTAACGTCCAACCACTCAGCCCATTGGCAAGAGCACCTAAAAGCCACACAAAAGGGGCACAAATCTGTTCCTTCTCCCCATCTCCACCTTACCCACTTCAGTCTTCCCCTGTGATACCGAGTCATTACCTTTCAGCAGTCTCCACTGACAGGGATATTGGTATAGCACAGGGTGTCCCAGGTCCTAGCAGTACATCTGCCAGCAGCACACCACCAGCTGTAGACTGTAGCCGGCAAATTTCTCTGCCCCATCTGCTGCAACGAAAAAAAAAATACAGTCCCTGCCACCCACATGCCCAGCGTCTGAATGCAAGCTTGTCAAAGCTGTTGGCTCTCCAACTTCTGCCTTTCAGCCTGGTGGATTCAGCCCCCTTCCGAGAACTCGCACAATGTGCTGTACCACAATGGCAGGTTCCCAGTCGCTACTAATTTTCACGTAAGGCCATTCCATCTCTCTACCATACATGGAAGTAAATATTCTGGCACCGTTTGGCAAGGCAGTCAGCCGTAAAATCCACCTTACTGCTGACACGTGGTCCAGCAAGCATGGGCAGCAACGATATAATTCGTTCACAGCACACTGGGTAACGCTGCTTGCAACTCGAAAGGATGCAGGACAGGCCTCGGTGCTGCAGCTTGTTGTGCCCCCATGTCTCCATACAGCTGGTGGTGATGATGCCAGACCTGTGAGCTCTATCTCCTCCTCCTCCTCCTCCTCCTCCTCTGCCACTTCCATGCCCTCCTCTGCAGAATTGTCCTATGAACATCAGGTACCCCATAAGCGTTTGAAGGGCTATTCCCAGAGCCAGGCTAAAAGGTTCCATGCAGTGCTTGCAGTGCTTCAGCTGGTGTATTTAAGGGACAGGAACCACACCAGGGCAAAGATTCTTGCAGCTCTGCAGGGACAGGCCCAGAGGTGGTTCACACCACGCCAGCTGAAGCCAGGAATGGTGGTGTTCGATAATGGCTCAAACCTCCTGTCTGCCCTTAGACAGGAAAAGTTGACACATGTGCCATGCCTGGCACATGTAATCAATTTGGTGGTGCAGCGTTTCCTAAGTACGTACCCAGGGTTGCAAGATGTACTAAAACAGGCCAGAAGAATCTGTAGCCATTTCAGGCAGTCATACACAGCCAGTGCTCGGTTGGCTGAAATTCAGCAGAAATTCCACCTGCATATAAACCGCTTGATTTGTGACATGCCCACCAGGTGGAACTCAACTTTGGGAATGCTGAAGCGGCTGTCAGAGGGCCGTCAATGGATATCTGTGCCAGTACGACACGACCACAGGCTCAGACTGCCTCGGCTTTTTTCCCCACGCCAATGGCTGATCATTAAGGATGCATGCACTGTATTGTCACCATTTGAGGAGGCTACAAGGATGGTGAGCAGTAACAGTGTATGCATCAGTGACACAATCCCTGTTGTGTTCCTGCTGGAACAGACTCTGCGTGGTATTATGGACAGGGCACTGGAGGCAGAGCAGCAGGAGGAAGAGGAGGACTTCCTTTCCTCTCAAGGCCCACTTTATCCAGACATCATCATTCCTATGTCACAGAACACACAGGGGGAGAGAGGTGAGGAGGATGAGGAGGAGGATTCTGGCACTTTCATAGGCTTCGAAGAAGAGGAAGACATGCGTCAATCTGTAAGCGATGGCTTTCCAACCCCAGGACCCTTGGGAGTAGTACGTGGCTGGGAGGAGGACGTTCCAGATGCTGTCATCCTAAGTGACCCCGAGGGGTCTGCTTCTCAAGCCTCTGCAAATTTAAGGCACATGGGCAACCTCATGCTTCAAAGCCTTTGAAAGGACCCAAGAATACTTGGCATAAAGGAGATGTATGATTACTTCTCCTTTATGCCACTTCTTTAACTCCACGTTAAAGAGGATTTTATTGAACGTTTTTCCTGACTCCAGTAAGTTACAGTGTGGTGGAAAACGTCGTTTTGAGTCTTCTGTTGGTCAAGAGAGGAGCGTTGGAGAAGGCATCTGCCTAAGTGAGGGATTTTGGTATTTTTTTAGTCCTCGCCGCCCAGGACTATCATATTCCACATCCCACCGACAGCGTTTGCATCACATGGTAAACGATTACCTCGGGGCCAAAACAGATATGGAGAGCTTTCCAGCTGACAATCCACTGACTTACTGGGTCGTGAGAATAGATCACTAGCCAGAACTTGCCCAGTATGCTATTGAGTTGTTGGGCTGCCCTGCATCCAGCATGCTTTCAGAACAGGCATTCAGTGCTGCAGGAGGTTTCGTTACTGATCATAGAACGCATCTGTCCACAGACTCTGTGGACCATTTGACTTTTATAAAAATTAATCAGTCCTGGATTACCAGCTATGAAGCCCCTGATGCCGATGTCACTGATTAAGTCTTTTTGGGATGTGGAATCTCTGCAGGACTTCGAGGCTGCCTAGCTTTGAGGGTGTTCAATCATTTCATCTGGAAGAATGTTTTTGGTATAGGTTTCATGGGCACAATTAACACACAAAGACCAATTTTTGTTTGACAGGTACATATCATTGCAATTTTTTACAGCAAGGCCAATTCTTATTTTAATCAAGAGTACCTCTATAGGGTTACGGTGGAAAGGCGCCCCCGACACCCAAAGAGTAATTTTTCTGCACCTGTTTGACAGGTACATATCATTGCAATTTTTTTACAGCAAGGCCAATTCTTGATTTCATCAAGATTACCTCTATAGGGTTACGGTGGGAAGGTGCCACCGACACCCAAAGACTAATTTTTACGTACCCGTTACTTCTTTCCAAAGTCAAAGTGACACCAGAATAAATTAAAAAAATCTCTAATCTAATCCAGACACTAAATTGGAAGGAATTTTTCATTTTTAAGCTTTCACTTTAAAAATCAAAAAATCACTGCTTATTTAAAATTGACATTTTTCACAAACTTTTTCTTTATTAATACATGTCCCCCAGGGCAGGACCCCTGGCTCCTATAACCATTGTATGCCCAATGACTTTCATATAAGCCTTCAAAATGGACACTTTTGATTTTTGACGTTTAGGTCCTATTGACTTTAATGGGGTTCATTATTCACGGGGTTCGAAACTTCTGGTGCGAACCGAACAGGGGTCTGTTCGGCCCATCCCTAATCCAGAGGAGAACAATCTCCTCTGTGAAGGCCGGAGAATGGAGCAGTGAAAATTTTTCACTGCTTCATAAATGGACACCTCAGTATCTTCCTCAAGCGTCAGCCCCGCTTCCCTGTTGAGTCCCTAGCTTGGCATTCACACATACTCCTCAAGCATTACCCCATTGGTCTGCTCGGTCCCTGGCTTGGCACACAAGACTGCTCTGCAAGCGTCACCTCCGCTGCCTAGGTCCCTGGCTTGACACCTTGCTGAAGTTTCCCATTTCTTCACCGTCCCCAGTTGGTGATTATACTACTCTGGTACTTGCTTCGGCTACTCACTGTGGTCCCCGGTAACAAGGTGGATGGTCCCTTAGTGGTGACAGCTTCCCCTCTACCTCCAACCACGACAGGTTCTCCGGCAGGCAGAACGTCAATTCTGGCTGGACTGCAAGCCGCAGTCCTGAACCCTACGCTTCTGGATAGGCCCTCAGACAGCCTAGCAGCCAGACGTCCCTGGGATTAGCCTCAGGCTCTGGCCTAGCAGCCCAGGGCACCACAACACACGTCCACCCAGACAGCCGTCCAGGCGGCACAGACCCCGATCACCTAACTCCACCCAAATAAATAGGCTCTCCCAGCAGGCCAAGGGATTCTAGAAAACCCCAACTCATTGGTTGAGATACCCCATACACTCATAACCTGTCCTTGCAATGCCCTTGTCTTATCCAATGTCCCCACTCCTGAGGTACCCGGCCACCTAGTGACATAAGAGAGAATGCAGCAATTCCAGAATTAGGGTGAAGTCAGTTGACCCCCTAGCAATTGGCCAAGACAACTATCACTTGGCAGATAAATTTACGAGCAACCCTGCCCAAACATCAGGGTGCTACAGAGGGATCCAGAAGGTGGCTGGGAATGTGATAAATTTTAGGGACGCTCTGGGTGAGTGTCTTTCCTCTTCAGGGAGAGTTGTAGTCTCCTGGGGGGGCTATTGCCTCTTGGAGAGAGTTTCTAAAAAGGGTCATTGCACTCTAAATCTCAGCTGGAGCTGGTCTGAGGGCCTGGGGAAGACTGCTATAGGAGTATTTGCTAGAGGGCACTGTGCTTAAGGCCTGGTCTGGAGAAGAATCTTTTTATCGCCCTCACTGTGGATGCTGGGTGGCAGAAAGCTCCAAGGACATTGTACAGACCTGGCTGTGGACTTTGGGTATTCTTGTGCTAGAAAAAATCTAAGTGCCAGAGGTTGCTACATGGACTGGGGCTGTTTTGACAGAGTCCTAGATATAGTGTCCATTCCCTGTCAGCTCCAGAAAAGGCTGCTGTAAGAATGTTAGTGAGATGTTTGTCTTCCTATTATTCCTATTGATCTTTTTGGAAAATCCTGTGACCCTAAACCTCTCTCCTGGTAAAGTTTCTTTAAGCCAACTAACTAGCTAAGGTAATGATTAAGCACAGGTCAGATGTGTGAAACACATTTACGTGACTAATACTGTACCTGGTGTCCCTTGGTATATCCTGGTCGTTTTCAATAAAAGGCATTGTTTTGGAACCTTTGGATGTGAAGCCATTTCTTCTTTTTCTTAAATAGCTAGGCTTACAAAGCCTGTAGGAACTTGGGACGAAACACTGACAAAAAAAACGGAGGCAATAGGAAATTAAGGGGAGGAGCCAAGAACTTTTCCTAGGGAAGGCCCTTTGGCAAATTACCTTGTCCCCGTGTTGATGAGGACAATGGCTTCTTTCCCACAACCCTGGCCCAGTGCCTGTGGGGGTCTGCAGGCGAGGGAAGGCTTATTGGAAACTGGAAGCTCCCTTTAAAAATAAGGTGGCTCCCAGATACCCACCCCCCTATTTTAATAATAGCCTGGTACATACCGAGAAGGCCTGGCTCACAGATCAAATTCACCCCAAAGGTGTTCTATCAGGTTGAGGTAGGACTCTGTGCACGCCAGTCAAATTTGTTCACCCCAAACGTGCTCATCAACACTATACTGCCTAAAGTATTGGGCTAACCCTTTTAATCATTTGGTGGAGGGGGAATTATAGTGTGGGGTTGTTTTTCAGGGATTGGGCTTTGTCTCTTGGTCTGCACCTGACCTCAACCCAATAGAACATCTTTATGGTGAATTAGAGCGGAGACTGCGAGCCAGGCCTTCTCGTCCAACATTAGTGCCTGACCTCACAAATGCGCTTCTGGAAGAATGGTCAAACATTCCCATAGACACATTCCTAAACCTTGTGGGCGGCCTTCCCAGAAGAGTTGAAGCTGTTATAGCTGCAAAGGGTTGGCCAACTCAATATTGAACCCTACGGACTAAGACTGGGATGCCATTAAAGTTCATGTGCGTGCAAAGAAAGGGTCACAATACTTTTGGCAATATAGTGTACATGGTGCTGAGGAAAGAGTCTGAATGTTGGTTATGCACTCTGCAGCCCACCTGACCTGATTTTCCGCACAGGAATTCCACATATTTTTTTTCTGCCATACCCAGATCATTTCTTGTGGGGTTATGCAGGACACATCAACGAAAAGCATATGTTATATGCAAAACAGACATTTTACACCGTAAACACACAATGTTCTATAATACAATTACATTTGTTCTATGGTTTTAAATCATCTGAAGACAATTTACATTGTCAAGAAAATTATAACCCGAATATAATATACAAACTCATAAAACATGTCAAAAATATTCCAGGCGAATGTGACATTTACACAGTAAATGTAATTTTCCTTTAATTATACCAGGAAAATAAAAAAAAATATACAGTTTACGTTCATCCCAATAAAAATAAACTGGTTTCACAACATTTTCTGACCTTTGCAACGCTGTCATGAGTGGCTGGTGACCAAGCTAAAACATATGGAGTAGCTATAAATATACTGCATTATAGAGAATTTCTTTTGATTAGTAAGTAGGAATAAAGATCCAGGTATTTCTAATGTGTTTTGGAAAATCACTATGTGATATACTTCCCTTTTGATTGTTTTATTTTTTGAAAGCCTAAGTTAAGGTAAAAAATGTAAAAAATAAAATAAATAGCACAAGGGACAGTACTATTAGTTATAGAGAAGTGTCCTTTGTGCTGGTTTTGTAAAGCAAACATTATTAATACACTACAGGGGCTTCTAAGCTTCCTTGCTTTACCGCAAAATGACCTGAAAAGACGCAAAGCAAAACAGCATCTTCACCCTTTCTCGTGTTCACAGGGGTGCAGAGTAAGTTCATTCATGAGTTAAGATCACAGAAGAGCAAACAAATTAATCAGTGGTGTGAATGAAAAAAAAAAAGTCATCACCACTGTCCCAAGGTAGCTAGTAATACATATAACAAACAAATAACAAATAATAAATATGCAAAATAACTACATTTGGTTGCAGAAAATCAAAATACACTATATTACCAAAAGTATTGGGACACCTGCCTTTACACACACATGAACTTTAATGGCATCCCATCGACAACAAAATCCTAGGATTTTTTCCGACGGATGTTGCCTCAAACTTGTCTTGCATACACACGGTCACACAAAGTTGTCAGAAAATCCGATCATTCTGAACGCGGTGACGTAAAACACATACGTCGGGACTATAAACGGGGCAGTGGCCAATAGCTTTCATCTCTTTATTTATTCTGAGCATGCGTGGCACTGTGTGCGTCGGATTTGTGTACACACGATCGTAATTTCTGACAACGGATTTTGTTGTCGGAAAATTTTATATCCTGCTCTCCAACTTTGTGTGTCGGAAAATCCGATGGAAAATGTGTGATGGAGGCCACACACGGTCGGAATTTCCGACAACAAGGTCCTATCACACATTTTCCATCGTAAAATCCGACCGTGTGTATGGGGCATTAGTCTGTAGGGTTCAATATTGAGTTGGCCCAACCTTTGCAGCTATAACGGCTTCAACTCTTCTGGGAAGGCTGTCCACAAGGTTTAGGAGTGTGTCTATGGGAATGTTTGACCATCCTTCCAGGAAGCACATTTGTGAGGTCAGGCACAGATGATGGAAGAGAAGGCCTGGTCTCCGCTCTGATTTATCCCAAAAGTGTTCTATCGGGTTGGGTTCAGGACTCTGTGCAGGCCAGTCAAGTTCCCCCACCCGTAACGCGATCATCCCTGTCTTTATGGGCCTTGCTTTGTGCACTGGTCCTAATCATTTGGTGGAGGGGGGATTATGGTGTGGGGTTGTTTTTCAGGGGTTGGGCTTGGCCCATTAGTTCCAGTAAAGGGGACTCTTAAGGCATCAGCATACCAAGCAGGCCCGGATTTACTCCCTTTGCCGCCCCAAGGCCGGGCCCTTCAATGCCCCCCCCCACACACACCACCAGAAAGAGCCCCCAGACATGATACGGTCAAAGACTGCAGACATGATACAAGAGATGGTCAGAGACTGCAATCATAGTACAGGAGATGGTCAGAGATTGCAGACATGATACAGGAGACGGTCAGAGACTGCAGTTCCTATGGACATTAGTAGATAATGGCCGATAGGCCCTCTCACCTGACCCAGCGATACAGCAACGGTTCCCTCTGATCAGGAGTCAGCTCACTCTGAATTGCCCGTGGCGAGTCTGTTGGGTAGCACCCAGATCTGTATTCCTGCAATGACTCCATTCCTTTCTCCGCCAGGGATGGCGCTAGGCTGTGTGGCTTTCCCTCTGGTGGCGCAGGGTAGCGGGGTTCTCTCTCTGATGGTGTTCCCTCAGCACTGCCCTCTCCCTCTGGAGTCCTGGGTGTACTTTCCTGGGTGTAGACCCCCCCAGGACAAACCACCCCCCTCCATTAGTACAGACCCCCCCCAGGACAAACCCCCATCCATTAGTACAGACCCCCACCAGGACAAACCCCCCTCCCTTCATTAGTACAGATCCCCCCAGGACAAACCTCCCTCCCTTAGTACAGACCCCCCCTAGGACAAACCCCCCTCCCTTCATTAGTACAGACCCCCCCAAGGACAAACCCCCCTCCCTTCATTAGTACAGATCCCCCCCAGGACAAACCCCCCTCCCTTAGTACAGACCCCCCTAGGACAAACCCCCCTCCCTACATTAGTACAGACCCCCCTAGGACAAACCCCCCTCCCTTCATTAGTACAGACCCCCCAGGACAAACCCCCCTCCCTTTATTAGTACAGACCCCCCCAGGACAAACCCCCCTCCCTTCATTAGTACAGACCCCCCCAGGACAAACCCCCCTCCCTTCATTAGTACAGACCCCCCAGGACAAACGCCCCTCCATTAGTACAAACCCCCCAGGACAACCCCCCTCCATTAGTACATACCCCCCAGGACAACCCCCCCTCCATTAGTACATACCCCCCAGGACAACCCCCCTCCATTAGTACAACCCCCCCCAGGTCAACCCCCCCTCCATTAGTACAAACCCCCCCAGGACAACCCCCTCTCCATTAGTACAAACCCCCCCAGGTCAACCCCCACCCCCTCCATTAGCACAGACCTCCCCAGGACAAACCCCCCTCCCTTCATTAGTACAGACCCCCCCCAGGACAAACCCCCCTCCCTTCATTAGTACAGACCCCCCATGACAAACGCCCCTCCATTAGTACAAACCCCCCAGGACAACCCCCCTCCATTAGTACATACCCCCCAGGACAACCCCCCTCCATTAGTACAAACCCCCCTCAGGACAACCCCCTCTCCATTAGTACAAACCCCCCCAGGTCAACCCCCACCCCCTCCATTAGCACAGACCCCCCCAGGACAAACCACCCCTCCCTTCATTAGTACAGACCCCCCCAGGACAACCCCCCCCTCCATTAGTACAGACCCCCAGGACAACCCCCCTTCATAAGTACAACCCCCCCAGACAAACCCCCCCTTCACTAGTACAGAGCCCCAGGACAACCCCCCCCTCCCAGGACAACTCCCCCTCCATAAGTGAACAGATGGAACAGATGGAAACAGGCTTGGGCGGGAGTGAGAGACACAAGAGAACACGCGCCCCCCCACCCCCCCGCACAGAGACCAGCCGCTCCGATCTCCGGCGGCTGCTCTCCTTCTCTGACAGGAGGAGGGAGGGGGGACAGGCTGAAGCCTCGAAAAAAACAGCAGCGGCGGCGGTGGGAGCGGAGGGAGCCGCGTCTGGACACAGAGAGTAGGAGGAGGGAGAGGAGCACTCTAGCGCTTCAGCGCCCCCACCTCTCTGGTGCCCGGGTGCGCTGCATGCTGCTAGGTTAGTGTGGGGGGCGGCCGAGAAGTCATTGCAGGAGCGGCGCCGGGCCGCCCCTGTACCACTGCCACCCCGAGGCCTGGCCTCGGTGGCCTTGTGGGAAATCCGGCCCTGATACCAAGATATTTTGGACAATTTCATGCTCCCAACTTCGTGGGAACAGTTTGGGGATGGCCCCTTCCTGTTCCAACATGACTGCGCACCTGTGCACAAATCAAGGCCCATAAAGACATAGATGAGCAAGGTTGGGAAGGAGGAACTTGAATGGCCTGCACAGAGTTCTAACCTCATCCTGATAGAACACCTTTGGGATGAATTAGAGCGGAGATTGAGAGCCAGGCCTTCTCCTCCAACATCAGTGCCTGACCTCACAAATGCGCTTCTGGAAGAATGGTCAAACATTCCCATAGACACACTCCTAAACCTTGTGGGTAGTCTTCCCAGAAGAGTTGAAGCTGTAAAGGGTGGGCCAACTCAATATTGAACCCTACAGAATAAGATGCTATTAAAGCTCATGTGCGTGTAAAGGTAGGTGTGCCAATACTTTTGGTAGTATAGTGTATATTGGATCAAAGTTTATAGAGCTTAACAATTCATAGCACTCTGAAAGCAAAATATATAGAGTATAGATCAGAATAATCCATTTATGCAGTGATGCAGGGCTGGTAGTTTATAAATCCACCATATTGGGCCACAAGTAATTTGTAATTGTGGGGATGACCATATTGGGGCCAGAGCCATTGGTGTGTTTGTAATTGTGAAGATGATGTGGTTCCTCTTCGGTGATTCAATGATGATTACTTGAGGATGATCGGCCCTTGCCATAGATTGTCTGACATTTCATTTACATCATGGGATCTTTTTTTTTTTTTTTTTTTTTTTTTTTACTGTTTACAATTTTTGTGAATGAGTTGAGGTATTATGCACCCTTTACTCATTCATTTAGGGGGATGCAAGTATCTGGGGGCCCCCTTATTGTTAAAAGTGGGCATCCAGATTCTGATCCTACAACCACAGGGCCAGCATTGTAGGGAAGAGCCCCTTGTCCTCATCAACATAGGGACAATGTGCTTTGCCAAGAAGGGGTCCCCCTGGCTAGGTACCACCCATGTTGAGGGCATGTAGCCTGGAATGGTTTGGGGGAGGGGAGGACGCTCGTCCCCATCCTTTTTTGCCATTCCAAGCTGCATTCTGGGATACGGTATGGCTTTTGGAGGGTAGCCATGATTTTTTTTCTTGATTTCTGCAAGAGGTTCCACCTTAAAATCCATACCAGACCTTTCTGGGGGAGAATTTTGGCTTGGACGTTGTTTGTTTGTTTTTGTTTTGTGTGTGGCGCCCATATTAAAATTCATACCAGACCTGAAGGGCCTAGAATGAAATATGGGAACCCCCCAGGACAAATTATTTTGATACTCCCTACTCCTTTGCTTACGTGGCTGGGTATTTCCATCCATGTAAGTGGATGGGGATGGTGAAGTCACTGGTTGTTAAAGTGGTTCTAAGGGCAGAAGGTTTCTTACCTTAATGCAATCTATGCATTTAGATAAAAAACCTTCTGTGCTCAGCAGCTCCCCTAGCCCCCCTAATACTTACCTGAACCCCATTGCGATCCATTGATGTGCACGAGAACCTCAGCTCCAGGGACTCTCCCTCCTCATTGGCTGAGACAGCAGCGGACACCATCGGCTCCTGCTGTTGTCAATCACAGCCAGTGAGCCAATAAAAAGATAGAGGGGCGGTGCTGAACTGCGGCTCTTTGTGTGAATGGATACACAGAGCAGCGGCTCAGGTGCCCCCATTGCAAGCTGTTTGCTCTGGGGGCACTCGGCAGGAGGGAGGGGCCAGGAGTTCCGGGGGAGGGGGGACCCAAGAAGAGGAGGATCGGGGCTGCTCTGTGCAAAACCACTCCACAGAGCAAGTAAGTATAACATGTTTTTTTTTCTTTAAAGCCAAGCCTTTAATATCAGTTTAAGGACGCTGCTTACACTCACCTGCGTCCTTGTCATGTATAATAGTGGTGATGTAATACTGCCTTGAACAGAAACACACACAGATCCTTTGCTCCGCTCAAGACTGGCCTCTCCTGCACATGGACAACCTGGACAGTCCGTCTCCATTCTTCATTGAACATAGGGAGAAATCAGCAGGGAAGTTCCCGTATCCTTGTGAGCAAGCCGGGAGCCATGAAATGCATCAAGCAAAGGTTGGTTTTGGGTTTGAGACATTACGGCATGCAGTCAACGCACTGATTATTAAAAAAACAGAAAGAAGAAGTAATAAGAGTGCAGCTGATTTTTTAATACTGTTATTATGCATGATGTCTGGACCTAACCTTGTGTTCACACCGAACCTTAACCTCATCCCTATACACCAGTTTGCTCTCAATGGAAGAGCAATAAAAGCTCACCAGCATCTATTTTCCCAGTCCACTCTTCTTGAGTATTCTCAGGAATTTCAAGCACCGCTGAGCCTTTTTCAAAACCACCATGGTATACCTGTCACATCTGAGCAGCCCATGTGACTATAGAGACCCACATGTGGGCGTATACACAGTAGTAAATGACAGCCCACTCCCCCCCTCCCTCCTCCATGTCCATTAACCAGCTAAACACAATTGGTTTGGGATATTACCATTTCATTTGACCACACACAGTCCTTTCCATATCAGACATCCAAAACAACTTCTAATACCAACCAACGTACTTGACAATTACTTTTATACTCATTTTTAGATGTTTGGAACGACCAACCCCACTTCTCTATGGATTGCCCAGTGGGAACCGGTTTCCTAGTCACACCTTTTTCAGCACATTTACCCACCTGTTCCCTGATGCTTAGCCTGCCTGTGTGCCGCCTCAGCTCCCATGCTATACTACCTGGACCCACTTTCGGTGACTGTTGCCACACTCAAGCTTCATGGTTAGCCTGTAAGTATGGGTAGATGTTACATCATTTCCCCTCAACAATTTTAGATTCCCATACTCAGTTTGACTCAGTACTGATACCTTATAATTTATACCTTTTAGACACCCTGGCCGCATCTGCTCCTGATGAGTGGTAATTAACCACGAGCGCTACGGATGCCATACCAATGCGTTTTCTATTTAGAGCAACATTTTGATATATATCATTATATGTTTGACCAATGTCTAAAAAAATACCTCCTTCTATCATGTTATCAATAATTCTTGATTTTAGAAATTGATCTGTGAGCTACCATTAATTGCATTGATGTGTATTTTCATTATGTATGGAATTGACATCATACTTATGTGTATGTGTGTACCAGTTTTGACCTATTTTTATGGTTATATGCAATAAATTTGTCTACTCAACTACAGTTCATTACTCACTCTTATATTGCATGTTTCATTTAAAGTCCCGAACCCTCTCTTGTTTCGGGATATTACATAGGATAAAAAGAAAACAATACTGCGCTAGTACCCCAAAATAAAAATAATGTAGCAGCCAGCACAACAATAGATAAAATTGGGTGATAAATGATAAAAATAAGTGCAGCGCCAACAGATAAAAAGGTACCTATAAGCTTACAAGGTGCTAATACACAATGCACCTGGCTAGTAATGACCAGGTCAGTTAAACAATTATTGACATAAATGTAATAGTGCTAAATCAGTAAACGGTATAAACTGTATAAACTCCTTGGTAAGCAGTGAAAAAATAGCGAATTAAACCGTTGAAAGTGTCTAGTGCAAGCATTAAATCTCAAAGAGACTGAGCATAGTCCACCGGAGTGATCCAATTGATACATTTGTAAAAAAATGAAACATTTTTATAAATATGTGTATAAAACAAAAAAATAATGTCCAAAACAACTGAAGAGCAACCTGCAAAAAAAGAAGAAAAATGTCAATGAAATCATACGGTGGAAAAAAATGTATAAATGTATAGATAAAAAGTTCATAAGGTGATCCAAGGGAAAGAAAGTGAAATCCCAATGCCGGAAGAGATGGTCACATATGTGAGAAGATATCCACCACTGATAAGGTGAAGGCTTACCGGAGCATGTGGACTCAACAAGGCATATGCCCCATGAGGCAGTCAAGCGTGAGGTGTACCCACACCAATGGGGAGAGCTTCCACACCACTCTGTATTGGCCACGGTAGAAGGTGATCCCTAAGATCTTGTAGCAGCTAGGCCTTGATAAGGTCATCAATGGTGGACCAAAAGGCCAGCTTTGTCTCACTGAAGGAAAATGTTGCCTCTCCAGCTTCACCTACTCCTTGCTGATTTTTTCAGAAGGGATGGATCCCAAATTATAGGTGTAGCGCCCTGGAGTTTAGTCAGAGAGCTCCTCACCACATTCCTTAGCAGGGGTAGCTACCATAGTTAAATTGTTAGAGATCCATTAATTTCTCCCTAAGTTTGGCCTTGTTGTACTTTTCTCTTCTACCACTAGGTGGTCGGGCACTTGGTGGTATTAGATATGAGAAGGGCAACCAAAGGTCAGGTTATGGGTATGTAGGTGTCCCGACCAATGGGCAGGGGTTTTCTTTAATCTCTTGGCCTGCTGGGAGAGCCTATTTATTCAGGTGAGGTCAGTTCTGTGTCCCCCGGACTGTCATCTGGGTGGACGTGTGTCATATGCCCCGGGCTGCTAGGCCGGAGATTGGGCTTATCCCGGGGGGCATTTGACATCATATGACGTCCAGCAGGATAAGCCGCGATCACGCGCCCAGGGGGGTGCACAGCACGGCGATCAGCGGAGCTGTGTGTCACTCTCCAATCGTGGTAAAGAGCCTATGATGTAGGCTCTTTAACACCTGATCAGCTGTGTCCAATCACAGCTGATCACAGCGGCAACCAAGAAGTGCCGGTAATTGACTTTCCTCGCTTCGCGCTGACAGGGAGAGACGATCGTCGGCTCTCCTGTCAGAGGGGAATCTGCACTGATAATAAGCGCATTGATTATCAGCGCAGTCCCCATCAGAGGTGCCCATCACAGCTGGCAATCAATGCCCATCAGATGCCAATCAGTGCCCAGCAAAATGTCAGTCAGTGCCCACCAAAATGCAAATCAGTGCCCATCAGTAATGACTGTCAGTACCTTCTCATCAGTACTGCCTATCAGTGCCATCTTTTAGTGCCCATCAGTGCCATCTATTAGTGCCCATCAGTGCCACCCATCAGTGCTGCCTGTCAGTGCCCATCAGTGTCACCCATCAGTGCTGCCTGTCAGTGCCCATCAGTGCTGCCTATTAGTGCCCATCAGTGCTGCCTATTAGTGCCCATCAGTGCCGCCTATCAGTGTCCATCAGTGCTGCATATCAGTGCTGCCTATCGGTGCCCATCAGTGCTGCATATCAGTGCCGCCTATCAGTGCTCATCAGTTCTACATATCAGTCTCACCTCATCAGGGCCGTCAGTGAAGGAGAAAACTACATTTTGTAACAGAAACAAAGAAAAACATTTTTTTTTACAAAAATGTCTGTCTTTCTTAGTTTGTTTAGCAAAAAAAAACAGTAGTGATCAAATACCACCAAAAAAAAGCTCTATTTGTGGGAAGAAAATTATTAAAATGTTATTTGGGTACAGTGTAGCATGACCACGCAGGTGGTCATTCAACATGTGAGAGCACTGAAAGCTGAAAATTGTCTTGGGCAGAAAGGGGGGAAAGTGCCTGGTATTGAAGTGGTTAAGCTCTTTCATTATTGCTACATTTGACATCTGTCATCAAATTGTTGTCCAAGAATGAGTACCATTTGACCACTTTCTGAACATCTTCTCTGTGCAGCTTCTCAACCCAAATCAGATACTGCAATATGTGATTTGCATTTTGGCATGCACTATAATACCAAAAGTATTGGGACACCTGCCTTCACATGAACTTTAATGGCATCCCAGTCTTAAGCCTTGTACACATGGTACGCTTGTTGGCCAACTGAGCATCTGATTTTTGTCAAAAGGGCGTGTGCCAGGATCTTGCCTTGCATACTAACGGTACACAATTGTCGCGCAACAAACACGAATGTAGTGACGTGCTATGAGGAATTTCAGCATTTGAGCGCCACCCTTTGGGCCCCTTCTGCTAATTTCGTGTTTGGTGAGCATTGATTCCGAGCATGTGTGTTTGTACTTTCGACTTTTGTGTGAGGGATTTGTGCACTGACCATATGGATATCGAACAACAGGCCGTTGTCCGCCAAAAATTTACTAGCCTGTCATCCAACATTTGTTGGCCAAAAGTTAGACAACAATTGTAAAAAGGAGCGTACTAACAGTAAGATTTAAGGACAACAGTTTGTCAACAGACAATGCCCTGCCAACAACTGGATCGTGTGTACGAGGCTTATGTCCGTAGGGTTCAATATTGAGTTGGCCCACCCTTTGCAGATATAACAGCTTCAACTCTTCTGGGAAGGATGTCCACAAGGTTTAGGAGTGTGTCTATGGGAATGTTTGACCATTCTTCCAGAAGTGCATTTGTGAGGTCTCTAATTCATCCCAAAGGTGTTCTATGGGGTTGAGATCAAGATAGTCAAGTTCCTCCACCCCAAACTTGCTCATCCATGTCTTTATGGGTATGTTTGACCATTCTTCCAGAAGCGCATATGTGAGGTCAGGCACTGATGTTAGACGGGAAGGCCTGGTTAGTAGTCTACGCTCTAATTCATCCCAAAGGTATTCCATCGGGTTGAGATCAAGACAGTCAAGTTCCTCCACCCCAAACTCGCTCATCCATGTCTTTATGAACCTTGCTTTGCGCACCCTTCACTGGAACTAAGGGGCCAAACCCAACCCCTAAAAAACAACCCCACACCATAATCCCCCCCTCCCACCAAATGATTTGGACCAGTGCACAAAGCATATGAATTAGCACATACGTTGTATAAAGAGCAAAGAATAGTCCCATTTTCAAGAAATGCAATGGTTGAGGGAACCCTACTGTAATGTTGCGATGCCCAGTGGGGGTGGTGGGTTGTTATTATGTGTTGCTTTGCCTACATGGCACACATATACAGTATATACAGTATATACACCTCAAGAGAGGATAATGTAGAGGATGTTCTTTTGCTGCTATTCTGCTGCGCCCTTGCATTGTTTGTGTGAATAGTTACCATCACAGTTATGTATCATTTCCTTTTTTTCTGGTCAGCCTCAGCGAGTTTGTTTTGCGCTGTCCTATTCTCAGATGAACACATGTTGTGTACTTTCTCTTAGATAAACCACATACACTTTATTGAGATTTAAATATATAGCAGAGCACATTTATTTCCTGGAACAAGACACAGATTTCCTTTGAGGGCAACTCCATCTATTTTTTCATCCTAAAATAGTTTACAAATGTCGTATTTTGATGCATTTGCGTGGAGTCTCCCAATCTGGGTGATTTTAGGACAATCCAAGATAATTCTTTTTTATTTAACATACTTCTAATCCCCAAACAGAAATGGATCCAGTATAAAAAGATATTACACGTCAAAAGTAAAATTCTTCGCCTGTGAAAGAAAAGTTATATGAAAAAAAAAAGGTAAAAGTTAAAAAGTCATCATGGTAACTGACTACAGTTAAATATGAAATATTTCTTTTCTGTGCATTGAGTCCTAGGAACAGCTGGATGTGGGAGTAACCTGAAGGAACTACTCTATAATGATTTAAGCAGCCGGTATTCCCACTGTGAGCCTGATTTGACATTTCAACCGGTGTGTTGTTTGACTGTATTTCAATATTAAGGAAGATTACAGTTAATTATGGGTGGAACAGATGGTCTGAATTGTAGAGAACATCATTTGTCAGCTGGTGGTGTCTGTTACTGCCTATAGACATGCAACTGTCGTCTTCCAGCCATTGCTGTCTACCACTGCCCATAGACATGAGGCTGTCATCTGTCAGCTAGAGGTGTCTGCCACTGCCCATAGACATGAGATTGTCATCTGTCAGGTGGAGGTGTCTGCCACTGCCCATACAAATGAGATTGTCATTTGTCAGGTGGAGGTGTCTGCCACTGGCCATAGGCAATGAGACTGTCATCTGTCAGGTGGAGGTGTCTGCCACTGGTCATACACATGAGACTGTCATCTATCAGGTGGAGAGGTCTGCAACTGACATGCAACTATCATCTGTAAGCTTGCAGTGTCTGTAACTTCCAACAGATATAAGACCATCATATGTTAGCTGGTGGTATCTGTCACTGCCCATAGACATGAGACTGGTGTTATCTGCCACTGTCCATTGACAGGACTGTCAACTGGTGGTGTCCGCCACTGCCAACAGACATAAGACAGTCATCTGTTGGCTGAGAGTGCCTGCCACTGCCCATAGACAGGACTGTCAACTGCTGGTGTCTACCACTGTCCATAGACATAGGACTGTCACCTAGCGATGTCTACCACTAGCCATAAACATGAGACAGTTAACTAGTGGTTTCTGCCACTGCCCAAAGACACGAGGCTGTAATTTGTCAGTTGGTGGTGTATGCCACTGCCAATATACATAAGACAGTCATCTGTCAGCTGGAAGTTTCTGCCACTGTTCATAGACATAAGACAGTTAACTGGTAGTATCTACCACTGCCTATAAACATAAGACTGTAAACTGGTGGTATCTACCACTGCCCATAGACATAGGACTAGTAACTGTTGGTATCTTCCACTGCCCACTGACATAAGATTGTCAGCTAGTGATGTCTAGCACTAGCCATAAACGCGAGACTGTTAACTGATGGTTTCTGCCACTGCTCAAAGACATGAGGCTGTCAACTGCTGGTGTCTACCACTGTCCATAGACATAGGACTGTCACCTAGCGATGTCTACCACTAGCCATAAACATGAGACAGTTAACTAGTGGTTTCTGCCACTGCCCAAAGACACGAGGCTGTAATTTGTCAGCTGGTGGTTCTGTCACTGCCAATAGACATAAGACAGTCATTTGTCAGCTGGTAGAGTCTGCCACTTCCCATAGACACAGGACTGTCAACTGATGGTGTCTACCACTGCCCAAAGACATAAGACTGTCAACTGGTGGTATCTACCACTGCCCATAGAGATAGGACTATCAACTGTTGGTATCTACCACTGCCCATAGAGATAGGACTATCAACTGTTGGTATCTACCACTGCCCATAGAGATAGGACTATCAACTGTTGGTATCTACCACTGCCCATAGAGATAGGACTATCAACTTTTAGTATCTACCACTGCCCCTAGAGATAGGATTATCAGTTGGTGGTATCTTCCATGGCCCATAGACATAAGACTGTCAGCTGGTGATGTCTGCCACCACCCCACATAGACATGAGCCTTTCAGCTGTTGGTTTTGCCACCATAAATATGAAGCTGTCATCCCACGTGATGAACACTTTTAGTTTGTTATATTTGGTGATTTTTTCCTTCTTCAAAAGCGACGTCCTGACTTTAATTAGATTGGAATTCATCTTTAACATTTCTGTTCCACTTCAGTTGGAATGATGATGGGCTGTGTATGGACATGCTAAATTACTTTGACATATCTAAACACACAGAGTACAAGGTAATCTATATATGTTTCTTATGTTTCAGACATAATGGTTGGGTATTGGCCAATATTTTGCAGTTCAAACTCCCATCTTTCAAGCGTGCTCGGATTATCACCCCGAGAAAGTGTATCGGTACTTTCCATGAGACACTTTTATGGTCCATATCTTCATAAACCTCTGGAGAAGTTGAAGGGATAGCTTTTGACAGGTGTGCCTGAGCTTCACTAAATAACCATTTCATCTATCAGCCACAATCTAGGTTACATAGTTTCTTCACAAGAGCAGATTTTTCAATTAAACTGACAGTGTTTATTTTTTATGTTTTATATATGAACACTCCAACTGACATTGTATCCAGATTTATTGAGGAAATTCAATACAAATGGGATTTTTTAATAGAAATCTATTATTCAAATTTAGCACATTTTCTCAGCAAGAGAAAAAAAAAAAAGTTATGAGTTTCCACATAGACTATATAAAAAGCTGATAACATGTCTGCTCTGTGAATACAATATTGTATGCAATGAAAGATCTGTCAAGATATAAATTATAACACGCATGAAGTAGATTTCCAACTGAGAGCTATATTTCTCTCGCACAGTAATGACGTGCTCCTTTGCAGAAGTAAAGGAAGTTCAGGAAGGTTGACTAAACAAAGTCGACCATTTTAATAATATGCAGAAGAAACTTAGAATGTTACCACCAAACTAGCAGTTCGTGAAAATACAGATATATATGGGCAACGTAAGATCGTACTTGGTATAGTTCTTAAAGCTGAATTCCAGGTATTGTTTGTATTGCATAGTTACTTTGACCCAGCTTGGCAGGCATATTCCATACCAGTTGATTCACTGTGGAAGCAGCTTCTAGAGTGATGGCCACACAATCTTCAGGGTCCCATGACAAGCAGCTGCCCTGCTGCATAGTAACCATGGGTCCAGCTTGGGCTTATGTATGTATATTCTATATTCAGGTTGAACTAGATGGACTGATGTCTTTATTCAACCTTATCAACCATGTAATTATGTAGCCAGGTCTGTGGGACCACCATGGAAGTGACTGCTAGAGTGACGGCCGTGGTCTTCAGGGTTTCATATCAAGTGGCTGTCCTGTTGCATAGAACCACAAAGTGTTGCTTTCTCAGCTTGGTCGCTATTCAGAGAACTGCTTGCATCTATCTCAATGAATGCAAAGCATTTTCTGATTGGATGAGGAGGAGATCATGACATCATCACCCCAAAGTCTTCCTTTTTAATACTATGCAGAAGAAACTTAAAATGCTACTATCAAACTAGCGGTTAGTGAAAATGCCGATATATGAGCAAGGTAAGACACTATACTTGGTATAGTTCTTAAAGCTAAACACCGATTGGTTTGTATTTTATAGTTACCTTGGCCCAGCTTGAACCAATGTAAACAGGCATATTCCATACCGGTTGGTTCACTGTGGAAGCAACTTCTACAGCGATAGCCGCAATCTTCAGGGCCCCATGCAAAGCAGCTGCCCTGCTGCATATTAACCATGGGCCCAGCTTGGACCAATGTATTAATAAGAGGATTGGAGGACCTCAATTACGAGGAGCGACTACAAGCACTAAATTTATTCTCGCTAGAGAGGAGACGCTTGAGAGGGGACATGATAGCGATTTACAAATACCTCAATTGTTATTCCAGCATAGGAAAAAAGGTATTCAGGCTGGGATCACACCAATCGTGAATTGGATGAGGGATCCCCGTATCCAATTCGCAATAGCAGGAGATTTTGACAGGCTCTCTATGGAGTCGGTTCACATATCACCGCAGCCGGTCTGGTGCAGGTTGCACAAAAACGTGCATCTTTTGGTCTGTTTCAGGTCCGAATTCAGCCCAAAATTCGACCTGAAATCGGACCTGAAACGGTGAACCAGCACACACCGGACCCCGCATGTGGCTCATATGTGAACCGAGCCTCAGTCTCAAGGAGTGTAGGAGGACAAAGGGCCACACATGAGATTATTATTATTATACAGTATTTATATAGCGCCAACAGTTTACGCAGTGCTTTACAATATAAAAGGGAGACAATACAGTTATAATACAATAAAATACAAAAGGATTAAGAGGGCCCTGCTCAGAAGAGCTTACAATCTAATAGGGTGGGGCAGGTGGTGCAAAAGGTTGTAATTGCGGGGAATGAGCTGATGGTAGGGGTAAAAGATTACTTGGAGACATGATAGGCTTCCCTGAAGAGATGAGTTTTCAGGGATCGCCTGAAGGTAGCAAAAGTAGGGGATAGCCGGACAGGTTGAGGTAGCGAGTTCCAGAGGATGGGAGAGGCTCTGGAGAAATCCTGGAGATTAGCAAGGGAGGAGGAGATGAGAGAGCTTGACAGTAGGGGGTCTTGAGAAGAGTGGAGAGGACGGTTTGGGTGATATTTGGAGACAAGATTGGTGATGATGTAGCTCGGGGCAGAGTTGTGAATGGCTTTGTATGTTGCGGTTAGTATTTTGAATTTAATTCGCTGGGTGATTGGGAGCCATTGTATCGATTGGAGGAGAGGGTTGGCAGACACCGGACGGTTGGTAAGTCTGGCAGCAGCATTCATGATAGACTGAAGAGGGGATAGCCTATGGAGAGGCAGGCCAATGAGAAGGGAGTTGCAATAGTCAAGGCGAGAGATAACAAGGGAGTGAATGAGGAGCTTGGTGGTTTAATTTGTTAAAAAGGGGCGAATTTTAGAGATGTTACGGAGGTGAATTCTACAAACTGATGAGGGACTGATAGTTGCATTGTTTATTTTGATGGAAAAGTCATGGAGGGGGGCACGGGTGGGGGAGGAATATTAATAGCTCAGTTTTAGAGAGACTTAGTTTAAGGAAGTGGTGCAACATCCATGCTGATATGTCAGTTAGTAAGTTAGTAATGCGAGAGGAGACTGAAGGAGTGAGGTGAGGAGTAGAAGGATAGATTTGGGTGTCATCGGCATATAACTAGTATTGGAAGCTGTGGGCGGTTATCAAGTGACCAAGGGAGAAGGTGTAGAGAAGAGAAGGGGTCCAAGAACAGAGCCTTGGGGGACCTCCACAGAAAGGGGCAATGGAGAGGAGGAGACAGAGTTGTAGGTAACAATGAAGGAACGCTGTGATAGATAGGCAGAGAACCAGGATAGAGTAGAATCTTGGAGGCCAAGGGAATGTAGTTTATTGAGAAGGAGCGGGTGGTCAACAGTATCAAATGCTGCAGAGAGGTCAAGTAGTAGGAGTATGGAGTAGTGGCTGTTGGTTTTAGCAGTTAGTAAATCATTAGTGAGTTTTAGGAAGGCAGTTTACATGGAGTGCTGCGACCGAAAGCCAGACTGTAAGGGGTCAAGAAGGTTATTTTCTCTGAGGTAGGAGCTAAGACGGTTGTAGACTGGAGGAGAAGTGGTTTAACCTTAAGCTGCGTAGGGGTTTTATCACTGTCAGTGTCATAAGGATGTGGAACTCTCTTCCACAATAGGTGGTGTCAGCAGGGAGTATTGATATTTTTAAAAGACTCTTTTACGTGCATCTTAAAGAACACAACAGACAGGGATATGGGAAATAATTATCAACACTGTTTGACACTCATACACCTACACAGGTTGAACTGGACGGACTACTGTCTATATTCAACCCTGCCTACTATGAATCTATGAAACTATGTATGCATATTCTATGTCAGCAGGACCACCATGGAAGCGATTGATAACCACCGTTTTCAGGTTCTCATACCAAGTGACTACCCTGCCGTATAGAATCACAAGGCACTGCTTTCTCAGTTTGGTCGCTATTCAGAGAACAGCTTGCATTTTTCTCAATTAATACAAATTCTGGTTGGGCGAAGTGGAGATCATCATATCACCACCCCAAAGTTGACTCAACTCCAGCCTTTTTCTATGACAAATAAATGTCCACTTTTGAATTCTAATAGCGTGCTGGTGATTTTTTGGTGGGTTTTTTTTTTGGATTCTTTTGATGGTGCCATCTATTACTGGTTCACCATAGAACTGGTGCTTGTAAAGGGTTATGTTTGTATGGAATGCACTGGATTCAATGCATTTGCGATCTCCCAGACAAGACACGCATTTCAAAGGGGTAAAACACCTCCCTAAAATAAAATGCCTTTAGATGCACTTTAAAAAAAAGCAGGTCTTTCCTAGAAACACATTTTCGAGAATCAATGTGGATTCCAGGAAATGTTGTTGAGTAGAAAGTAAGCCCAGTTGACCTATTTGTGGGCTCCTTTATCAATGTCAAAGGAAGTGGATCGCCCTTAAGTCAAGTTTGGTTTGAACACAGAGTACATAGTCCTAGGCTAAAGGAAGAACATTAACACCATTAATAACATTACTAAACAAAGGACAGACAGCTGTATTGTAATCAAATTTGAAAAGGGTAGCAACATAGTTGAATGCAGATGTTCCATAAAAGCCACTGTACTTGGTTAAATAATTATATTTCAAGAAAAGAATTAATGGAAAGAGCTATTGTCTGATGATAGGAGAACAATTCTAGAAAACAAATAAAATAAATCAGTGAGCTTTTGATTCTAGGAAATGGGGTTATTATGTTTTGGCACCAAGAACACAGTTCTGGACATTTTTAGTGTAGGGTTTTTGGTAATGAATAAAACAGAACCCAACTCCAGCCTTGGTCTATGATAAATAATAGTCCACTTTTGAATTCTAATAGCGTGCTGGTGATTTATTGGTGTTTTTTTTGGGTTCTTTTGATGGTGCCATCTATTAATGGTTAACCATAGAACCGGTGATTGTAAAGGTTTATGTTTGTATGGAATGCACTGGATTCAATGCATTTGTGATCTCCCAGACAAGACACAGATTTCAAAGGGGTAAAACACCTCCCTAAAAAAAATGCCTTTAGATGCACTTTAACAAAAGCAGGTCTTTCCTAGAAACACATTTTCCAGAATCAATGTGGATTCCAGGAAATGTTGAGTAGAAAGTAAGCCCAGTTGACCTATTTGTGGGCTCCATTATCAATGTCAAAGGAAGTGGATCGCCCTTAAGTCAAGTTTGGTTTGAACACAGAGTACATAGTCTTAGGCTAAAGGAAGATAATTAACACCATTAGTAACATTACTAAACAAAGGACAGGCAGCTTTATTGTAATCAAATTTTAAATAAGTAGCAACATAGTTGAATGCAGATGTTCCATAAAAGCCACTGTACTTGGTTAAATAATTTCAAGAAAAGAATTAATGGAAAGAGCTATTGTCTGATGATAGGAGAACAACTCTAGGCAACAAATAAAATAAATCAGTGAGCTTTTGATTCTAGGAAACTGGGTTATTATGTTTTGGCATCAAGAACATATTTCTGGACATTTTTAGTGTAGAGTTTTTGGTAATGAAAAAAAACAGAACAAATGTTCCCCCATACTCCAACCTCTAATCTTAAAATGTATGTATAATCACCTAAAAAATATTTTTACCTGTGTGTGTGTTTGTCTATGTATCTGTTTCATATAATATATATTAAAATCATTGCAATATTATGATTATTATTATTATACATAATATATTTTTGCACAGCTTCATGCATTCCCATGGTGTAGGGCCAGCCACCGGCATCTAGTTCAGGATGGGCGACACTCAAGGCAGCCCCAGCATTACCTTCAAAAGGCAATGGAAGTCCACGTCTCTTTAGACCTGCTATGCCTCCAGCCCCATGCCATGCTTTGGAGAAGATCAGAAGATAGGAGTGTCTTGTAAAAAGTTATCGGGAAACTGAGGACACTGATGGGACGGGGGGGATTCTGAGGATTTTAATGTGAAAGGATGGAGGGAAAACTGAGGGCTCTGATGTAAAAAGATGGGGGAGCTGAGGAATCTGAAGTGAAGGGAGCGGCGGTTATTGAAGATGCTGTTGAGCGCTCTAGTAGTTCATTGAGTCTTCCTATTAGAGTGTAACTGCCTGCCCGTATCAGAGGTATTGGCAGACAGCTACACAGACAGTCTGCAGGACCATGGCATTACACCCACCATCTGCTGATCATGGGTGCAATGGTTTACAGGCTGCTAACAAAACAAATAATTAATGCATATTATTTTTACCTGCAAAAAAATGTGAACTTATCCTTTAAAGTCCCGCTAACTTCACAGAAGGGGGAGCTGTGGTGCTACTTACTAAGCAGAGTTCTCATAATGCTCTCTCCAGACTCCAGGCCTCATTGCTTTCCTCCCCAGAGGGGAATTGCTTCCTCCTAGTGCTGCCTCCTGCTTTACCTTCTGCAGGCTGACCCAGATTAGCTCCTCTTCTCACTATATAAGCAGACAGGGCTGGGCTAATGAAAAAAACAATAAAGGGGAACATCTGCCTACAAACTAACCATGCAAAGCACAGAAGTAGATTCATGCTTGTGTGTGGTGAGTTCGCATCCCAAGACTTGCTTTTCGGTACATACAGTTAAGTGGAAACCTATCACAAACATGTCAACAACCCAGTTTAGGGCTCCCAACCCATAATTTAAGAAACACTCATCTACAGCTTACACTGTTCCACATAACTGGCTTAGCCTAAAGTAAGGGGTAGTGACCAGATTCCGATACACTATATTAAAAGTATTGGGATGCCTGCCTTTACACGCACATGAACTTTAATGGCATCCCAACGTGTCTATGGGAATGTTTGACCATTCTTCCAGAAGCGCATTTGTGAGGTCAGGCACTGATATTGGATGAGAAGGCCTGGCTCTCAGTCTCCACTCAAATTCATCCTAAAGGTGTTCTATCGGGTTGAGATCAGAACTCTGTGCAGGCCAGTCAAGTTCCTCCACTCCAAACGTGTTCATCCATGTCTTTATGGACCTTGCTTTGTACACTGGTGCGCACAAATGTTGGAACAGGAAGGGCCCACAAAGTTGGGGGAGCATGAAATTATCCGAAATGTCTTGGCATGCTGACGCCTTAAGAGTTTCCCCTCACTGGAACTAAGGGGCCAAGCCCAACCCTAGAGAAACAACCCCACGTCATAATTCCCCCTCCACCAAATGAATGTATGGCCTTCCCAGAAGAGTTGAAGCTGTTATAGCTGCAAAGGGTGGGTCAACTCAATATTGAACCCTATGGACTTGCACAGAGCAGGTAAGTATAGGCATGTTTGTTATTTTTATGCAAATAGATTAAAGGTTTCTAAACACTTACATGTCAAATCCAAACACCACATTTAGGGGTGAAGGGTTGTCAGAAAAAACAGCTAATTTATTTTGTAGGTATCCTTCAAGTTATATGTTAAAAGTTTGATTTTAAAAATTACATCTTATGAGACTCTAAAAAGGGTGAAATCTATTTTATAATGATGAGATTACTTTTAAAACGTAGAAGGAAGTACCTTAAGTGGAATTTAATCTAAAAATCTGTATATTTCAGCAGTTTTGATTGATTAAGACAGACGTGCTTTCTGGACAAACAACAACACTAATCTGGGAAAATACAGCTGAGATGTAAATCATAAAACAATATTATAATAGAGAGGCATTTTTAAAATAAATATTTCAAATTTTTAATTAATTATGGAATTTTGAAAAGGTTACAGGCGCTGCTGTGTTTGTGGTGAATACGTCAGTCATACTTTAAATACCTCTTTATGGAAAAAAAGAAATAAATATAAAAAAAAAAGGACACCAGGCAAATGTAGAGATCTTTATATAGTTTATATGCATATTTATGGAAATCTTGTTGGGGATCTATAGATGCTTTCCTCACTCCCATGTATCTATAGAAAAGAAATGAAGAAGCCCCATGGTGAAGCACAAATTTCTGAAGTGAATGTGCAATTCTGTTAGGGCCACAGGTGGCGGCATAGCAAGCCAGGTTGAGGTGGGACTACATCAGTGCATAGTCCAATCTGATGAGTCTTATGCCGCGTACACACGAGCAGACTTTACGGCAGACTTTGTCCGGCGTACTTTTTGATGGACTTTACGACGGACTTTCCGAATGAACGGACTTGCTTACACACAATCAACCAAAGTCCGACAGATTCGTACTTGATGACGTGCGACCAGAATAAAACAAGGAAGTTCATAGCCAGTAGCCAATAGCTGCCCTAGCGTCGGTTTTTGTCTGTCGGCCTAGCATACAGACGAGCGGACTTTTCGACCGGACAGATTTGAAACATGTTTCAAATCTAAGTCCGTCAAACTTTTGAGAAAACAAAGTCCGCTGGAGCCCACACACGATCGAATTGTCCGACGAAATCCGGTACGCCGGACCAAGTATGCTGTAAAGTCCGATCGTGTGTACGCGGCATAAGGGGAAAATGCAGGCAGTATCACACCAAGTTACCCGATGGAACTGTAAATGGTCAACTTCTAAGCTGGAAGAGAAGGTAGCAAGGAGCAAGGGGTTCAACAAAGTGCCTCATTGCCTGTAAGAAACCAAGCCAACCAAGTTAAAGGAAAAATAGATTAGAGATTCTAACCTTTTCCACATAACCGAAAAATTCTTTACAGTTCCGCTTTAAAAGGTAAGTTCTCTGCAGGACAACCTTCCAACATTTCTTGAATCTACTCAACCAGTAGAAGGCCTACCACCATTTCCAGGTGGACCTTCAAATTAAATATATTAAACTAATGGGTTACATGCATGGTGCGGAAGGGGGTGGGGGGTGCACAAGATGGCTGTGTAGATAAGGGTAATGTTTCATAGATATCCTATCTTGTGGATATTGACTCCCAGAAAACATATCTTTGGAGAACCAGTCATTACTCTACATACCTAAACAATCAAGTCAAGTCTCAGCTTCCCCCTATCTGGGTAGCGTGATGGTTGTAAATATCTGGACGTGTTTATGAAGACTGAACACACTTTTCGCTTTGGAACTGAATGCATTTAGCTGTTAGCCTCCACTGCCCATGACCGCTATGTCACTACTCTAGGGATTGCTCTTGTAGAAGTCAACTCTATTTCACAACTTTACAGCCCCCCTCCCAGACAGAAGGGGACACACACTTAGGTCGGACTATGCTAGAGCTGCCAAGCATAACACATTTTTTTCCTCTCATTCTCTCTGCTTAAGCTCTGCACACATGCCAAGTCCCTCCAGCGCTGCTCTCCGGGGCAGTAAGGACCAATTCAAAGTGCAGGGTGGGCTCCTGAGCTTGAAGAGGGTCCTCCTTAACTTCCTCACCTTTCTGTCTTCAGGTTAAGAATACATTTTAATAAGATTCGTCACTTAGCCACCACCAACTAAATTACTGGATCTCATCAAGTTTGCAGGAGACCCTTAAATCTGAGAGAAAGAGACATAACCCAACCCAGGTATCCATGGGGCTGTCTTTCGAAAGCCCTCTGCATGTTTAGGTTTCAATGGATTTATTGCTGATGGAATATCATCTCTAAACCTACAAAATGGTCTCTGTCCTAAATGCAGACCCACCAGTCTTTACACTGAGTTGGAAGCAAGATTAAGGGTCCTATACAAATGTGAGAACAAGTACTTTAGGATATATTGGATCTACATAAAGTACGTGGCGGCAGTGATTTTTTTAACCTTATCCTGGAATTTGGACACAAACATATACACTATATTGTCATAAGTATTGGTACGCCTGCCTTTACACGCACTTTACACGTGAACTTTAATGGCATCCCAGTCTTAGTCCGTAGGGTTCAATATTGAGTTGGCCCACCCTTTGCAGCTATAACAGCTTCAACTCTTCTGGGAAGGCTGTCCACAAGGTTTAGGAGTGTGTCTATGGGAATGTTTGACCATTCTTCCAGAAGCGCATTTGTGAGGTCAGACACTGATGTTGGACGAGAAGACCTGGCTCGCAGTCTCTGCTCTAATTCATCCCAAAGGTGTTCTATCAGGTTGAGGTCAGGACTCTGTGCAGGCCAGTCAAGTCTCCACCCCAAACTCGCTCATCCATGTCTTTATGGACCTTGAACCCTACGGGCTAAGACTGAGATGCCAATAAAGTTCATGTGCGTGTAAAGGCAGGTGTCCCAATTCTTTGGACAATATAGTGTGTGTGTGTGTGTGTGTGTGTGTGTGTGTGTGTATATATATATATATATATATATATATATATATATATATGTAGGAAGGCCAGTATGGTGGCCTGAATTTATGGGAGGAGCCCGGGGGGTATTTAAGCAGCCCGCTCACCTGTGGTGCTTGTCGGTTTCCTGTGCGCGATATACGTCACTAGGCCGACTATTCGATATAGCAGCGTCCGCAAGTTCTTGCCTCGCAAGTTCCCGTTTTCGATACTCCGTACTCAAAACTTTCGAAGTCCGCGTTTTTCGTTCGTAGTTTGTACCACGCGTCTGGCTTGGCTGTCGCAGGTAAGGTCCCGTCTGACTTTTCGTTTTCATATCATGTCACAAACCGTGAGTTCAAATTTCGTTTCACCCGCATCTCACAAACTGCAATGTATATCGCTCGTACTTTCGATATGTTACAATTCGACAGCACAGCGACGCTGACGTCGCTTCATTTCTAGCATGTCGGTATCAATAGACAGCCATAGCCAGTCGCAAGTTGTAAATTATCAAAGTAAGTTAGTTCGATACCAATCATTTCTCATTTCTGAAACATTCTAAACTCATTTCTGACATTTCAAATCATTTCTGAAACATTCTAAACTCATTTCTGACATTTCAAATCATTTCTGAAACATTTCTAAACTCATTTCTGACATTTCAAATCATTTCTCATTTCAGTCACCTACCGCGCTCCGATTCGAATCCAGTCGCACCAAAGATGCGCCGATTCGTTCCGGTGTGCCCCAGTTATTACGGCCTCATTTCTATACATGCTCCAGAGTTACGTTATTGTCAGTCAATTGTACCTCTGTCATGGTTATCATTTCATTTCCACGTATCACGTTCCGACATGAATTCAGTCGCATAAAAAATGCACCGATTCGTCTCGGCGTGCCCCAGGATTGGCCTCATTTCTATACATGCTCCAGAGTTACGTTTTATCAGTCATTTGTACCTCTGTCATGGTTATCATTTCATTTCCACGTATCACGTCCCGACATGAATTCAGTCGCATGAAAAATGCACCGATTCGTCTCGGCGTGCCCCAGGATTGGCCTCATTTCTATACATGCTCCGGAGTTACGTTTTATCAGTCATTCGTACCTCTGTCATGGTTATCATTTCATTTCCATGTATCACGTCCCGACATGAATTCAGTCGCATGAAAAATGCACCGATTCGTCTCGGCGTGCCCCAGGATTGGCCTCATTTCTATACATGCTCCGGAGTTACGTTTTATCAGTCATTCGTACCTCTGTCATGGTTATCATTTCATTTCCATGTATCACGTTCCGACATGAATTCAGTCGCATAAAAAAAAAAAAAAAAAAAATGCACAGATTCATCTCGGCGTGCCCCAGGATTGGCCTCATTTCTATACATGCTCCAGAGTTACGTTATCAGTCATTTGTACCTCTGTCATGGTTATCATTTCATTTCCACGTATCACGTTCCGACAGGAATTCAGTCGCATGAAAATGCACCGATTCGTCTCGGCGTGCCCAGGATTGGCCACATTTCTGACACATGCTCCAGAGTCCAGATCATAGCTAATCGCAGACATCGGGGGATTGATCCACATCTCTGTCATGCAATTTCTACCATTTTACTCCCACAACGCATCACCGTTTCGAAACCAGTCGCATCTGAGGTGCACCGATTCGTCACGGCATGCATCACTGGTTCCGATCGCATTTCATACCTATACCAGAGCTCGGTTAGTTGCCAGTCGCTAACACGGCACAACCAATTCGAGCCTCGGTCAAAACAATCATTTCTCTCATTTCATTTCATACTGCGCTCCGATTCGAATCCAGATGCATCAAACAAGCACCGATTCGTCCCGGGTGCACCAATGTTTTCAGTTGCCTCATTTCAATACATGCTCCAGAGCCCGATTCACGGTCGAATAAATCATGACGACCAGGCCGGACCTCTGTCATGGAGTTCATTCATAATCAAGGCAAACATTTTGAATCATTTTATTGTCACAAGATTATACTCGGGACGACTTATACTCGAGTATATACGGTAGTATAAATAAAACGTTTGGGCCTCAGCCAACACCTGCATCAGAACTTGGTTAGCTATCAGTTGCGGCATAACCAGTTCGTGCCTTTGCCAGGGCAAACATTTCACGGTTACATACCACACTCCAATTCAAATCCAGTTGCATCCGTGATGCACCAGCGTTTCTTTTGCCTCATTTCAGTACATGCCCCAGAGTCCGGGTCGCTGTCAGTTGCAGCTGCGGCACGACCGATTCGTGCCTCTGTCATGGCGAAACGTTTTTCATTCATTTCACTCTAAAGCAAACATTTCAATTTATTTCATTGTCGCATGCCGCGCCCCGATTCAAGTTCAGGGCATCCGTCAGACATCGATTCATCCTGGCAAGCCCCAGTTTACGCGGCCTCATTGGCGCAGTCATGGCACACCGGTTCGTGCCCCTGTCATGGCACAAACAGTTCACTCATTTATTTAATGCTATGCACCTGTCGCTTAAACATGTTACAATTTACCTTTCAAACCAGGTAGTCAAACCCTCCACCGGTTCTCATCTGTCATTTCCTCTAGGTCAGTCAAAAAAAAAAAAAAAAAAAGGGGGGGCCACACCCCGTCTTCCTTCGAAGCTCAGTCATGGTCCCGATTCATTCGTTGAAACCTTCGCCTCGCTACTATACCCCCTCATAGTCACAGCACATCCAAGTATAACTTTTCGCAATCGTCGCAAATACGCATCCAAACACAACTTCTTGCATTTCATTGCAAGCACACATCGAAACATAACTTCTTGCTATTGTTGCAAGCACACATCCCATCATGTCTTCTAGCAATCGTTGCAAGTACGCATCCAAACAGAACGTCTTGCAATCGTTGCAAGCACACATCCAAGCACAATTTCTTGCAATCATTTCAAACACGCATCCAATCAAAAAAAAAAAAAAACTTCTTGCAAACGTTGCAGGCATGCATTCAAGCATAACTTCTTGCAGTCGTTGCGAGTACGCATCCAAGCTTAAACTCTTGCAGTCTTGCAAGCACATGCAGCAATACGAACTTTTCACAGTTACTACAAACACATCTCCACCGACAGAAGCTCCCTTGCAATCGTTGCAAGCACACATTCAAGCACAAATCTTACAATCATTACAAACACGCATCTTAGCATAACTTCTTGCAATCATTGCAAGCATGCATCCAGCCACAACTTCTTGCAAAATGTTGCAGGGACACTCCCAAGCATAATTTCTTGCAATCATGGCAAGCATGCATCCAAACACAACTTTATAATCGTTGCAAACACGCATCCAAGTATAACTCCTTGCAGTCCGTGCAAGCACATGCAGTAATACGGACTTCTCGCAGTCACGGCAAACACATCACCATTGACACAAACTCCCTGGCAATTGTTGCAAACACGTATTTAAGCACAACTCTTGCAATCATTACAGGGCTCGCATCTTAGCATGACTTCTTGCAATCAGTACACATTTCCAGTGGCACACAATCAGTCACACATCATTCTTCAGTGGCACTTAATCGGTCACTTGTCTCCAGTGGCATTTCATACGAGCCACTCATCAATTTCTGTCTCATTTCTCGCTTAGGTCAGTTGAGTTCAGGTTCCACCCTGCACCAGGTATCGTATTGCCACACACAGCTGGCTCCTCATGAACGTCATCAGGCTATACCTAGCCAACATCCAGCATTTCTTGCCCTCACAGGACTCCAGAGAGCCATCCGTGTTTACGGCTCATACAGTAGGATCCTTTCTACGTGGCGTCCAGAAGCATCAGCCCATAGCTAAACGGCAAACGCTTGCCCATCACAACTGCCATCTTCAGGGACATGTCAAAACCTCAGAAATTCCCCAGTCTAGTCATACAAACAGCCATCTACCTGGCCCTCTGTGGTTTTCTACGGCCTAACAAATTCACTTTACTGGCACAGGCAGCCAGGTACTACGTAGACACAACTTGACTCGCTGGTAATACCATTATGTCCTTCAGCTTGTAGTCTCAAAAACTCAATAATCCGGAACCGAGGTCTACAATAACCTCCTCCGAATTAACGAATATCACGCAGGCCAGCCTCCCCCTTGACAAACTGACCCGTGTCGGGTTAGTTCCCCAAGACTTCACCCATACACGGGTGTGTACTAACAAGTAGCTGCATTCTTTCCTAAGAAAGTGGACCTATCAATGTCGGAAGGTCCCGTACTAAGTGGATCGGTGTATCAATGATTATACCTTAACTCTAGGGTCTTATCACCTACGTCGCCCTTGTCACCCCAGGTAGCGACAGATGCCACAGCCACCACAGGCATCGCGACAATTTTTGGCCATCATCGGTTTACAAGTACATGGCCCCCAGAGACACTCCTAAAACCCCGGGTTTACTCGGACTTCCTCCCTCTTCAAGTTACACCCGGTCATGGCAACCGCTTAACTCCAGGGTCTTAACTGGACAGGATAGGCCGTGGCTTTGCCACCGACATCCGGTCTGAGGCGAGCCTCTTAATGAAGCCAGGTCCGCATCGCTCTGTGATGTCCTTCCTGCGCACGCTGGTGTAATTATCTTGGCAACACCAGTTTAATGTCCACTGCATGTTCGTTCCAGGCTGCCATCTTCTGGGACATGTCTACTATATTAACCAGTACGCTTTTGGGCCTTCTCCCCAGTTTGGTCGTACAAGCAGCCATTTACTTGGCCTATCACGGGTTCTGGCGGCCCAGCGAGTTCACCCGCAGCAATCCCGCAGGCCAAGTTCTGTGTAGTTGGCTCGCTGCCAACACCATTTCATCCTCCACCCTGCAGTGTCCAAAACCCAGCAATCAAGCTCTAGGATAGACATCCATCTCCATAAAGTAAACAACGTCCAGTGGCCAGTAACCATACTCGACTGCCTACTGTCACTCCTACCGGAACACTCAAACTCTAGTCCCCTGTTACCTTTTCGGGCAACCCTCGAGTGCCTGCCAGTTCATCAAACACCTGGGGTTCTTCTACGCTGCCTACACCTCGACCCCAGTCAGCACTCCAGTCACTCTTTAGTATTGGGGCTGCCTTGGTAGCACGTCAGCATGGGTCCCAGACCACATAATCAAGAGACTTAGCAGGTGAAACTCTGCCTACCTCGCCCGGTACGTCCCCACTCCTTAGGTGGAAATGGCACAAGCATTCACCAAACTTGCTCAAATAAATAAAGCCAAAACGAATAAAACCACACCCCTACCTGAATGTTTTTGCCCCCTTATTCTGGCATACCGACCAGCAGACCAAGGCACACTTTCAGGTCCATTTCATATGGTAAGTCCACACTTCCAGCTCTATTTCCGATGGTAAGTTTTATGTTAACTACAATGTTATCTATGTCCATATCGGACATAGGGCTCCACCCATAAGTAGGAAGGCCAGTATGGTGGCCTGAATTTATGGGAGGAGCCCGGGGGGTATTTAAGCAGCCCGCTCACCTGTGGTGCTTGTCGGTTTCCTGTGCGCGATACCCACCCTCCCATCCCCATTTCAAGGCATTCATTTCATTCATTCATTTCATTCATTTCTCTCTACAGAACAATCATTTCTTAAACTAGGGTATGCCCCCTTATTCTGGCATACCGACCAGCAGACCAAGGCACACTTTCAGGTCCATTTCATATGGTAAGTCCACACTTCCAGCTCTATTTCCGATGGTAAGTTTTATGTTAACTACAATGTTATCTATGTCCATATCGGACATAGGGCTCCACCCATAAATATATATATACACACACATCCTCCTCTCCTGAAGAAGTGAATTACTTTCATAAAGGTGTTGGGTATTTGGGTATATTTACAGATTTACAGCCTCCCTATCATCAAATTGATATTTTGTTATTGTATTACTATACATTGTTGCATGTGCAATTTGACAATATGATTAATTGGGGGGTACTCAAAAGGAGGTGTGGATAATCGCTGTGCTAAAGTGTTTTTGTAATTATTATTTTTTTTAATTTATAGAGGACCCTTAATCTTTCTGTAATCCCCTGGTGGGTGCATTTAGGGCAGGAACCATTTGTAAGTGTATAGCAATACATACCTTAAAATCCTAAACATGCCGAGAAAGATAGCTCCATGGGTACCTGGGTTGGGCTGTGTCTTTTTCTCCCTTTATGATTTTTTTAGTACTTCAAGATGTTTGAGATCTACATAGGCCCCCCCCCCCCCCCCCCACTCCTGACTCTCCTGGGTTCACCCACCAAGAGGGCAACAGTGGGATGCATACAAGTGATGGCAGTAAATTTTTATAGGAGAAGTACAGCCAATGCTTGTCTGGCTGTACGTCTCCTGTGCATTACAGGAGGGCAGTTCGCTCTGCACTCCTGTGACCCGTTTTCAGCAAACAGCGGGCCGGAACCCGCTGCCAGCTGACTTTACAGAGCCAGACCAGGCAAGATCGCAACAATGAAGTCGGGATCCACCCACATGCCTAGACCGGCACCCAGCTAAGGCTCTCAGCAAGGTGCTCCTGCCTCCTCCACAGCCCAGCACTCCAGAGAGCGCAGGGGGGGTGCACCGGTGCAGAGCAGAGAGTTGTCACTGACAGTTGCCAGCTCTCTGCTCAGGGAGTCCTGAGAGCCGAGCAATTGGCGATGTTTGATCACTCGGTTCTCACTGTTAGGGCTGGCAGGGGACAGGTGCAGCTACCAGCTAGGTAAGTATAATTCTGCAAAAAAAAGTCCATACTTCTCTTTTAAACTCACCTTGGTATCTGGACACCAAGTGTTGCAGATATACAATATGTCCATATGATTGATGGTAGGCAAAAAGAGGTGTGGCTTAGTACTGTACTAAGGAGTTTTGGGATTTTTAAAAATAAATTTTAGTAGTAATAGAATTTACTTTTGACAGTCACTTTACTTACATATATTATTTGTACGTTATAGGGGTTGTACAGGTAAACGTTTTTTCACCATAATGCATTCTATGCATTAAGGTGAAAAAACATCTGACAATACCGGCCTCCCCCGCCTCCCCATTTTACTTACCTGACCCCTCGAAAGTCCAGCGCTCACCCCCGACATCCTCTTCGCCGCTCAGCCTAGCCGTTGATTGGATGGTCTGAGAGCAGCGCAGCAATTGGCCCGCGCTGCTGTCAATCACATCTAATGATGCAGCGCGCCGGGGGGCGGGGCCGAGTGATACAGTAAGCGGCTATGGCTGCCGGCTGTGTCACGGGAGCGTGCCCGCAAGCACTCAACACCATGCGAGAGAGCTCGCATGAAGGTGTTGAGTCCTTACGGGGGGGGGGGGAGCCGAGCCAGCTGCCGAGGGATCCCATAAGATCAGGTTCGGGGCCACTCTTTGCAAAACGAGCTGCACAGTGGAGGTAAGTATCATATGTTTGTTATTTTAAAAAAAATATATCTTTAGTGATCCTTTAAAGTGATACTAAAAGCTCAGTTTTTATTTTTTAACTATAACGAACATCTTATACTTGTAATGGCTTCGCATTTGCACAGAGTGGCCCCAATCCAACTCTTCTTGGGTTCCCCGCTGGCGCTCCTGGCTCCTAACCCCCACCCCCCCCCCCCCCGGGCTGAGTGCCCACTCGCTTCCGAGCCCCACAAAGCAAGGTTCAGCGCCGCCCCCTGCTCCCTCCTCACTGACTGTGCTTGACAACAGTGGGAGCCAATTGCTCCCCCTGCTGTCTCTGAGCCAATGAGGAGGCAAAAAGCCCAGAGAACAGCTGGTCTTGTTCATATCGCTGGATCGAGATCGGGCTCAGGTAAGTATTGGGGTGGGGGGGGGGCTGCATACCGGAGGTTACAAAACCTTCAGCCTTAAGGTTAGGTTCACATCTGTGTGGGTGGTGTCCCTTCGGGACCCACACCAATACCAGCAGCCACAACCACCCACACAGAGAAGTGCGGGACCCACAGGTCGGGTTCCCTTAATCCTGATGGCACGCCGTTCATACTGGAAATTGCAACAGTACTGGGAACCTCGGTTCCCGTGCGGGCTGTAATTTAAAAAAAAAATAGTGCAGGAACTTCTTTCCTGCGTGGTGCGGGGCATGGCAGACCATTCAAATGAATGGGCTCTCGTGCCTGCGCAGACCGTGGTCCGCACGGCCATACAGGTGTGAACCTAGTAGCCTTAGAATCTCTATCAAAATCCAATTTTTTTCTTTCTAAAAATGTAACTGTTACTGCAAATATAAAAAAGTATCATAGGCAGTACTCAAATAAAAAAAAAAATGATTTCCACATTGTTTAAGGCTGCTCTACAGCAGTGTCATTTTGATTTGTATGATAGATTCCTTTAATGCACAGTTGGACTGCTTTATAGGCAAGTTAAACAAAGAAACATAGTATGTTAGAAAAAAAAAAACAACACCCCTATCATTTACAGAATATTTATAGTCAAAATAATATGGAAATAAATCCTTCTTGTAATTAGGGCAGATTTTCCCTCTGAGGTGCGCTGGGGCTACTTATTCCCGCTTAACATTTAGCATTTACATACGAGAGCGATTACATCTGCACAGTTTGACGTTCAGTGTCTAGACCTGAAAAAATAAATAAAAAATGCTGTTAAGTTCTATCCAAGTTTACAACCTTGTACGAGCAGGCTTATCCAAGAGGAAAAGGAAGAGAGAAAAAAAAATGTGAGAACTCGAAAAAATGCTCGAAAAACATGTCCTGCTGTTCAAAATACCAAGAGATTTAACCTTAGTGTCTGGTGGTATGCGCTTAATCATTTTTCCAAAGATATCTACAAGATTTGAATGTTCATAGGATGTTTATATCTGAGATAAGGCCGGGATGAAATCCTATTCCACTTTGGGACCTAACAAAAGTAAAGATTTGGAATTAAATATCACTTTCTCCTAACTGAACATGAACAAGGAAGTCGAGGTCAAAAGGCCACAGTGCAAGATGGTGAGGCTCTTATCTGAGACGTAAACATGACCAGAGAGCATTTTGACCCAATTAAGGTTCTCAGATCTGAGTGATGTAAGCATTCCTCTGGTACTTAAACATGTCACCTTTATTTCTGTGCTGATGGAAAGCTGAACTCATCGGGGGGTGGGGGTCAGCCATGAAAACCATGAGAGTTCCCAGAATGATAGGCAAGGGTTATCAGTCTTACTGTAAGGAACCGACCACTTGTGCAAGGCAACCTGGGAAGCTGATGGTGTGTTTAAACAGTTTCAAACAGTAAGATTAGTTAGTCATCCAAGATAAATTGAGCAATTAGGCAATTATCTAAAGAACTAACCAACCAACAAACGAACAAACCAATAAACCACCCAACCAACCTGCCAGCCAGAAAACCAACAACACCAGCCACCAACTTCAGTAACAAGCCAGATTAATCAATTGGCCTTTTTGGTGCTTCACCCCAAACTTAACGTGTCTAGATTCTAGAAGAGTATACACCCATATGGATGGGATTTTTATGGCACAACCAAAATTTATTTCAAATTCTAAAGTTTATTTCAAAATTACATTTTCTTGAAAAAAATGACAAACATTAAGTTCACACCTAGGAGTTTTTGGGCGTTTTCCTGCACTGAGGCTCTGTTCACACTTATGCCGCGTACACACGGTCGGACTTTTCGACCGGACTTGTCCGACGGACGCCGACGGACCAAATCCGGCGGACAATCCGATCGTGTGTGGGCTTTACCGGACCTTCAGCGGACTTTTCCAGCCGCAAATCTGACGGGCTTTAGATTTGGAACAGGCTTCAAATCTTTACGTCGTAACTCCACCGGACCCAGAAATCCGCTCGTCTGTGTGCTAGTCCGACGGACAAAAACTGACGCTAGGGCAGCTATTGGCTACTGGCTATCAACTTCCTTATTTTAGTCCGGTGTACGTCATCACGTACGAATCCATCGGACTTTGGTGTGATCGTGTGTAGGCAAGTCCGGTCGTTAGTCCGTGGAAAGTCTGTCGAAAGTCTGTCGGACGGGCTGTCGGACTTTTGTAGCTAAAAAGTCCGACCGTGTGTACGCGGCATTAGGTGTTTTTGGGTGTTTTTCTGCTGTAAGCCTCAGCTCTAAAAACGCCCAACAAGACAAATCCCATTCCTTTCACATGTGAGCGTTCTGTCGCCCGAAGCAAAACGCCCGTTGCTCAAAAAAGTAACAGGAGCTTCTTTTTTGGCAGATTACAGGCGTTTTACTGCTTTTACGTTGGTGACATTTTACCCCTGAACAGGCCTGTACAAAAACGCTGCAAAATTCTGCAAAAACACACAAAAAAAGGCCAGAAAAAAACGCCTGTAAAATAACAATGTCTAGATGTGAACAGAGCCTAAAGCCTCGTACACAGGATCAGATTGTTGGCCAACCAAGCGTCAGACTTTTGTCCGAAGGGGCGTGCGCCAGGAACTTGTCTAACGGTACACAATTGTCGGCCAGCAAACACGAACGTAGGAATTTCAGCTCTTGAGCGCCACCCTTTGGGCACCTTCTGCTAATGTCGTGTTTGGTGAGCATTGATTCTGAGCATGCGTGTTTGTACTTTCAACTTCTGTGTGACGGACTTGTGTACAAACAATACGAAAATCTGACAACAGACCGCTGTCCGCTGGAAATTTACCAGCCTGCCATCCAACATTTGTTGGCCGAAAGTTGGACAACAATTGTCTGAAGGAGCGTACTAATGGTCGGATTTTAGGAAAGCAGCCTGTCATCACACAATTCCCTGCCGAAAATCTGGTCGTGTGTACGAGGCTTTAGTCTAAGGTGACCAGATTTTTAAAACGAAATCCGGGGACATATTTTTTTTTTTACTAGTAATGGCAGCGATCGACGACTCTTTGCCCGTCTCCGCCGCCCGCCTCACAGCCTGTCAAGTCTAAAGCCCCATACACACTATCAGATTTTCTGCTGATTTTTTCCTTCAGATTTACCAAAACCATATAATATGAGGTCAAACCTTAGGAGTTTCAATTTGTATGCAATCAGGCAGGCCCTTGCACTATATGGTTTTGGTAAATCTGAAGACAAAAATCAGCAGAAAATCTGATAGTGTTTATGGGGCTTTACTCTTCGGGCCCCGGCTACTACTGGGTGGGGAGCAGAGGAATATCACTCCACCAGGGAAGGCAAGGAGATAAGCAGGCAGGCGGCTGGACTTGAGCCAAGGCAGAAGAACATGCAAGTGGAGCTGAATGGGCATGCACCCGAAACTGAAGAAATAGTCCCTCTGCTCCGACCAACACATGATCATCAGATAGGGGCACAGATAATGGAAAAAAATAAACCCCCATAAGCTAGTA